>JALXJV020000014.1:30091306-30270693 GCA_024633595.2 Lepomis macrochirus
TGAGAAAATATTGTGGTGAGCCAGTGGTCAGTGTGAAGAAGGTTTTCGGAGACAGACGAAGTTTTACACAGCAAAGTTTAATGATACTTGGCCAAGGAGAAATAGTGTCAGCATCCAACGTGTAAACACAACAATGCCGACACCAAATCTGAAGCATAACATCCTTTGGTCCTTTTTATAATTTCTGTCTTCCCCCTAGTGCCTGTAGGTTTCTCTATTAGGTCACCTTCACCTAGAACAACTAATCTATCTGATGTTTAGATTCCCATGCTTTGCCATATTGGAATCTCTCACTGTCCATTGTACCCTAATCTGTGGAGCCAGTGAGTTCTTGTAAACATTCTTGTATGGCTCAACCTTGAAAGATTCCCAGAGAAGCACTGATGTCTACTAGCCTGATGTCTGAGCTACTGTCTCTAACTAATCAGTCTCTTGTTGTCATCTTGACCATAGCAAGAACATGAGCGTAATACCTGAAGTCATAAATGTCAGATAAACACTTAGGAGTCCACTAAACTACTCTAAGCTATACCTGTCTTACCTTTCCCCGTTACATCAACTAAGACACCTAAGAAATATTTCCAACAGTTCCCCTATTTTTTATCAAAAGATAAACTCAATCACTAAACCTTTTATAAATTTTGGAACCCAGTTATTAAAACGTTTGCTAAATGTTATGGACCAATCAGGACATCTTCAGAGTTGGGTTGGTACATTTTCAATAGTCAATCACAGCAGTTAAAATCACAAACATTTAAATCAACATTATCCTTTGGCCAGTAAATATAAAACACATTTTCAACCTGAAACAATTTCAGGTGTTATGATATGGTCTGTATACTCATTGTACATATGAAAATTATGGAACCTTTTAAATCATCTAGCTACACCGTCCCATAGGCTCTGTCTCCGTGCAGCCTAACAGTGGCTGTGACACAAAGATTATTCTGCTCTAAACTACTAATAATAAAGAGTCTTATCAAGTGATAAGTCCCCGACAGAGGTTATGGGTCGCATGCTCATAGCCAAAAACACCCACTTCTCTATATTTCATGTATTGAAATTATAGTTGAGATTATGAAATGGGCAAAAAGGCTTATGAGACTAGCTACACTCCTAAACAGTGCAAAATGGAAAAAACCTCAATTGTAGGAATCAGAGGAAAAAATTCCACATGCACTTACTGTTAAACTCAATCATACAAACATTATAATCATCTTGAATACATAAGGCACAACTTATAATGGATTTGAATAATAAAATATCTATCCCAATGCAAAACATTTATCAAAGATCCTTATTATCATAATTGGTGAATTCATATAGCATGATACATAAATGAAAATTTAAATCCCTTTAAAGTAAAGCTAATGTAACTCTCATTTGTCATACCTAAAAATATTGATTTAACATTTAAATGAAAACTTAGTACACCCTTATCTTATCAAAGTCATTGTAAATGTATATTATAATTAATATTACTTAAAGAAAAACCTTTAGAATTGTAAAGAGGACAATCTGTGTTGCCCTATCAAAGTCACATATCAAATGCATCATTTTCATTTAATTAGTAAATATTGTAAATTGGTAAAATCTTAATGGAAAAAAATAACATAGTATTACACACTCAATTTGTATCAATTCAAAATATGAGAACATAAAATATTGAAAACCTTGAATGATATATAACTGAAGAAACATTTAATCATCTTTTATCCCTTAATTTTAGTCACATTGATTACTCTTCTCATTGTAGCAGAATATATTTTTTTAACTTGTAAACACTTAGAAAATATAAGATGTAACATTTCTGTAGGTTGGTGGGAATCTGATAATGTAGTACTGTTGATAACATTCTTGTTGTATCCATTTATTTTTAACGATCCAAGATGTAATGTGCTTTGGTACTTATTTTTCCATTCAAAATATTCTTTTGTACTTTTTTTTTTTTTTTAAAGATTAGTTCACATTAAATGCTTAAAATGCAATAATCTGATATTTAGCACTCACCCATGATGATCACTAATTAAGTTTTGTAGCCACATGCCCTCGACTCCCTCTTATTTTATCAATATATAACAATTTACTTTTTATTTCATTGATCAAATATACCTTCTCTTATTTTATTCATTTAATCCAATGGTAAATAACTCAATGTAGGTGGTAACCTTCCTTAATGGAATCTGAATTGTTTTTGAAAGGAATAAGGAAGGGTTAGGACAGGAACGTTTTGATCCTATTATTACAATATCAATAATAACAGCGGATAGTCAGGTGTCTGTTTTTAAATTTGGTGGTGTCTTTTTAAAAAAACAAAAACTGATGGGCCAGCCAAAATTAACAAAAGGTAGGGAAGCCCTTCAGACCAACCCACAAAGGGTCGTAGGATCTGAGATCAGCCCTCTAACCTGAGATGATCTTCAAACTAAGCCTGAATGAAAATAAAGCCGCGAAAACAGGACTACCGGACCCATCAAACAAAGAAACATCAAAAGTAGAAATCTTCATCCAGTCATTTATAGACACCCACCATCATTTAAATAGTATTGAACATGTCTATTTGTCTGTGTTAACTTTACCTTGGAACAAACAGAGATTTGCTTTCAGATTTATGTCAATACATCTGTTAGTTTCATAATCAGTTTATTTAATTTTTTGTTTTATGCAATTTGAGCTAAGCCTTGTACCACTTTCTTGCTCTCAAGTCAGCTATAGTGTGTTATGCTAACATACTGATTATCTAGAAACTACTTACTATTTAGAAACTGTGAAGTAGCATTAGTTTAGGCAATTTCAGTAGTAGTATTGGTTATAAATTTATCAATGTTGGACCTGAGCATGAGTCATGCTAGATACTTCACATAACAATTTGTATTATAATCAATAGACATTTATGGAGAAAGTGTTAAAATTCTGTAATTTGTCTGTTTGTTTTGTTTTATCTTTTCATGTTAAGCTATCAGTCCCTGAGCAGATCTAGTCCATTTTACTCTGTGCTTGTTTGAATCTTTGTTTTGTTTTAATCATCAAATGGTATACCTGGTGGAACCCATTCCTCTACTTCTTGGAAATCATAATACCTCATCTCTATCTCATCATCCCCTGTTCTTACCAAGGTTTGGGGGGCTTGGATAACAACATTCATGACCTTACGGAAAATTAGTTTGACTACAACTACCAGGCATGAACAGCAGACCAGGAGGAGGATTACAGAAATTGCGAGAGTAGTCAGAAATCTAGCTAAGCCTGATCCCCATGAACCAAACACAGACCAATCTCCTAAACTGAACCCATGCTCCTCATGCAGTTCTTTTATTCCCTGTTCTGTGTCATGTAACATGTCCATTACCTCTGTTGTTGCATCAGAAATGTAGGAACAACATTCAGTACCAATAACCTTACAAGTTCCACCCTGAGCTGCCAGTAAGAGATCAAGAGCCATACGATTCTGTAACACTATAGTCTTTACTTCCTGAAGTTCCCTGTGTTCAGCTAGCATGGCTTTACCAGAAGCATTAAGGTGACTTTCTACAATCTTAGATAGAGACATGATTTCCTGCTGGGAAACATATATACCGTACCATGGCAAGAGAACACTAACTATTTTCTGTCCTGTTGTGATTTCTCTTTTTTGTCTATGTAATGGAGGGTATAGGGCAGCTAGTTCTTTAGAATCTACCTTCCTGATCAAAGGGATTAGATATGCCAAATAACACGTACCACTTGATTCATCATAAGGTACACACCTATAAGCTTTATCTCCACAAACCAAATGTACTCCTTCCGGTAATGGGGACTGCTTTAGAGTGGCTTCGACTACAGTGCTGCAATTACTTTGCCCTAAGCTGTCGTGTTGTCCTTTCCCTACTGCTTTGAAACACAGAGAAACATTACTTAATTCATGCACTAATACTGGGGGCAAATACACTGAACAATCTCGGAGCTGCATACTTTCTTTCTGAATCGGCTCTGCACAGTCATGTACTTTTACCTTAACTGAGTCGACAGACCAAGTTCCAACCCATGGTTGAACATAAACCATAGCTTCCGCTAAGATAGTGGGGGCATAAGACTGAGGTACACAGACCTGGTCCTGCGGTTTTGAGCAATTGGTTTGGGCTAGAGCTACTTGAATTTTGTATTCAAAGCCTAACTTCACATACTGTTGGACATAAATGATGCGCAAAAGAGTAGTGAAATTAAATCTGATCGGTAGATGTTGGTCATTTATTGTCTTGGTAACGAAATGAGCAATATCTTTATATTTAGAGAATTGAATTGATTCCATAGGGTATGATGAGGTGTAACAGTTATCAGCTTCTCTTTCCATTCTAGAGGCCAGATCATTCCAATTGAGTGATCTGTAATCCGCTTTGGTGAAAGGAATTGGACTAAACATGGGAGAGTGCATTGATTTTGGCATGTTTTGGCACAACCAGCAATTACTGAGGTTACTTTCTCTTGCATAGGCAATCATTAGATCAATTGCAGAATTAGTTTTATGTTTTCCGGATGTTTGTTCATGGTTCCTTGTGCTATTTTGTTGCAGTTTTCCAGTTTGAAACAGTCTTAGAGTGTTTTCAGCTGAGGATGAAACAAGGTGGAGGAATTTACCATTATCTGTTTCATTACTTTGACAAGTTTTATGCTTTCCAGGAATTTTTTGATAATTAGACTGCCAAATTTTGCAGTCTGGATTATTTTTCAGTTGTTCCCTAGTGAAGCACCATAAATCTGGAGTGTCTTTTTCTAGAAGAGTTGGCGTATACTTTACTTTCATTACAGTTGGGGTTTTTTGGATCAGCTTAATTAATTGTGTATTATATGTGGCCCACCACCATTTACCTCTAGAGAAATACTGAGGATATGCTACAATACAGTCATTTATCTTACATCTCTTAGTAGGGCAATCAAAACCGATGAGATTCACTTGTTGCTGGTTCCGGAAAAAATCTATGCGAACATGTCCATCAGTCTTTACATTTGTCTGCTTCTTGTGCAATTTTACTTCTTTGCCGAGTACAGAATCGCTAGGGGACTGCGTCCATTGTTTCAAGATTCGGTCAAAGGGAGTTTTACTTAGTTCATACAGGGAATAGTCTTTCGTAGTGTGGGGTACCCAACCTGTGGCAATTTGGGTGGGCTCAGGACGAGAGCCCTCGTGCTTGTCATGTGATCCGCCGGGTCCACCCTGGCCTGATCCGATCATGACAAAGGAGAAAGAGAAGAAGAAGAAGAAGAAGGTCCATCTGCTCCTTCGCCACAGCTGTTGACCTCCGTGCGGACGGAGGGTGGTGCCAGACGGCACCTTGATGCATGTACCCATTCTGCTCTGCCTTCGACCTTTAGGGCTGTTCTGGTTACAAGCAGCACCTGGTATGGCCCCTTCCACCTGGGGGACAAACACACTTTTTTTCCAGAGATTTGATTAGTACAAAATCACCAACCTGAAAGGAATGAATGGGTTTCTCTGAGAGCTGTGGAAGTCGACCGGACACCTGCAAATGAAACTTTCTCAAAGTTTCCGTTAGTGTTTTTACATACTCTGTCATATATTCATCAGTCCATAGCAGAGTAGTTTTATGTGGTGTTAACGGTGGGTTCACCCCTGTGGACATAGGTCTTCCCATTAATACTTCATGAGGACTCAGTCCTATTGTTGTATTAGGTGTGCTACGAATAGAATACAGCACAATGGGCAACGCCTCAGGCCATTTCAAACCTGTTGTCATCATTGTTTTGGTCAGTTTTTTCTTTGATTGTTGAATTCATTCTTTCAACCTGGCCAGAACTTTGTGGATGATAAGGAACATGGAGTTGCCACTGTAGTCCTAGCACTGTTGCTAGACTTTGTGTTATCTTGGACACAAACGCTGGGCCCCTGTCACTGTTTATTCCTTGCGGGATTCCAAATCTGGGAATCGTCTCTTTTAGCAAACACTTAACAACAGTCTTTGCATCTTCTCTCCTAGTGGGGAATGCTTCTACCCATTTAGAGAACTGGTCCACAATTACCAGCAGGTACTTGTAGCCTTGACAGCTTGGCATATGTACAAAATCAATTTGCATATTTACAAATGGTCCCCGATGATGGTTTCAAATGATCATGTCGTACCGGACTGGGTTTTTTTCTGGTCTTTTGACATGTCATGCATCTGTCCACAAATGTGTTCACTATTTGGGTGATACCTGGTGCAAACCATTGCGAGCGAATTATGTCATTGATTCCCCTTCTACCCACATGCGCCGGACCATGTAAAACATGGATAAGCACATGGAATAGGGAACGAGGACAAACCGGACGACCATCCGGGTGGAGCCACAAGCCAGACTCCCGAGTCAGTTTTACAACCTGCCTGCAACCAAATATTTCTTTCCCTAGCATCAGCGCGGTTTTGCATTGCCACGACATCATTAAAGGAAGGTACCGTAATTGGAGCTACAGTTTGTGTGGAGGTACATTGCTGTACCATGGAAAGGGAGGAAACGGCTGCTTGTTTGGCTGCTGCATCAGCCCGTGCGTTTCCACGTGAAACAGGATCAGACCCTAGAGTGTGTGCAGCACACTTAACAATTGCAAGTTGGGATGGGAGCAAAATGGCCTCTAACAGATTAGCTACCAGAACATGATGTTGAGTGGTTTTCCTGAAGATGTTAAGAAACCCCTCATTTTCCAAAGCTGCCCAAAATGCGTGTGGCGTGCGAAAGCATAACGAGAATCAGTATAAATTGTTGCAACTTTGTCTTTGGCCAGAATGCAAGCTCTTGTAAGGGCGTACAATTCTGCCGCTTGAGCTGAGGTGCCATTTTTCAATGCACCAGCTTCCAACACCTCCCAGTCATTCACTACTGCATAACCAGCCAAATGTTGGCTATCTGATGGTCTGCAAGCAGAACCATCAGTGTAGAGGATCATGTCTGAATTAGGAATTGGTGTCTGCAATAGATCTGGCCTTGGGGATGAAACCATGTCAATAGCCGTGATGCAATCATGGTCATCATCTGCATCTATTAGTGGGAGAAGAGTAGCTGGATTAAGAGGAGGTGAGCGTTTTAAAGATATGTGTGAACTGGAAAGAATAATTGCCTCATAGCCTGAGCGACGTGCAGCTGTCATATGCTGAGTGGCAGAGGTGTTCAAAATATGCAACACAGAGTGGGGAACATGCACTACACAGTCATGAGCCAGTACAATGGGGGCTGATTTATCAACCATAATGGCAACTGAGGCCACTGATCTAAGGCAGCCTGGCATACCAAGGATCACAGGTGAGAGCCGAGATGAGTAATATGCAACGGGACGGTAATGAGACCCATGTTTCTGGACCAGAATTCCTGTAGCAAAACCATCCTTCTCATGGACATGAAGGTGGAAAGGCTGATGATAGTCAGGAAGGCCCAGAGCGGGAGCAGATGTAAGTGCTTTCTTTAGGTCTTGGAAGGCTGTGTGCATATTGTCAGTCCATTGCACCTCCTTAGGGGCTGTCTGTCCAGTGGCAGGGCGCAAAGCTGCATCCATTGTTGCATATTCCATAACCCATTGTCTGCAATAGTTAGCCATGCCCAGAAATGAATGAAGTTCTTTCTTTGTCTTAGGTGGTGGCATGCTATTCAGGAGCTTAACGCGTGCTGGTGATAACAGGCGCTGTCCATTTCTTAACACATGACCCAGATATGTCACTTCAGGCAGACAAAACTGCAGTTTAGCCAGAGAAGCTCTATGGCCACATTCTGCCAGTCTTTTCAGGAGCAAAACAGAGTCAGTATGACAGCTCTCTCTCGTAGGTGAGGCTATCAACAGGTCATCAGCATATTGAAGGAGGGTGCTTCCACCTGGCAACTGTAAATCTTCAAGATCATGTTTTACCGCCGCAGCATATACCGCTGGACTTTCAACGAAACCCTGTGGGAGGCGCCTGAATGTCAGTTGTTTACCTTTGAATGTAAATGCAAACAGATACTGGCTATCTGGATGCAGAGGAATTGAAAAGAATGCTGAACACAAATCAATGACTGTGTAATGTGTTGAATTTGATGGCAATGAGGCAAGAATAGAATTTGTGTCTGGCACAACAGGAGCTGTTGGCACGACAATATTGTTAATTGCCTGTAAATCTTGAACAAACCTCCACTGATCAGGACGATTTGGTTTTGGAATAGGCAAGATAGGAGTGTTGCATGGGCTAGTGGTTTCAACCAATACCCCTTGTTCCAAGAGAGACTGAATTACACTCTCTATCCCCTCAATTGCTCTTTGAGGCAAATGATACTGTTTAATCACGGGCAGCTTTGCATTTGGTTTAAGTGTCACTCTATGAGGCTGGGCAGAATTTACAAGTCCAACATGATTTTTATGTTTAGCCCATAAAATGGCTGGGACTTCAGACAACTCTGATGGGGGTCCATATTGTACTGCAAGGGGTGGATTTTGAAACACAAATGTGCTTTCAGGCAAAGAAAGCAGTTCATTCTGCTGTATCATGTACATGTCACTGCCCAGGCTTGTTATTGTTTGGGCTTGATAGCCTGCTGCTGTTTTTCTTAGAGACTGGCATTGCGTTATCATCTCTCCTACATGTTTTGGTTCAAAGCCTGGTGTGACTGCTACAGTGACATGTGGGAATGAATTTTTAACATTATACAGTTTACCCTGATCGTTAGACAACTGAACTGAAAGAGCACACCCTTGAGGACCAGAAATAAAATTTGCTCACTTTTAATGAATTGTGTGTGTTCAAAAATTCATTAGCCCATTGTTTATACTCTTCTGAAGGATTAAAGGCAGCTGTACAATGACAATACAGGACAGGTCTCATGGCAGACATCAATGACGCACATGCTGGTGATGTTTCAGCAAATCTCTGAATGCTAGATACAGTGAAGGTGTGGAGCATATTGAATTCAGGCAGCGTCCAGCAATACAAACAATCAACTGCAGATTTCAAAAACTGCACAGCCTGTAAAGCCCTATCATCAGGGATGGTTAAGAATAATCCATCTGGAGTGCACTGAATGGTAGCATGCAATTTGCACAGTAAATCACGCCCCATTAAATTAATCGGGCTTTTATCAGAGATAAGAAAAGAATGTTGCACATCTGACCCCTCAATTGTTACTGTAGACCTGCTAGACATTGGTTCCGCCATAGGAACACCAGAGACACCTACAGTGGTCACAAATTTAGATGTTGGTGTACACACTTGCTCAGCAGCTTTAACAGCAGAAAGAGTAGCTCCACTATCTACCAGAATATCAACAGTAGTGCCATTTACCTCAACTGGCATAGTTGGATCTTCAGAGGGACAAGTAGAAAGCCTAATTGTGGCTGCTTGTACTATGGGTTTCTTATCTGATTCTTCCTCTCCATGGCCTCCCTATGCATGATTTTGAGGTAGTGGCCTTTCAATGGTTTGCAGGGGTGGGTCAGGTGGAACACCTTGCCAGTTATCCCACCTTGCTCCATCATTGTTTGGATTTTGGTATCTACCTGGTTGTTGGGGTTGGCGCCTGCACTCCTTTGCCCAATGGCCTTGTTTTCCACAGTTTCGGCAGCGCCCTTTAACCCGTTTGTTGTTATTCCTATTGGAATGCTGCCCACCTTTTGCACGAGGATTATTGTCAGAATTTATTTGCTGCATCATTTGCTTATGGCCTGTGTGTGAGGTGTTTTGAGAGAAAACATCATTTCTGTGTAACGCCATTATTTTGGTTACTGTTGTTTTCCAACTTTGGTCATGCCAATCTGGGACCGACAGTTTATATGCTGTTGCAATATGCGGTTTCAGATTCTGCAGAAAAGTCTGAATGGTAAAGAGCTCATTATCCTCACGCTTTATTCCTGCATTATTGTCCCAAACCGTGAAGCAGCTGTATGAAGTCGGGCAGGGGTTCTTTACCTTCCTGCGCACATTGAACAACTTTTGAAAAATCATTACGGCTGCGTGCACATTTTTTTATGGCCTGTTTGGCATCCTCATCTAACCACTGAACTAGGGTTTTAGTTGTGGGCCATTGACCGTCATCAGCAGTTTCAGGAAATGTGAACTCTTCTTTGCACAAAATCCATTCAGTTCCATATGTGAATGTTATTAATTGTTTAACATCAGGCACCAGACAGTTGTAGACAGTGCAGACTTGTGTAAGCCAAATTAGATATTCATCTGGACGGCTAATGGGGTTAGGGGCCTTCCTGGTCATATCTATTATTTCAGATGGTGTCCAGGGTTTACATACAGGGAGCTCTCCGATCATTATTTTAGGGGCGCTATGTACGCTTGTTTTGTTGTCTTTAGATCTCGTACTATGAGCTGGAGCCAGTGGCTGATTAGATCTTTCAATCTTTTGACCAGCCCAAGAATACTTTTTCTTTGGTTTCTCTACTGTGTGTGCGGATGAAGGGCCTGCTGTTTCTATTTGTGGCTGCTGCTGTGAAGCATGGACTGAGGTTTCTGTGTGAGACTCCTCCTCCTCTGAAGTGTCTTCCTGACTTTCCCTCTTAGTTAGACCGCTGCCTTCGGCCTGTGCACTTCGCTGTTCCTCTGATAGTCTGTCCCTATCAGGATTTCTTTCCCTTTCCCTCTTTTGGACTATAGCAACAGCCGTTTGCAAAAAGGAAATCTTCATCTGTTTGTTTCTGAACTGAGTGTGTCTCATTTGTCTTGGGTGTTTTTTCTAGTTTGGGATAAATGGGAAGTGGCTTTGATATCACTAACTGTTCTGGAAGCGAAAGTCCTACTTCAGTTAATGTTAACATTAAACACTGCGGAGATGGAGTTTTGCCTTGCCGCTTAGCCCATCCATACATCATTGATTTAGCACCAGCCTCAACATCATTAGGATGGCGCTGTTTAATCTGTACCATTTCTGCTGCTGTGGTCTGCAACACTGTTTCCAGCAGTGGCATGTGACATGCAGCAACATATTTAGAACAATGTTCTATGGCATTTTTTAACTCTTCTGACATCCATTCGCAGCATTTCTCATCCACTCTTACTCCAGTTCTCAGAAAAGCAACTTCAGACCATACTTTCACACACTCTCTCATCAAGCTGAAATCCCAGGCTGGATTTCCTTTATTTGGATCAGTATTGAACTCAGCCAGTTGCAATTTTTTCTTTTCAAATGACCCTTCATACGGCCACTCAGCATTAGATCCATTCACACATAAGTGATGTAAAGGAAACACATACTTCCATCCTTTCAATCTGCCTATAATTCCAGCTGGTATGTGTGGGGAAAACATTGCTTGATAATGTGATGTAATCTCAGTGGCATTATGACTTGGCTTTTGTAATGGTGTTTTCTGTGCCAGTCGTTTTGCAGAAGCCCCTTGATCTTTAGGTCTCACATCTGCATGTTTATGTGTTTGTGGTGAGTTTGCTAAAGGTTTGTATTTAACCTCTGCTGTGGACTGATTTCCCATTTTTACAAATCACATCAAACATCAAATATGCATAAAATTTTCAATAAACACTGCTGCAACTTCACAAGTCTCAACACTTCTTCAATTCCTTTATTTTGCTTTTTTAGTGGTTGGCGATTTTGATGACTTAGGAGTGAAAACTCATATTTCAAGTACTTCACCTTGTGTACACAACTTTTACATTAGGCCTAACATACAGGTCTCTGAAGCTACAAGCAACCAGAGCCGTCTTTCCTTCTTGACACAATCTCAGCGCCGGTCTTGATTAACCGAAATAAGCCCCTCATATCGTGCTTACCCCAGAACGTCTTCACCAAAGAGTTAACCTCACGGTGCGGTATGCGACTGTGTCGGGCACAGCCCGAAGCTGTCCCGGAAACCACCCTTTTGGTGGGCTGCGTCGGTTAAACACCACGCAGTCTTTTAAGTCTCAAATCTACAAACCAACCATTGATCGTCCCAAAGGGATTTTATAGATCATTTCATAGTTTAGACCTTTTTTTTGCTCACTCAATTACTTATTTTGTAGTTTTATTTAAATTTGAACATTTGTTATATGACACATTTGTCCCGAGCCCTGCTCGCAGAGAGATCAGCCAGGACACTGTCCCCAGACTTGAATCCTCTTTAATCTTAAATGTTCTCTAATAATCTGTTCTTTAAATTATTCACAGCCAGATTATAGTTACTACACAGATTTCTTTGATCTCGTCAAACACAACATGGCAAGGCAAAGATAAAATAAATTTGCACTTACCAGTTGTTGTTCTGTTGAGATCCTGTTCGTGACGCCAAATTGTTGAGAAAATATTGTGGTGAGCCAGTGGTCAGTGTGAAGAAGGTTTTCGGAGACAGACGAAGTTTTACACAGCAAAGTTTAATGATACTTGGCCAAGGAGAAATAGTGTCAGCATCCAACGTGTAAACACAACAATGCCGACACCAAATCTGAAGCATAACATCCTTTGGTCCTTTTTATAATTTCTGTCTTCCCCCTAGTGCCTGTAGGTTTCTCTATTAGGTCACCTTCACCTAGAACAACTAATCTATCTGATGTTTAGATTCCCATGCTTTGCCATATTGGAATCTCTCACTGTCCATTGTACCCTAATCTGTGGAGCCAGTGAGTTCTTGTAAACATTCTTGTATGGCTCAACCTTGAAAGATTCCCAGAGAAGCACTGATGTCTACTAGCCTGATGTCTGAGCTACTGTCTCTAACTAATCAGTCTCTTGTTGTCATCTTGACCATAGCAAGAACATGAGCGTAATACCTGAAGTCATAAATGTCAGATAAACACTTAGGAGTCCACTAAACTACTCTAAGCTATACCTGTCTTACCTTTCCCCGTTACATCAACTAAGACACCTAAGAAATATTTCCAACAGTAAGTATATGCATCCAAATCCACAGGTGAATACTTCCTGCTGTGCAAACTTATGTTTTACAAACTGTTATGTCTGAGTTGCATACACTTAAAAATATTACCAAACCTTGGACTTAGATATGGTTATAAAAAAGAAGCACCGAGGAACTTGGAAATCAAGCAACTGCAAAGAGAAGTGATTTTTGCAAAGTCTAACTGTAACAGTGTATTACGGTAATCAGTTTTCTCTCCCAAACACGCAGTAGATGGGAAGAGAAAAACATTGTGCTGTCCCCTCCCTGTTCTTTCATGAATAAACAGTGCACAATATATCATCCTTATTGAAGTAGGACTATAATTTAAGAGTATTATAAAATAATATAGGAATAGTGTGTGTGAGTTTCTTGACTGACATGTCTGGTGCTCACTTTTAAGGCACAATATAACATAATTATGACAGTTTCAGTTAAGAGCTGTGATATTTTTAGCTTCTTACACAGTTGGTCCACTATTGGACACTTTCTTTGGTTGCTTTATTGCTGTACCTGTTACTTTTTCTGTTATTTATCCTTTTTATTTTTTTACAAGTGCTTTTATTCCACATAAACCAACTCGCTGATGCTCATTGTGTGCAAAGTATGGTGCACGCATCTTCAATTATAAAACCTAATAACCACAACTGGTATTTTAATACAGGCTACTGAACAATATGCAAAACACATAGGCCTACATAAGAAGATGGAATGACTGAAAAAAACACTGGTTTCTGATCAGCGTGACCGCTGACCGAACAGATAAGGCACTAGGGATTAACTAAGCCTGGTGTAGAGCAGGCTAGCTGCACAGAATAAATCGCCATGGTAACTTATGTGCCTTCTTCAAGAGACCACGCAGTCGATCATAAATTTATTGATGCTAAAATGGAAAAGATGTGTGCAGCACACTAAATAAACACAGTAACTGTGAAAAAGAGGCTATATGATGAAACATGCATATATTAAAGAAGAACACGACCACAGTATTAAAACAGTGAGAAAAAAGCACAGGAAACAATAGAGGACTGACTGAATAAGTAAGTAGCTAAAAATATCACTATTCTTAACTGAAACTTCAATAATTATCTTACCATTGATGGAAACATGTCATACCTTCAGGGCTTGACATTAACGTTTCTGCTCACTAGCCAATGTGACTAGTGGTTTTTCAAAGTCACTAGCCACACAGCATTTTCACCAGCCACATTTTTGTTGTTGGGAAATTATGTTTTAAACGATTAAAGTTGACTATGCATGCTAAATTGGCGTGCTAAAATGTACTAATATTATCCTTAGCTCTGATAAGGTCATGTGTAAAGCTCATTTTTTTGAAAACATGAAGCTTATTAAGATAAACATATTAAAAGAGCAGCTTGTTATTTTATAATAAAAGTGCTGCATGGGTGTAAAAGATTTGTATGGCAACACAAAAGGCCCAGAATTAAACTTAAAACACTTAATTTGGCTAAAAATAAAGGAGGTTCGGGCCTGCCAAATATAAAATTTTCTTACTGGGCAGCTCAACTAGCAGCAATTGTGACTTGGATCAGAGGAGACGAGGAAGCAAGGTGGACTCAAATAGAGAGAAAGCCCAACTGGACAGAGGAACACTGTTTCCTGTTAGCCCAATTAGTGGATGAACACAAGAAATTCTAAAAGGAAAATTCGGTCCGGCTGTCACAGCACGGTGCGAGAAGCAGACGAGGGAGCGTATAGCGCAAACTATTAACGGTTCATTCTCGTTGTGCGCAAGAGGGAAGCTGCTATATTCATAAATGCAGTTTTTTGAGCCTGCAAGGTGGGAATGTCCAGTGGAAACGAAATGAACTGCGACACAATAAGAGGTTCTGAAAGTGCTGTAATTGTTTATGTGATCACGCTTACAGAAGGTTGTGACAGACCCAAATCATCACCGCTGCTTTGTTGCCAAATATCCTAATGTAGTGATTACTTTCATTCCTGCGCTGTGTCGGAGATGTTAGCGTGTCTCTAATAAGATCAGTCACAAACACGATCCCTGCACGATCTAATCTATAGCGTCTGATTCACTCACTGTCATCCGTTGTCTGCAACACATTTCTTCTCCCTCTTCGTCTTTCTGCCATTTTCTCCTCTACTAAAGAAACTCTTAAGCCTCTTAAAAGTCCTCATCCCTGCTCCTAACAATTCTGAGCTTAAGAGCTCTTTTAAGGGTTAAGATGCTTTTTTCTTTACTAGGATTTTTTCTTTAATTTTAAGAGTAAATGCCCACTTTTCTGAGAATTTTCTTAGAATTACGTCACTAGGAGCTACTCTTAGCCTTAAGATTCTTTATGAATACGGGCCCTGATCTACAGTAGAAACTGATCTGATAGCAGCACAGAATGACAGAGCTAGGCCTATACTGACTTAGATTCCGGTAGAGTTAGGCTAGAGTTGGAATTGTCACCTGCGACTTGAATTTAGGTTTCTTTTTACATAAATTTAAAAGATTTTCACCATAAACGACTGCAGAAAAAAAAAATCAGAATGCAAAAGTTGGTGTTTAATGCTCAAGATTTCCACACTACAGAGGTTTTAAAATTTCACCTCAGTCTCATTAACTTAATCTTGAAAATAGACAAAACAAAGGCAATTTAAATAGCTCAACACAATTAATGCTTTCGGTGGTTCAGCAGAAAATTGCATTTCCTGCTGAATTTGGGGAATCTCATAACTTCTCTAGTCTCAAAAGTCAGGCATTTTATTACTTTGAGCACCCTTTTGCTTTTATGACCTGCCAACAAGATTTGTTGGAGCTACTCCCTTTTTTTGTAATGAATTAACTTTCATTTTTGTTTAGCCTTAAATAATCAGCATGATTGATTATTTTGACATGAACGTAGATTTTTAGTTAATTTAGAGTACTTTTGGGGGGCTTTTGTTCTGAAGGTATTGGGCATCTTTTTTGCATGTGAATCTACATATAGGGGTAGTCACATGTAGGACAGGGAGGCACCGGGAAAGGTTCATGTTTGGTTTTTTAACTAGGGCAAGAGAGGCTGCAGACGCCATTTGTATGCTTGCTCAAATGGAAATAAACTGCAAAAACGCTATGCTTGCCTGGACATTCATTTTTCCCCTGCATAAGATTCATTCCTTGGGTGCCTCAGTGGCCATTTGACTATGATTTCTTGATTTAAATTGACGACATGTCACCACTACAAGATTCAGAGCCAGACACTAGTTCCTTAGTTATCCGGGCCCACTGCTCTTAAGCAATGGCCTCCAGTTCAGTAATATTCTGAAATTTGCGTGCTCTAACTCCCTTCAAGTCCCACTGGATTAAGTCAATAGGCTGATACAAGGTTATTGCATTTAAGTTAGTATCAAAGACAGATCTTTGGTTTAAAGAAAACGTCAGTACAGGCTACAAACTATTGCAACACAAAGAAATATTATCTATGGGACTGAACTACACCATTTGATCTTTTATTGTAATGAACCAGAACACAAGGTGAGGAAAGACATTTTATTTGTGGATCACTTGATCAAAGGCTTATTACTTTTCCGGTGTCCAAATACTTTTGCCTATACACACACCATTTGGAATTTCAAATGTTTTATTGATTTCTTCATTTCATCCGATGTCTCCATACATTGCCATGTTCTGTTGTTTAATTCCCAGGCTCTGCAAAACAAGACATTGACTTCAGATGAATTAAGTTTGAGAGCTCAAACATGTTCTGTTACTGCAGAATGACATTTTAGAAGTCACCATTTTACACACTGACCATCAAAGTTCATCCTGAACCAGGAAATAGCATTTGAACAATGATGACTCCAGGTCCACTTACTAGCTTTTAATCACCAGGATTAAGTCCAGTAAGTATACCTTCATTTTCTTTCACCCTTTGTCAAACAGCCATAGTTTAGCAACCATAGCAATGCACAGCGGACTGATCAACTTTTAGATTTCTCTGCTTTAATGCAAGCTGCATTAACTATAATGTTAGCATGTCCAGTTACCTAGCTCACTGCAGCAAGTTTTGTTTTGAAGGGTTACAGGTTAAGTGAGAAAAAGACCTTCTTGATGCTACTACAGACTTCAGGTTAACATAAGCAGCACTGCCCTGAATTTGGTGGGGGGGTGACACTCATAACCCAAAGCAGAGTTACATTTGGCAATTTTAAAAATCTTTTAATATTGAGAACACATGACTAAACATCCCATAACTCCTCTGTAAGCTAAGAACTCAAACAAGGTTATGTTAGAAGGAAATCTGTGTGATCTGAAATATTCTCATAAGCCATTTGTTATACTAGGACTAACTAGTAGTAGACTTAAGTTGGGTTCAGTTGTACACAGCAAAACTTTTGTCTAAACTACTGTACCTAGCCTGCTGCCATTGTGACCCAGCTCCAGATAAGCTAAAGAAAATAGATCAAGAATTAACATAACCTCACTGAATGGCACATCCTTCTTTTATATAAGCAGGAGTCTGCTAACATTATGTTGACAAACTGATATTTTGGTTTACACGATCAGCTTCAGTGAGTGAAACATCCCAACAGGGCCTTTGAAGTACTTACTTTTGCATGTGTAAGCCACCTCCAGGTACTTGTAAGTGCCAACACAGGGGTCTCCAAACACTGAGTTGCTGGCTTTGATAGTACAGCTATTTTTCCCGTTGCAGCTACGGAAACAGAGTGAACACAGGTAATATGGATGTTACAGAATAAAGATTAACGTGGATGATATTAATCCCCATTGTTGAACAAGATGAGTTGGCAGCTGTACCTTTGAGCAACTTTGCTCGTGGGATCGAAGCAGTGGACATTTTGGACCTGAGAGGCAGGTCGGTGGGAAGAGCACGTGGTGGAGTCACGGCGTCCATATTGAGCATTGTAGACGAATATAACCTGTTTTGCAGCTGACAGACGAGATGATATTCAGTATCTGTGCTGAACCACAAAGATGCAAAACACCTTATCACATTAATCCACCAAAAACACAAAGGAGAAAGTTTGATCTTACGACACTGCAGGTTTGCCGAAGACTCCTCACATGCTACGCTGATGACTGTCAAAGTAAAGAACAACATTAGACATGTTCTGCGCAGACTTCTTTGTGGCTTCGCTTTTAATTATGTGCATGTCACTCACTTGCTTCTGGGAGGCAGGTGTAGGTGGTCTCCAGATATCTGTGGTGGCCATGGCAGGGATCAGAAGCACGGAAGATGTCTGGGTCTACGCCACACACCCTCATGCCATTACATCTGCAGGGAGAAGAAAAAGAGCTCATTTCCAGCTTCAGCCTTCTATGTGAAGGAATTTACACGCTTTGCATTGCTGATGTTTGAAGGACTTGTAATGTAGCTTGCGGGGTACAGTTAGTGAACTGCATCTTTCTACACAAATATACATTTAAACTAGTAATATTATAGATGAAATTTGCTTTAATTTAAGATTTGAGAAACAGGTTCAGATTTAGAACACAGCAGAAGAAGCCCATCTTCTAAAAGCCCCCCCCCACAAACGCTGATTGTGCTAGAAGATAGAAAACTTTTCATACCAATCCATCCAATAGTTGCGTAGATATTTCCATTAAAGCCAAAAATGTCAACCTTTGTTTCATCCTCTGCTGACTATGACTGTATAAAATCTGGTGCCAATTATCTAGATGTTGATTTTACAGCAGGAATGAAAATGTTGACTTGGTGGTGTTGCTCGATTCTAAAACTGAGTCGTACCTTTTTCCCATATCCAAGGTGACCTGCAGAGAACATTGTGTGTTATGGTGATGTGGAGGTCCGCCCTTACCGCAGGTCATCCTGTCTGCACGTCCATACACAGCGGTCTGCACACTGATCGCTCCATTTGGTGCTACACACCACAGAGGGAAACAAGGACGATGTTTTATTTTTCCTATACTGTTAACAGTAGACAAAGTCAACAGCCTCTCAGTTCTGAGTCACCAGTATTTACAGTACTTTCATTAAAAAGGTAACAAAAAAACCCCATAAAGACTAAAAGTGGGAACTTAACAAAAGTGCAAATACTGCACTTACAGGGAACTAAATTATTTTGCTTGTTGCCTTAACAACCCCCCCCCCAAAAAAACTTCAAGGAGTTCAGTCATACCACAGCTCAGGTGTTGGATGGAGTCATCACATGTGATCACGTGCACTGGAGTCATAGTGGCTCTACAAAGTCCTAGAATGAAAAGTTGGTTCTATAATTGGTGTATATTGGAATAAATACATACTTGTGGAATCAGTTTTACAACAGCTGAGATTACAGTTAGGATGAGCGTGTAATAGAGGCAGAGAGGAGGAGGATTAGTGAAGTCAATGATGGAGGTGAAAGCAGGAAATGAAAATAGTTTGTGAATAGACAGTTAACAGACCAGTGACAAAGAGCAAAAAAGCCATGTGTGAGAATTTAACAGTTGCTCTTAAAGTACTGATCACATAACTGTGTATAGCTGTGACTCAGGTATTTGTAAAATTATAAAATGTATGAGAATCATGGATCATTCCGGAAGTATAATCTAAACTTGTAATACAGAATTCAAACATCCAGTTACCTGCTCTCATAAGCAAAAATGTTGCTGCCAGCACTGGAAGAGAAGAACACATTTTTAAGTTCAGTCTTGTAACTTCTGTGTAAATCCAGTTAAACATTGTTCTGGGAGTTGATGGCAACACCGTGAAACACAGGTCAATACGTCTTTATAAATCACCAGTGATTTGAACTGTAAGTAAACAATTAATACCTATCTGCAGTAAAAGAAATGAAATTGAGCCACTTTGATCTGTTCTTGGTTGTAGTCGACATGGTTCTTCAAAAACTGGGTAGGCTTAATAAAATAATCACAGTGTGCTCCCAGGGCCTTAACCAAAATCCTTGTCAATAGACACCAAAAAGGATGGAAGTCAAACATTGCTTAAGCATCAGCAATATTAAACTTCCAGGAGGATGACACTTATTAGGCTGATTTTTGTGAGATTTCAGGGAGAATCAGGACAGAGAAAGGTAGTGGGGGCCATCTTGTCTATCCTTATAAATGCAGAGCCAGATATTGGTAGTTTTACTTTTAATTATTGGGACTGCTGCAGGTGATTAAAACTGCTCAGGACATCATTAGTACCCATCTACCGATCATCAGTTATATTGGGGAGCTGAAGTGCCTGCGCAGAGTCTAAAGGATACTGAAAGACAGAACCCACCAGCCACAGCTTGTTCACCCTGCTGCCACAAGTATCTGCTGTCCTCCAGACTACAGAGCAGCTTCTTCCCCCAGTGAGACCCCTAAACTCAATCTCAGCACTGCACCGTGCAAAATAGCTATTTTTTGGTGTGACTTGTTCTTTATCCACTCATCTACAGAATATAAATTGTGAGGAGCTTAAAGGGAACTACAATTTAACCTCATTATACAAACCTGTGTTGTAAAATGATGAATAAATCTACCTTGTAGTAAGTTAGTTGCGTACTTACACAGTGTGGTGCAGAGTCTGGAGCAGAGCATGGTGTCAGAAGAGCTGCTTTGAGTTGAAGTGATTGCAGTGAAACACACACCTGCTATTTATTGTGTGGAGGGGAAAGCCCTGCCTCTCTCTGTGCAACAATTCACCAATGAAAAACCTGGAATGATGTCACATTCCAGAGCAAACTGGGAAATTTCCAAGTTGAAATACACGACTTCTGACCTCAAAGCGTTTCAGCTGCATGGTGGTGCATGACGCTAAATGTAAACATTAAACATGGCTGACCGTGACAAAGTTTTTTTGCTTTTGTAAATTTATGCAAATTTCAACAGTGCACTTGGTGTGAATTAAAACGATGGCCATTTTATTTAAAACACCCTGATGCACTGTCATCCAAAACTTTACTTTCAAACAATTAGATCAGATTTTATTTTATTATTTTTCTGAATTTACAATTTCCAAAATAAAACTAGATTAAACAGAACAGTCTGGAAGGACATGTTCTCCTCCATGAAATCAAGCTCTCAGAATTAGATATAAATATATATTTAGTCCATACTTTCTTGTCTTAGACAACAGTGAAATTTTAAACTAAGATGGATAATATAATGTGCACGTTGTTGACATTAATCTTCAAGCAAACTGAAGCAAAAAAGCGAACTGAAGCAAGAAATTTCAGTTCCTCCCTTGTTTGTTCTCAGGCTTCTTCTTATATGTTTCACATCTTGGTATTTGATTGTCTGTAACCATTTAAAGTTTCTCCTTCAGTCTGCTGCAACTGACAAGGAACTCATGCTGCGTTGAAGGCAACTCGGAACTGGGAAATTTCCAACCTCCAACTAGAAAAAGTACTTTGGAGCGCCATTTGAAATCGGATATCCTACTCGTGAACTTGGAGAAAAAATATGTCCCCCAACTTCACGAGTAGCAGCCGAATGACGTCACACAACAATGGCAGCTCCCGTGAAAGCACACATTGTAAATGGTAAAGCATAAACTCAAAGGCAAAGTATTCAAATAAAATAATACATACTAGTATCAAATAGTAAAACTTTTTCTGCGTGTAAAGTGTTGTAGAAATATTTTGTCAGTGTAATTAGGTAGCTGGTTACAGTGAACAATCGCTGAAAGTCATCTTCTCTATCCAAAAGTTATTCAGCAAAATGTTAAAAATGCCCAGAAATGTGAAAACATTTGGAAATATAGCCTACAACTTTTACTGACTTTTGAGGATTACCAACTGATGTAGCTAGAAGGATACACAGTTAACGAGTAACGTATCTTAATCACTTATTGTAAATAAAATTTGCGTAAATTTACAAAAGGAAAAAGAGTTTGTCACGGTTAATGTTTACATTTAGTGTCATGCACCACCATGCAGCTGAAACACTTTGAGGTCAGAAGTCGTGTATTTCAACTTGGAAATTTCCCAGTTCCGACCGGTCTGAAACACGACATCATTCCAGGTTTTTCATTGGTGAATTGTTGCACAGAGAGAGGCAGGTCTATCCCCTCAACACAATAAATAGCAGGTGTGTGTTTCACTGCAATCACTTCAACTCAAACCAGCTCTTCTGACACCATGCTCTGCTCCAGACTCTGCACCACACTGTGTAAGTACGCAACTAACTTACTACAAGGTAGATTTATTCATCATTTTACAGCACAGGGTTGTATAATGAGGTTAAATTGTAGTTCCCTTTAAGCTACTCACAGTTTATATTCTGTAGATGAGTGGATAAAGAACAAGTCACACCAAAAAATAGCTATTTTGCACGGTGCAGTGCTGAGATTGAGTTTAGGGGTCTCACTGGGGGAAGAAGCTGCTCTGTAGTCTGGAGGACAGCAGATACTTGTGGCAGCAGGGTGAACAAGCTGTGGCTGGTGGGTTCTGTCTTTCAGTATCTCTCCCTTAAGTTCTCCCTGAAATCCTACAAAAATCAGCCTAATAGGTCTCATCCACCTGGAAGTTTAATATTGGTGATGGTAAAGCAATGTTGACTTTTTTTTTTTGAGGTATTTGTTAGTTTGGTGTTAAGGCCCTGGGAGCATAAGGTGATTTTAATTAGCCTATGTAATTTTTGACGAACCATGTTGACCAAAACCAAGAAGAGATCAAAAAGCCCCTCATTTTCATTTCTGATAATACAGAATATACAGTGTTTTGTTTTTTGAACGTTCAAATGACTGATTGATTAAAAACACTATTAACCTGTGAAAGATTTTGGTGTTTCATTGTTGCCCTTAATTCCCAGTACACTACCAAACTGGATTTACACAGAAGTTACAAGACTAAACCTTAAAAATGTTTCTCTTCCAGTGCTGGCAGCAATGTGTTTGCTTATGAGAGCAGGTAACTGGATGTTTGTATTCTGTATCACAAGATTAGATTATACTTCCATAATATCCATGATTCTCATGCAGCATTGTTTCTTTTAACAAAGACCTGAGTCACAGCTTGCTTTTTGTCTTCTCTCCTGTCTCTATCCCATGCTCATCCTTTGCCAAGGACTGTTCTAAAACTATATTTTCCCAAGTATTAACAGCTGAGATTACAGCTACAGCTTATTCCACAATGATGTACTACTTCCAATATGCAAAAAATGATAGACCAAACTTCTCATTCTAGGACTTTCTAGAGCCACCGTTTTCACCCCCTTGCGCTCAGTGAAGGTGACCACATGTGGTGACGCTGTCCAACACCTGAGCTGCGGTATGACTGAACTCAAACAAGTGCACTTTTTTTAGGCAAAAAGCTAAATTACTAAGTTTTCATCTAGTACATATTTGCTCCCTGACAATTTCCCCCGGTCCTTGTTGCTGCCATTTGTGTAGCACCCAATGGAGCGATCAGTGTGCAGACCGCTCTGTATGGACGTGCAGACAAGACGACCTGCAGTAAGGGCAAACTTCCACAGCAGCTTGCCAACACCAAGTGTTCTCTGAAGGGCGCTTTGGACATCATGAGGAAAAGGTACAATTGAGAATCTAGCATCTCCAGCAGGTGAATGTTTTCATTCCTGCCATAAAATAACTCACAATCTATTTAATTGGCACCAGATTTTATACAGTCATGGTCACCAGAGGATGAATCCTAAACACTCCTATCCTAAATTACACCAAATCCAATGTGCAACCATTACTAGCGAACATTAAATATATTGTAGAAAAATGCAGTTGAAAGACATCTGACTGTACCCCATCAGCTACATTAGTCCCTTCACACATCAGCAATACAAAGCATGATGTAAATTGCTTCACATAGTACGTTTGTGAAGGCTGAAGCTTTTTCTTCTCCCTGTAGATGTAATGGCAAGAAGGTGTGTGACATAAACCCAAACATCTTCGGTGCTTCTGATCCCTGCCCTGGCATCTACAAATATCTGCAGACCACCTACACCTGCCTCCCAGAAGCCAGTGAGTGACACTTGTCCATGGAACTAAAAGTGAAGCAAAGCCACAAAGGAGTGCAGCATGTCTAATGATATTTCTTTACTTTGACAGGATTCAGCGTAACATGTGAGGGGTCTCTGGCAAAGCTGCAGTGTCGTAAGATCACACTTTAACCTTTTGTATTTTTTGGTGGATTAATGTGATAAGGTGTTTTGTGTCTTTTTTGTGGTTCAACACGGATACGAATATCTCCTCTTCAGCTCCAAAACAGGTTATATTCGTCTACAATGCTCATTATGGACGCCGTGACTCCACCACATGCTCTTCCCACCGACCTGCCTCTCCGGTCCAAAATACCAACTGCTTAAACCCCACCAGCAAAGTTGGCCAAAGGTACAGCTGCCCACACATCTTGTTCAACAATGGGGATTAATATCATCTATGTTAATCTCTGATGTGACATCTATATTCCCCAGTCTTGTGCACATTCAAACCTGTGTTCACTCTTCATACACAGCTGTAACGGGAAAAGAAGCTGTACTATCGAAGCCAGCAACTCAGTGTTTGGAGACCCCTGTTTTGGCACTTACAAGTACCTGGAGGTGGCTTACACATGCAAAAGTAAGTACTTCAAAGGCCCTGTTGGGATGTTTCACTCAACTGAAGGTGATCTGTGGCCGTGTAAATTCAATTTTATTTATATAGCGCCAAATCACAATAACAGTTATCTCACAGCGCCAGAGAGAGAGCAAGAGAAAGAGCAGAGGGAGGCAACCTACACAGTGTACACATAGAGGTACAGACAATAAAGGTGATGGTGCTATAGACTGAATGAAAAATGGTACAGATATTTATAGTAATAATAATAATAGCAATAGGACTAGTATTAGCAATTGCAAATGTAGCAGAGGGCGTCGAGCAGGAACACGGGGGCACCAGGAGACTCCCAACCACAGATCCAGACTCCACAGCTCCAGAGCCAGCAACACCCGCAGGAAGTGACAGGAGGGGGAAGCACATGACCACGGGAGAGGGGGAAAAAATCGAGTTAGTAACATGCATTAATGGGATGAGGTTGCACTCGGAGAGGAAGAGGAGAGAGGAGCTCAGTGCATCATGGGAAATCCCCCGGCAGTCTAGCCTATAGCAGCATAATTAAGGGATGGTTCAGGACTCACCCGAGCCAGCCCTAACTATAAGCTTTATCAAAAGGAAAGTCTTAAGCCTACTCTTAAATGTAGAGACGGTGTCTGCCTCCTGAACCCAAACTGGAACCTGGTTCCACAGGAGAGGAGCCTGATAGCTGAACGCTCTGGCTCACATTCTACTTTTGGAGACTCTAGGAACCAGAAGTAACCCTGCATTCTGGGAGCGCAGTGCTCTGGTGGGGTAGTAAGGTACTATGAGCTCTTTAAGATAAGATGGTGCCTGACCATTAAGAGCTTTGTATGTGAGAAGAAGGGTTTTAAATTCTATTCTGGATTTTACAGGAAGCCAATGCAGAGAAGCTAAGACAGGAGAGATATGATCTTTTACAGGTTCCTGTCAGAACACGTGCTGCAGCATTCTGGATCAGCTGAAGAGTCTTAATGGACTTTTTCGAAGAGCCTGATAATAAGGAATTGCAGTAATCCAGTCTAGAAGTAACAAATGCATGGACTAGTTTTTCTGCATCATTTTTAGACAGGATGTTCCTGCAATATTACGTAGGTGAAAAAAGGCAGTCCTTGAAATTTGCTTAATGTGAGAGTTGAACGACATGTCCTGGTCAAAGATAACTCCAAGATTTCTCACAGTGGTGCTGGAGGCCAGGGCGATGCCATCCAGGGAAACTATATCTTTAGATAATGCGTCACGGAGGTGCTTAGGGCCTAGAACAATAACTTCAGTTTTATCTGAGTTTAACATTAGAAAATTACAGGTCATCCAGGTTTTAACATCCTGAAGACACATTTGAAGCTTAGCTAACTGATGAGTTTCATCTGGCTTGATCGATAGATATAACTGAGTATCATCTGCATAACAATGAAAGTTTATGGAGTGTTTCCTGATAATATTGCCTAAAGGAATGTAGCCTCCAGTAAAGCAAAATATAAATGTTAGCAGACTCCTGCTTATACATAAAACAAGGATGTCAAAGAGGATGTTTTCAATTGGAATGGAAACTTTACTTTTATTAGCTTACCTGTGGCCAGGTCACGATGGCAGCCGGCTAAGGTCTGTAGTAGCATCCAGAAGGTCTCTTTCTAACTTGTAACCCTGCCGCAGGTGGTGAACTAGGTAACTGGACATGCTTTCATTAAAGCAGAGCAACACCAGAGAAATCTGACTGAACAGTCTGCTGTGCATTGTGTTTGCTAAGCTATGACTGAACAATGGCTGTGTCTACCTTTATCCCAGTGATCACAAAGCTCGTAAGTGGACCTCAAGTTAAGATGGTTTGTCAAACTGCTATTTCCTGGTCAAGGATGAACTTTGATGCCCAGTGTGTAAAATGGTAGATTATAAAATCTCATTCTGCAGTAACAGAACATGTTGGTGTGCTCAGAAACTTCTAAAGTCAATGTTTTCTCTCGTTTTGCAGGTCCTCTGTTTTAAACAAAACATCACAATCTACATGCTTTGAGTAAAGTGGAAGAAAGCAATGAACGTTGAAATTCCAAATCCAGCATCTGGCCAAAAGTATTTGGGTCTCTGAACATTAAATTCAAGCAGTTGTTCATCTCATACCAGGCTAGTGAAGTGTGCTGGGTTGTCCACATACTTTTGGCCATAGTTTAAATACACTTAAGAAATCAAAATGGTAAAACTATTTAAGCCTTTTGATCAAGTAATTTGTTTGCTCATTGTGATTGTGACAAATAAAATTTTTCCTTGCCACATCTTGTGTTCTGGTTCAGTGGGAGTTTAGGAGTCTTATGTGTTGATACAAAACTACTTAAAAGCTCTTCCTTGCTCATTTAGACTGTCTTCAGACATGATTCTGATGTTTAGACTAAATATCAAAATAAACTAATTATATAAATATTAGTGGTGGTCCGTTAACGTGAGACTCTTATCGGGCAATAAATATCGCCGTTAATCTATTCTCAAAGCTGGGTTGGGAGCTGGGTCTATACTACGCAAGCTATGATGACTTTCACCTTGATATTTTAGCGCAGATGTATACCAAGCGAATTGCACTGTAGGGGCAAGAACAAGTCTTCGAACCTGTGTGTCTGCCTACTGTGAAATTACCACATCAAACGTGACGATGCTAACATGGATGCAGCTATTGCTGCTTTCCATTTACCTCGGAAGTCGGAGCTGGGAAAGACGTCCCACCCGAGTTGACGGCGTTCCAGTTACCTCGCTCGGCCAGCTGGTTGTTTACAACTAGCCAGGTTAGTTAGTGATACGCCGGTTGATTTAAAAAAAAAAAAAAAAAAAGGCATTGTGCGGTATTTACTCACACTAACTGTAGCAACATGTCCACAGACAGCTGTTGGACAGCAACATTTCTGCAGCCGCCGGGTTTGCTTCTGGGAAAATTCGACAAGACTAAGGTTGTAGCGGAATTAGTTTACTGTTTACTGTTTAGGAGTTCTTCCAGTCTCAAGTACCACCTAAATGCAAAGCACATCACACGCTACACACAGGTACATCTTATTAAACATGATTTATTTTCATCACCAATTATCATAGAACAGCTTTCTCAAGCAGTTTGTGATGCATTTTGGAAACAGGAGATGAGCCCCTGGTCTAATGCGCCACCTGGCTTGAAACCCGTCCGCACACATATTCTGAATGCCTTCGGCAGAATTCAAAACTTTCAGTGAGATTAATGTAGATTTAAAAAATGAATCTATGCCCACCACTAATAAATATTAAAACAAAGGAATTACTTGGCTCTGGGGGCTGTTTCACAAAAGCAGAATTTAGAAATCCAGGATAAGAGAACACCAGGCTTGACCTCTTGGGATCAGTGCATCCTGGCCTCACCAGTTTCACAAAGGACAAACCAGGCTCAGAAGGTGCGACTACATCAAGCCAGGTGTAAGTAATTCTGATAAATGGGCGTCAACAGATTTCTTCAAGAGACCACAGATCAGCTTCATTGATGCTGAAATAGGATGTGTGCAGCATACTTTTTTGCTGTTACTGTGTGTAAAGGTTTCTGATGGAAATGCATATTAAAGAAACATGACCGCAGTATTAAAACAGCGAAGGAAAAAGTGTGGCAGACAATAGAACAGACTTAATAAGTAGCTAAAATTATCACTGCTTAACTGAAACTGTGTTATGTCTTAAATGTATTATGTTACCGTGAATAGTAATGTTATGTCAACCTTTTCAAGCCTTTTCAGTTATTTATCATTTAGTCAATATGGATAATGGATAAAAAGTCAGTGTTGTTGTGCTCATAGAAAATACTGTATGATATCTGTAACTTGACCCTACAGTCTGCCAATGTAGTAAGTATAAGCAAATCCACAGGTGAACACTTTCTGCTGTGCTAACTGTTATGTTTTGCAAAGTGGGTAATAGTGGGTAATGTAGATTTTCCACCTTCAATGTGTGACCATGGTTTTAAGAGATGGGCAGTTAATGGCCTCTTTATTCAACCAGCTCTTTGAAGAAGCACACTTAAAGTCTTTCACACAACTTCAGGTACAATTCGATCGTCCCTCAAGTGATTTCTATAGATATTTGCAAATCAGACATTACATTACAAACCATAAGGAAAAAGAAAGAATTGGCAAAATCCCAAATGGTATAGAACAATATTTTATCACAATTTTAGAAAAACGCCTACCTGTTGGTAAACATGTTTCTCATCTTTCTAAAAGACTGTTAGCAGATATGGTTGGAAACACTTACAAAATTAAGGAAAAGTGGGAAATGGAAGCTAATACAGTAATAGAGGAGGAGTTATGGGAAAAACTCTGTTATAGGTGCCACAAGGGAATTAACAGTCAACAATGGAAGGAATTTGACTGGAAAATTAAAATGCGTTATTTTTATACTCCTCTGGTCAATTCAAAATTTGTAAAAGATCCCTCTGCAGCTCTATGCTGGAGACAATGTGGTAAAACAGGTGACCATACGCATATATTTTGGGACTGTCCAGTAATCCTGATGTACTGGAAAAATATTAAAGAAGAGATAGAGAAAATTGTGAAAAGAGAAGTTCCCTCGAATGTACGTTTTTTTCTTACTGGGTGTTATATCAGTGGATGTTTTCACTGCTGACCAAAGATATATTTTACATATATTGTTATGGCACATTGTTAAAGAATATTTAAATCTATAGTTTTTATATATTACTGTATGGCTGTATATTAATGTATCATGCTTGTTGAGATGTGAACATTCATATTAGGTGCAGTAATATATGTATATATATACAGAATATTTTAATTTATAATTATTTTTCTCTTTATTATTCTGGTTTATTTATCACCTGTCTCAGATAATGTCCTTTGTGTATGTTCTGCGAAAACCATAAATAAAAAGTTCAAAAAAACCCAACAGTTATTTAGTGCCAAGAAAGCACTAAACTGTTGAAAAACAGCTTTTTTCAATGATTTTACTCAAAAATTAGAGATTTGATATGGGCCTATAAATTGCTCATTAGTGCCATCTTTCTTTTTTAAGAGTGGTTTAATGACAGAAGAGACATGTTGACAAACAAACCTGTTGGCAGAATATCAAGGCAGCAAAAAGAGGATATCAGATGTTGTATTGTGTCCTCCTGGTTTTTATGGTTAATAGACTCAAATTGTGTCATGCTATGTGAATTGGACCCAGGGACACATATCCTTTTACTGCGATGGAGGCACAGGTGCTTGTCTAATTGTTTGAATGTTGTCTGTGAAGAAGTAGGCAAATTCATTGCTGGCCCCGGTGGATAGAAGTTCAGAAGCTACAGACACAGGAGGGTCGGTTAACTTGGCGACAGTAGCAAACAGGGCACGTGCATTATTGGTGTTTTTGGCGATGATGTCAGAGAAGAAGGACCGCCTTGCATTTCTCAGCTCTAAATTACAAATGCGAAGTCTCTCTTTATAGATGTCATAATGAACCTGGAGATTTGTTTTCCGCCACCTGCGTTCAGCTTTTCGACACTCTCTTTTTTGAGTTCTAACCAGCGTGACATTTCTCCATGGAGATCTTCTCTTACCAGAGACCACCTTCACCTTGGCTGGTGCAATGGCATCAATAACATTTGTAATTTTAGAACTGAAATTATCCACAAGCTCATTGACTGAGACCTGTGGAAGGGCAGGTGTCGGGGAGAAAGCCTCAATAAATTTTTCACTAGTGTTTTCAGTGATATGCCGTTTTGTGATCACCTCTGATTTAACATTTGTGTGCACGCAGATAGCACTCTCAAAGAAAACACAGGAATGATCAGAGAGAGCAACATCAGTCACCACAACCTTGGAAATGTTCAGACCCTTGGAGATGACCAAGTCCAAAGTGTGCCCCTTATTGTGCGTGGGCTCCGTCACATGTTGAGTCAGTCCATAATTATCAAGAACACAGAACAGTTCTTTAGTCCCTCTGTCCAGGGGGTTGTCAACATGGATGTTAAAATCACCAACAATAACCACACAGTCAAAGTCAACACAGATTATAGACAGCAGTTCACCAAAGTCATCAAAAAAGTTTGCACAGTATTTAGGGGGCCTGTAGATGTTTAGAAAAATAGCTCTAGAAGGGGAGTTCAGCTGAAGAGCCACATATTCAAAAGAAGTAAAATTCCCATAAGACATCTTTTTGCATTGAAGGAGTCATTAAACAAAATGGCAACTCCACCTCCTCTCTTTGCACTCTGGCTTCACTCATAAAACTGAAGTTGGGAGGGTCGACTCGATAAGGACAGCTGCACTGTTATCTTGGTCCAACCAAGTTTCAGTTAAAAACATGAAATTAAGATTGTGAGTGTTTATAAAATTATTGATTAAAAATGTTTTGCCTGCCAAAGACCTAACGTTTAACAAAGCTAATTTTAGTGAGTTAAAAACATTATCTGGCCCACTTTTTTCATCAAGCTGCGGCTGACGAGGAATTAGTACTAAACTTGCAGGATATGTTGAGTGCTTCCTGTTTTTTAACACATTCACCATGCTTTTTCTGTTACCTATCAAGACAGGGATGGGGAATACTACCAGCACACTGGGCCCCGGCTTGTCCTGGGAAGAGTCATGAGTGCTATTTTCCTTGTAGCCTGGACCCAGCACATATCAGACAGAGCTTACTGGGCTTTTTCGCCATTGCGGAGCGGGAGGGCGGGTTGTGCCTGGAGGACTTAGAGCCAGTGGTGGAGGTGGACGGGGAGGGGGTTTAGGGTAGAGAAAATGGGAGTGGAGCTGAGGGAAGCTGCTTGTGAGTGAATTTGGTCCCAGCTCTAATCAGGTCTTCCATGTGATCAGTGAAGTCCAGCAGAGGGGAGAGGGAGAAAGTGTGTCTGGAGATGGGGATTGGGGGGTAAAGATGTTGAATCCTCACTGTTGGTTGAGAGAGGTGGAGGCTCTTCCTCTTGGCTCAGATGTCTCCCGTGATCACAGCTCTCTTCCGGCGAGGGGCTGGGGTGGCTCTCCTTCAAGGTTTCTGGCGTGTTGTGTTATGTCTTCTTCTTGTTTTGATTCCTCTTGTCTCTTGTCCTTGGCAGAGGGAACAGATGAGTGGCGTAGAAAGTAAAACAGGTTGGAGCTAAACAATTTTACTCCTGACTTGTTAAGGTGAAGTCCATCTGCCTTAAAAAAGATGTCTGCGGCCCCACAGAATATAAAAGTTCTCAATGAAATGCACTGAATGGACAGCACATGCCGTTGAGAGCCACCTGTTCAGTGCCATTAGTCTGCTGAATCTCTCAGCTCCTCTTCGGAGTGGCGGTATAGGGCCACTGATAAACACCTCAGCATTCAATGAGCTGACTGTGTTCAACAGATTATTAAAGTCCTTTTTCAACACTTCAGACTGTTGCTTCACAACATCATTGGACCCGATGTGCAGAATGATGTTTTTAACAGTAGGATGTTCAGCCACGATATGCAGGATTCTTTCTGCCAAGTCAGACACCGTATCCTTTGGAAAGCAGAGTACTTTGGTGTTCTTACTGCACATGCTTCTTACATCGTTTACAGCAGCGTCACCCACAATCAGAGTTTGAGGCCCAGTCGTTAGCTTCGCTGCAGCCTTTTACTGTCTGATTTACTCTCAGTCCTTACCCTTCTGTGTGAGGACGGGGATGTTATCCAGGTCATCAGACGGAGATCCAGGGTCCTGCAATAGTGGTGAAAATCTGTTCTGCTGTTGCACACTCGGTTGTTGGGGAGGTTTGTTGCTAACTCTCCCTTTCGCAGCTGTCCACGGCTGTGTCCTACCAAGAACAGGGGTTGAAGAGGCGCTCTGCCTGGATGATAATGCAGGCCAGCCAGTTGCATCACAAATCTTAAGAGTAAATGCCCACTTTTCTAAGAATTTTCTTAGAATTACTTCACTAGGAGCTACTCTTAGCCTTAAGATTCTTTATGAATACGGGCCCTGATCTACAGTAGAAACTGATCTGATAGCAGCACAGAATGACAGAGCATAAACGACTGCAGAAAAAAAAAAAAAATCAGAATGCAGAAATTAGCGTTTAATGCTCAAAATTTCCACACTAAAGATTTGTTTTAAAATGTCACCTCAGTCTCATTAACCTAATCTTGAAACTAGACTTTTAGCTGTTTTAATTAAAAACAAAGGCAATTTATATAGCTCAACACAATTCATGTTTTCAGTGGTTCAGCAGGAATTTGGGGAATCTGCTAACTTCTCTAGTCTCAAAAGTCAGACATTTTATTACTTTGAGCACCCTTTTGCTTTTATGACCTGCAAACAAGATTTGGAGCTAATCCCTTGTTTTGTAATTTAAAATAAATTTCATTTTTGTTTAGCCTTAAATAATCAGCATGATTGATTATTTTGACATGAATGTAGATTTTTAGTTAATTTAGAGTACTTTTGGGGGGCTTTTGTTCTGAAGGTATTGGGCATCTTTTTTGCATGTGAATCTACATATAGGGGTAGTCACATGTAGGACAGGGAGGCACCAGGAAAGGTTCATGGTTTGTTTATACCAGGGCAAGAGAGGCTGCACACGCCATTTGTTTGTATGCTTGCTCAAATGGAAATAAAACGCAAAAACACTATGCTTGCCTGGACATTCATTTTTCCCCCTGCATAAGATTCATTCCTTGGGTGCCTCAGTGGCCATTTGACTATGATTTCTTGTTTGATTTAAATTGACATATCACCACTACAAGATTCATAGCCAGACACTAGTTCCTTAGTTATCCGGGCCCATTGCTCTTAAATGGCCTCCAGTTCAGTAATATTCTGAAATTTGCGTGCTCTAACTCCCTTCAAGTCCCACCGGATTAAGTCGATAGGCTGATATGTGGTTATTGCATTTAAGTTAGTATCAAAGACAGATCTTTGGTTTAAAGAAAACGTCAGTACAGGCTACAAACTATTGCAACACAAAGAAATATTATCTATGGGACTGAACTACACCATTTGATCATTTATTGTAATGAACCAGAACACAAGGTGAGGAAAGACAAATTTTATTTGTGGATCACTTGATCAAAGGCTTATTACTTTTCAGGTGTCCAAATACTTTTGCCTATATACACACACCATTTGGAATTTCAATGTTTTATTGGTGTCTTCATTTCATCCGATGTCTCCATACATTGCCATGTTCTGTTGTTTAATTCCCAGGCTCTGCAAAACAAGACATTGACTTCAGATGAATTAAGATTGAGAGCTCAAACATGTTCTGTTACTGCAGAATGACATTTTATAATTAACCATTTTACACACTGAGCATCAAAGTTCATCCTGAACCAGGAAATATCATTTGAACAATGATGACTCCAGGTCCACTTACTAGCTTTTAATCACCAGGATTAAGTCCAGTAAGTATACCTTCATTTTCTTTTACCCTTTGTCAAACAGCCATAGTTTAGCAACCATAGCAATGCACAGCGGACTGATCAACTTTTTGATTTCTCTGCTTTAATGCAAGCTGCAAATGTTAGCATGTCCAGTTACCTAGCTCACTGCAGCAGGTTTTATTTTGAAGGGTTACAGGTTAAGTGAGAAAAGACCTGCTTGATGCTACTACAGACTTCAGGGTAACAAGCAGCACTGCTCTGAATTTTGGGGGGGGGTGACACTCATAACCCAAAGCAGAGTTACATTTGACAATTTTAAAAATCTTTTAATATTGAGAACACATGACTAAACATCCCATAACTCCTCTGTAAGCTAAGAACTCAAACAAGGTTATGTTAGAAGGAAATCTGTGTGATCTGAAATATTCTCATGAGACATTTGTTATACTAGGACTAACTAGTAGTTGACTTAAGTTGGGTTCAGTTGTACACAGCAAAACTTTTGTCTAGACTACTGTACCTAGCCTGCTGCCATTGTGACCCAGCTCCAGATAAGCTAAAGAAAATAGATCAAGAATTAACATAACCTCACTGAATGGCACATCCTTCTTTTATATAAGCAGGAGTCTGCTAACAACATTATGTTGACAAACTGATTTTGGTTTACACGACCACAGATCAGCTTCAGTGAATGAAACATCCCAACAGGGCCTCTGAAGTACTTACTTTTGCATGTGTAAGCCACCTCCAGGTACTTGTAAGTGCCAAAACAGGGGTCTCCAAACACTGAGTTGCTGGCTTTGATAGTACAGCTGTTTTTCCCGTTGCAGCTGCAGATACAGAGTGAACACAGATAATATGGATGTTACAGAATAAAGATTAACGTGGATGGTATTAATCCCCATTGTTGAACAAGATGAGTTGGCAGCTGTACCTTTGAGCAACTTTGCTCGTGGGGTCGAAGCAGTGGACATTGTGGACCTGAGAGGCAGGTCGGTGGGAAGAGCACGTGGTGGAGTCACGGCGTCCATATTGAGCATTGTAGACGAATATAACCTGTTTTGCAGCTGACAGACGAGATGATATTCAGTATCTGTGCTGAACCACAAAAAGATGCACCTTATCACATTAATCCACCAAAAATACGAAGGAGAAAGTTTGATCTTACGACACTGCAGGTTTGCCGAAGACTCCTCACATGCTACGCTGATGACTGTCAAAGTAAAGAACAACATTAGACATGTTCTGCGCAGACTTCTTTGTGGCTTCGCTTTTAATTATGTGCATGTCACTCACTTGCTTCTGGGAGGCAGGTGTAGGTGGTCTCCAGATATCTGTGGTGGCCATGGCAGGGATCAGAAGCACGGAAGATGTCTGGGTCTACGCCACACACCCTCATGCCATTACATCTGCAGGGAGGAGAAAAAGAGCTCGTTTCCAGCTTCAGCCTTCTATGTGAAGGAATTTACACGCTTTGTATTGCTGATGTTTGAAGGAATTGTAATGTAGCTTGCGGGGGTACAGTTAGAACTGCATCTTTCTACACCTATATATTTAAGCTAGTATTGTTATAGATGGAATTTGCTTTAATTTAGGATGGGAGAAACAGGTTCACATTTAGAACACAGCAGAAGAAGCCCATTATCTTTAAAAGCCTTGATTTTACAGCAGGAATGAAAATGTTGACTTGGTGGTGTTGCTCGATTCTAAAACTGAGTCGTACCTTTTTCCCATATCCAAGGTGACCTGCAGAGAACATTGTGTGTTGTCATGGTGACGTGGAGGTCCGCCCTTACCGCAGGTCATCCTGTCTGCACGTCCATACACAGCGGTCTGCACACTGATCGCTCCATTTGGTGCTACACACCACAGAGGGAAACAAGGACGATGTTTTATTTTTCCTATACTGTTAACAGTAGACAAAGTCAACAGCCTCTCAGTTCTGAGTCACCAGTATTTACAGTACTTTCATTAAAAAGGTAACAAAAAAAACCCATAAAGACTAAAAGTGGGAACTTAACAAAAGTGCAAATACTGCACTTACAGGGAACTAGTTTATTTTGCTTGTTGCCTTAACAACCCCCCCCCCAAAACTTCAAGGAGTTCAGTCATACCACAGCTCAGGTGTTGGATGGAGTCGTCACATGTGATCACGTGCACTGGGGCCGTAGTGGCTCTACAAAGTCCTAGAATGAAAAGTGGGTTCTATAATTGGTGTATATTGGAATAAATACATACTTGTGGAATCAGTTTTACAACAGCTGAGATTACAGTTAGGATGAGCGTGTAATAGAGGCAGAGAGGAGGAGGATTAGTGAAGTCAAGGATGGAGGTGAAAGCAGGAAATGAAAATAGTTTGTGAATAGACAGTTAACAGACCAGTGACAAAGAGCAAAACAGCCATGTGTGAGAATTTAACAGTTGCTGTTAAAGTACTAATCACAGAACTGTGTATAGCTGTGACTCAGGTATTTGTAAAAATATATAATGTATGAGAATCATGGATCATTCTGGAAGTATAATCTAAACTTTTAATACAGAATTCGAACATCTAGTTACCTGCTCTCATAAGCAAACACGTTGCTGCCAGCACTGGAAGAGAAGAACACATTTTAAAGTTCAGTCTTGTAACTTCTGTGTAAATCCAGTTAAACATTTTTCTGGGAGTTGATGGCAACACCGTGAAACACAGGTCAATACGTTTTTATAAATCACCAGTGATTTGAACTATAAGTCAACAATTAATACTCGTCACAGTAATAGAAATGAATTTGAGCAACTTTCATCTCTTCTTGGTTGTAGTCGACATGGTTCTTCAAAAACTGGGTAGGCTTAATAAAATAATCACCGTGTGCTCCCAGGGCCTTAACCAAAATCCTTGTCCATAGACACCAAAAAGGATGGAAGTCAAACATTGCTTAACCATCAGCAATATTAAACTTCCAGGAGGATGACACTTATTAGGCTGATTTTTGTGAGATTTCAGGGAGAATCAGGACAGAGAAAGCTAGTGGCGGCCATCTTGTCTATCCTTATAAATGCAGAGCCAGATATTGGTCATTTTACTTTTAATTATTGGGACTGCTGCAGGTGATTAAAACTGCTCAGGACATCATTAGTACCCATCTACCGATCATCAGTTATATTGGGGAGCTGAAGTGCCTGCGTAGAGTCCAAAGGATACTGAAAGACAGAACCCACCAGCCACAGCTTGGTCACCCTGCTGCCAGAAGTATCTGTGGTCCTCCAGACTACAGAGCAGCTTCTTCCCCTAGTGAGACCCCTAAACTGAATCTCAGCACTGCACCACGCAAAACAGCTATTTTTTGGTGTGACTTGTTCTTTATCCACTCATCTACAGAATATAAACTGTGAGTAGCTTAAAGGGAACTACAACTTAATCTCATTATACAACCCTGTGCTGTAAAATGATGAATAAATCTACCTTGTAGTAAGTTAGTTGCGTACTTACACAGTGTGGTGCAGAGTCTGGAGCAGAGCATGGTGTCAGAAGAGCTAGTTTGAGGTGAAGTGATTGCAGTGAAACACACACCTGCTATTTATTGTGTTGAGGGGAAAGACCTGCCTCTCTCTGTGCAAACAATTCACCAATGAAAAACCTGGAATGATGTGGCGTTCCAGAGCGGTCGGAACTGGGAAATTTCCAAGTTGAAATACAATATAAATACAATATAACAAATACAAATATAACTAGATGTTTGAATTCTGTATTAAAAGTTTAGATTATACTTCCAGAATGATCCATGATTCTCATACATTTTATATTAATTTTTACAAATACCTGAGTCACAGCTATACACAGTTCTATGATCAGTACTTTAAGAGCAACTGTTAAATTCTCACATGGCTTTTTTGCTCTTTGTCCACTGGTCTGTTAACTGTCTTTTCACAAACTGTCATTTTCATTTCCTGTGTTCACCTCCATCATTGACTTCACTAATCCTCCTCCTCTCTGCCTCTATTACACGCTCATCCTAACTGTAATCTCAGCTGTTGAAAAACTGATAACAAGTATGTATTTATTCCAATATACAAAAATTATAGAACCAACTTTTCATTCTAGGACTTTCTAGAGCCACTACAACCCCAGTGCACGTGATCACATGTGATGACGCCAACCAACACCTGAACTGTGGTATGACTGAACTCAAACAAGTTCCCCTTGAGTTGTGTGGATTTTTTTTTCTCTCCCCCTTTAATGAGAATAAATACTGGTGACTCAGAGAATCGAGGGGATATTGATGATCTTCAGACGTTATAGGAAATATAAATATCGTCTCCATATACCAAGTCTTCCTCTGTTCCCTTCTTGCTCTTCTCACCCCCGTCCTTGTTTCCCTCTGTGGTTTGTAGCACCAAATGGAGCGATCAGTGTGCAGACCGCTGTGTATGGACGTGCAGACAGGATGACCTGCGGTAAGGGCGGACCTCCACGTCACCATGACAACACACAATGTTCTCTGCAGGTCACCTTGGATATGGGGAAAAGGTACGACTTAGTATTAGAATCTAGCACCACCACCAAGTCAACATTTTCATTCCTGCTGTAAAATCAACATCTAGATAATTGGCACCAGATTTTATACAGTCATGGTCACCAGAGGATGAAACAAAGGTTGACATTTTTGGCTTTAATGGAAATATCTACGCAACTATTGGATGGATTTTAAAGATAATGGGCTTCTTCTGCTGTGTTCTAAATCTGAACCTGTTTCTCCCATCCTAAATTAAAGCAAATTCCATCTATAACAATACTAGCTTAAATATATAGGTGTAGAAAGATGCAGTTCTAACTGTACCCCTGCAAGCTACATTACAATTCAAACATCAGCAATATAAAGCGTGATGTAAATTCCTTCACATAGAAGGCTGAAGCTGGAAACGAGCTCTTTTTCTCCTCCCTGCAGATGTAATGGCTTGAGGGTGTGTGGCGTAGACCCAGACATCTTCCGTGCTTCAGATCCCTGCCATGGCCACCACAGATATCTGGAGACCACCTACACCTGCCTCCCAGAAGCAAGTGAGTGACATGCACATAATTAAAAGCGAAGCCACAAAGAAGTTTGCGCACAACATGTCTAATGTTGTTCTTTACTTTGACAGTCATCAGCGTAGCATGTGAGGAGTCTTCGGCAAACCTGCAGTGTCGTAAGATCACACTTTCTCCTTTGTGTTTTTGGTGGATTAATGTGATAAGGTGTTTTGCATCTTTGTGGTTCAGCACAGATACTGAATATCATCTCGTCTGTCAGCTGCAAAACAGGTTATATTCGTCTACAATGCTCAATATGGACGCCGTGACTCCACCACGTGCTCTTCCCACCGACCTGCCTCTCAGGTCCACAATGTCCACTGCTTCGACCCCACGAGCAAAGTTGCTCAAAGGTACAGCTGCCAACTCATCTTGTTCAACAATGGGGATTGATACCATCCATGTTAATCTTTATTCTGTAACATCCATATTACCTGTGTTCACTCTGTATCTGCAGCTGCAACGGGAAAAATAGCTGTACTATCAAAGCCAGCAACTCAGTGTTTGGAGACCCCTGTGTTGGCACTTACAAGTACCTGGAGGTGGCTTACACATGCAAAAGTAAGTACTTCAAAGGCCCTGTTGGGATGTTTCACTCACTGATGCTGATCTGTGGTCGTGTAAAGTTAAATATCATGATGTTAGCAGACTCCTGCTTATACATAAAACAAGGACGTGCCATTTCAGTGAGGTCGCGTTAATTCTTGATCTGTTTTCTTTAGCTTATCTGGAGCTGGGTCACAATGGCAGTAGGCTACAGTAGTGTAGATGTTCCAGTTGTGCTGTGTACAACTGAGCCCAACTTAAAGCCACGTTTACACATAGCCGGGTATTTAGAGAAACGGATATTTCCCCCCCTACGTTTTCAATAATATCGTGCACACAACATCATTTTCAAAAGTTGTCGTTTACATCAACCCGCATAAATACGCCGCCAAACCTATGGGCGGCAGTGTAGGGAGAAGGATAAAGCCATGCAAGCCAATCACAATCGACAACAAACACGAGCGACTTCCTTTTCCTTTCAAAACAAACAACGGCGGCGACGTTGCCAGGCAACATATCTTCGTCTTGGAAGGGAAAGTTGAAGTAACAATGCTGACCTCCGTGCACTCCTTCGCCTCTGCTCCTCAATATAGTACTGTAGTTGTACTTTCAAATGCAAACAGGCCAAAAGGGTTTGCACAAAAGTAAAAATGAGAACTACCTTAACAGCATCCATTATCAGTAACGTTAGCCAAACAAACTGTAAACTTAGGGCTCACATGGCGTTAAGCATTTTCTGGCGATAATGGCGTTTGAGAACCTAAAACCCCGTTTCTCCCAGTTTACACGGCAACACATAACCGGCGTTTTCAGAAATCTCCACTTTGCCCGGAGTTTTTAGAAATCGTTTTCTGTGATTCAAAACAGTGTCTTTGTGTAAATGAGAAGGCAAAACGCAGAGAAATATCTGCGTTTTTCCCATCGTGTAAACGGGGCCTAAGTCTACTAATAAGTCCTAGTATAACAAATGGCTCATGAGGATATTTCAGATAACACAGAAACCTTGTTTGAATTCTTAACTTGCAGAGGAGTTATGGGGTTTGTATTTGTATGTTCAGTGGTTTTTAAAATTGTCAAATGTAACGCTGTCTTGGGTTACAAGGTTGGCTGTGGTTACTGGAGTGTCAACATCTGCCAATAAGGGCAGGGCTGCTTATGTTAGCCTGAAGTCTGATGTAGTAGCATCCTGAAGGTCTTTTTCTAACTCAACCTGTAACCCTACAAAATAAAACCTGCTGCAGTGAGCTAGGTAACTGGACATGCTAACATTTGCTGCTTGCATTAAAGCAGAGAAATCTAAAGCTTGACCAGTCTGCTGTGCATTAAGGTTGCTGAACTATGCTGTGTTTAACAAAGGGTAAAAGAAAATGAAGAGATCACCAGACTGTATCCTGGTGATTAAAAGCTAGTAAGTGGACCTGGAGTCAACATTGTTCAACTGCTATTTCTTGGTTGAGGATGAACTTTGATGTGCAGTGTGTAAAATGGTGAATTATAAAACATCATTCTGCAGTAACAGAACATGTTTGAGCGTTCATAAACTTCATCTGTCTAAAGTCAGTGTTTATCTTGTTTTGCAGAGCCTGGGAATTAAACGACAACATGGCAATGCATGGAGTCAGCAGATGAAGCATATAGGCAAAAGTATTTGGACTCCTGAAAATAAGCCTTTGATCAAGTAATTGACTTCTCAGTTATGATCTTGTGATCCCCAAATAAAATTTGCCTCGCCTCACCTTGTGTTCTGGTTCATTACAATATAGTTCAGTCCCATAGCTAATATTTGCTGCAATAACTTGTATTGATTTCTTGAAACCAAAGATCAGTGTGTTAGAAACACTGACTTCTTAATGCAGGCCTGCCTCACTTGAACCTCAAATCTCTGGCAGTTCCAGCATGCAAATTTCAGATTACTGACCTGGAGGCTATTGCTTCCAACAACACGCTGTACAAAATATAACCTCAGAATTTTTTTTAATAAAAAATAGACATACAAAGGGTTAAAACAAGGCTGTAGCTAAGATAATTTAAAGTCAGTTCAAATGGGTGGAACTCAGGGTCACTTAAATGGCAATGCAGCTCTTCTTGGCTGGGTGTGCTCAACTTTGTTTTCCTGCCAATCACAACAGGAACGGGTCTGCTGTTGGTCACAGGCTGGTCGGTTGTAGCCTCCTCACTGCTTGGGGCCTCTGGTAACTAAACCAAGTAGCGGTGGCTCTGCACTGGCAGCTCCCCAGACCACGAGCCAGCAGTATACCACACTCTTGCAAAGATCAGGAGACAAACAAGACTCTTGAGCCTAGTGTGGCTGGTTAGTTTGCAGATCGAGGTCACACCCCAAGGACACCAGTCTATCATTAGTCCATGCCCACGCAATTAACCAAGTGGGGAAAAACCACACTAATGCTGCGTTCCAGGCAACTTGAAACTGGGAAATTTCCGACCTCCAACTAGAAAAACTATCCTGGAACGCCGCTTGAAGTCGGATTTCCTACTTGTCAACTCGGAGAAAAAATTTGTACCCCGACTTCACGAGTAGCAGCTGAATGACGTCAGAAAACAATGTCAGCGCCCATGGAAGCACACTTTGTGAATGGTAAACCATAAACTAAAAGGCAACAAAACGTATATTTGCATGTATTTAAACTAAAATAATACTTACGATCATATAGTAAAACTTGTCCTGCATGTAGGCTACATTGATGTAGAAATGTTTTGCACATTAGGTAGCAGCCTACGGTAAAGAATCTCATAAAGTCATATTTTCTGCATAAAAGTTACTGTTAAAAATGCCAAAACATACGAAGTGCAACCTACAACATCGACTGACTTGAGGGCTACCAACTTATAGCCAGAGGGGCACACAGAACTAGTAACCTATGGGCTATTTATGTCGGTTGTTGCCGTTAAACTGCCATCCTTTTCATTAACACCTAAAGCACTGCTGAGGGTGCAACCGGTGTGTTCACTTTGTCACGGTCAGCCATGATTTTCGTTCACTTTCGGCGTCAATTACCACCATGCACCTGGAACGCTTTGATGTCGAAAGTCGGAAGTTTCAACTGGGAAAAATCCCATTTCCGACCAGTCTCGAACGTGCCATAAGCCTTCACTTTGGAAATTACATGCGTAATATTTCCTATTTGACCGTTCTCTCCTCTCTCTCTCACACACACACACATATATGTGTATATAAATCCTGTTTTTTATTTACCATGCTGTTAATTTCCTATAAGGTATTTGATTGGCTTGGAATGATAAAAATTGTTCCACTTTTTCTAATAACACTGATTGCTGGCGTTTCTATTTAAGTGGTGGTTTGAATGTTGGTTTTAATGGATCAAACACGGAATCAAAACCAAGAAGGGTGAGAAAGCCCAACTGGACCAGTTAGTGGATGAACACAAGGCCATTCTGAAAGGAAAGTTCTGGCCGGGTGTCACAGCACGGGGCGAGAAGCAGAGAGGGAGCGCAAACTATTAACGGTTCATTCTCGTGCGCAAGAGGGAAGCCTGCTATATTCATAAATGCAGTTTTTTGAGCCTGCAAGATGGGAATGTCCAGTGGAAACGTGCTGTAATTGTTTGTGTGATCACGCTTACAGAAGGTTGTGACAGACCGAAATCATCACCGCTGCTTTGTTGCCAAATATCCTAATGTAGTAATTACTTTCATTCCTGCGCTGTCTCGGAGATGTTAGCGCGTCTCTAAGAAGATCAGTCACAAACACGATCCCTGCACGATCTAATCTATAGCGTCTGATTAACTCACTGTCATCCTGCAACACATTTCTTCTCCCTCTTCGTCTTTCTGCCATTTTCTCCTCTACTAAGCTTCCTGCTTTCTTACAGTGCAGACGCTTTGCTGCTTGCTCTTGCTTCTCCTTGCATTTTTTTTGCTTTATTTTCGCTTAAAGTCTCTCTTTTTTTTTTTTACCCTGCTAGAAGTCAGCAGCTCCTGGATACTTTTAAATCACTGGGACTGTCAGATAAAGTAGGCTCCTGCCATACTTTAAAAACTTTTATGATCTTAGTGCTACGCGAGTGCGGCCTATCAATAGCACTAGCACTAGCCTGTACCGCATTGACTGGAGCTATAGCTAATGCTAATTAGCAACAAGATGCCCCCCTTCTCCACGGACGACTTCTACAAACTTCTACAGAAAATTACAGTGCTGGAAACCAAGTTCCAAAGGTTAGAAGTGAATGTGGAAGTGAATGGATTATGTGGGAATGACACCACTTTCCCGTGGAGCCAAAACAGTGGACAAGAGTATGCTAACACACGGCTAATTAGCACCAACAAGACTACCAAGAAGCAGGAGGCCTGTGTACTGGGTAATAAATCTAAAAGTGGGAGTCCTCCCTGGAACTCTCTGGGTAAAGAGTAAATCATTTCCTTGGGAAATGGGAGGACGAGTAACAGGCAGAACACAGCGCCCTGAGATTTGTGATGTGACTGGCTGGCCTGCATTATCATCCAGGCAGAGCGCCTCTTCAACCCGTTCTTGGTAGGACACAGCCGTGGATAGCCGCGAAAGGGAGAGTTAGCAACAAACCTCCCCAACAACCGAGTGTGCAACAGCAGAACAGATTTTCACCACTATTGCAGGACCCTGGATCTCCGTCTGATGACCTGGATAACATCCCGTCCTCACACAGAAGGGTAAGGACTGAGAGTAAATCAGACAGTAAAAGGCTGCAGCGAAAGCTAACGACTGGGCCTCAAACTCTGATTGTGGGTGACTCTGCTGTAAACGATGTAAGTGCATGTGCAGTAAGAACACCAAAATACTCTGCTTTCCAAAGGATACGGTGTCTGACTTGGCTGAAAGAATCCTGCATATTGTGGCTGAACATCCTACTGTGAAAAACATCATACTGCACATTGGGACCAATGATGTTGTGAAGCAACAGTCTGAAGTGGTGTGGTGTTTATCAGTGGCCCTATACCGCCAGTCCGAAGAGGAGTTGAGAGATTCAGCAGACTGATGGCACTGAACAGGTGGCTTCCAACGGCATGTGCTGTCCATTCAGTGCATTTCATCGAAAACTTTTACATTCTGTGGGACCGCAGGCATCTTTTTAAGGCAGATGGACTTCGCCTTAACAAGTCAGGAGTAAAATTGTTTAGCTCCAACCTGTTTTACTTTCTGCGTCACTCATCTGTTCCTTCTGCCAAGGACAAGAGACAAGAGGAATCAAAACAAGAAGAAGACAAAACACAACACGCCAGAAACCTTGAAGGAGAGCCACCCCAGCCCCCGCTGGAAGAGAGCTCTGATCATGGGAGACATCTGAGCCAAGAGGAAGAGCCTCCACCTCTCTCACTGAAAACCAACAGTGAGGATTCAACATCTCTACCCCCCCAATCCCCATCTCCAGACACACTTTCTCCCCTCTCCCCTCTGCTGGACTTCACTGATCACATGGAAGACCTGGTTAGAGCTGGGACAAAATTCACTCCGCGCACTTTCCCTCGCTCCACTCCCATTTTCTCTACCCTAAACCCCCCTCACCGTCCACCTCCACCACTGGCTCTAAGTCCTCCAGGCACAACCTGCCAGTCCAGCTCCGCTATGGCTGAAAAAGCCCAGTAAGCTCTGTCTGATATGTGCTGGGTCCAGGCTACAAGGAAAATAGCACTCATGACTCTTCCCAGGACAAGCCGGGCCCAATGTGCTGGTAGTCTTCTCCATCCCTGTCTTGATAGGTAACAGAAAAGTGTGGTGAATGTGTTAAAAACAGGAAGCTGGCAAATTTAGTATTAATTCCTCGCCAGCCGCAGCCTGTTGAAAAAAGTGGGCCAGATAATGTTTTAACTCACTAAAATTAGCTTTGTTAAATGTTAGGTCTTTGGCAGGCAAAACATTTTTAATCAATGATTTTATAATAACTCACAATCTTAATTTCATATTTTTAATTGAAACTTGGTTGGACCAAGATAACAGTGCAGCTGTCCTTATCGAGTCTACCCCCCCAACTTCACTTTTATAAGTGAAGCTAGAGTGCATAAGAGAGGAGGTGGAGTTGCCATTTTGCCAATTTTGCTTCTTTTGAATATGTGGCTCTTCAGCTGAATTCCTCTTCTAGAGCTACTTTTCTAAATATCTACAGGCCCCCTAAATACTGTGCAAACTTTTTTGATGACTTTGGTGAACTGCTGTCTATAATCTGTGTTGACTTTGACTGTGTGGTTATTGTTGGTGATTTTAACATCCATGTTGACAACCCCCAGGACAGAGGGACTAAAGAACTGTTCTGTGTTCTTGATAATTATGGACTGACCCAACATGTGACAGAGCCCACGCACAATAAGGGGCACACTTTGGACTTGGTCATCTCCAAGGGTCTGGACATTCCCAAGGTTGTGGTGACTGATGTTGCTCTCTCTGATCATTCCTGTGTTTTCTTTGAGAGTGCTATCTGTGTGCAAACAAATGTTAAAACAGAAGTAATCACAAAACGGCATATCACGGAAAACACCAGTGAAGAATTTATTGAGGCTTTCTCCCCAACACCTGCCCTTCCACAGGTCTCAGTCAATGAGCTTGTGGATAATTGATGCCATTGCACCAGCCAAGGTGAAGGTGGTCTCTGGTAAGAGAAGATCTCCATGGAGAAATGCCACGCTGGTTAGAACTCAAAAAAGAGAGTGTCGAAAAGCTGAACGCAGGTGGCGGAAAACAAATCTCCAGGTTCATTATGACATCTATAAAGAGAGACTTCGCATTTATAATTTAGAGCTGAGAAATGCAAGGCGGTCCTTCTTCTCTGACATCATCACCAAAAACACTAATAATGCACGTGCCCTGTTTGCTACTGTCGACAGGCTAACCAACCCTCCTGTGTCTGTAGCCTCTGGCCTTCTATCCACCAGGGCCTGCAATGAATTTGCTTCCTTGTTTGCAGACAAAATTCAAACAATTAGACAAGCAATCAGCGGCTCCATGTCAGGTACAGGATATGTCCTATCCCTGTGTCCACTTAAAAACAATTCATATAGCATGAGACAATTTGATTCTATTAACCATAAAAACCTGGAGGACATAATACAACATCTGAAATCCTCCTCATGCTGCCTTGATATTCTGCCAACAGGTTTTTTCAAAAAGGTGTCTAAATGCATGACCTCAGATTTACTACAAATTGTCAACATGTCTCTCCTCTCAGGTTTTTTCCCACAGGCCCTGAAAACTGCAGTCATTAAGCCACTCTTAAAAAAGAGCAATCTAGACAGTTCACTAATGAGGAATTATAGGCCCATATCAAATCTCCCATTTTAAGTAAAATAATTGAAAAGGCTGTTTTCAACAGCTTAGTGCTTTCTTGGCACTAAATAACTGTTTTGATGTCTTCCAGTCAGGTTTTCGACCACACCACAGCACTGAGACGGCTCTAGTTAAGGTCTTCAATGACATCCATTTAAACACTGACAGTGGCAGAATTTCAGTCTTAGTATTATTGGATCTCAGTGCTGCATTCGACACGGTAGACCACAACATATTACTAGACAGACTTGAAAACTGGGTTGGACTTTCTGGCACAGTACTAAACTGGTTTGAATCCTACTTAAAGGACAGGGACTACTTTGTGTCTATAGGTAACTACACATCTGAGCTGACAAAAATGACATGTGGAGTTCCCCAAGGCTCCATTCTGGGGCCTCTTTTGTTTAACATTTACATGCTTCCACTGGCTCAGATTATGAAAAACAACAAGATATGTTACCATAATTATGCAGATGACACACAGATATACATAACCATTTCACCAGGAGACTATGATCCCATACAGGCGCTGAGTAACTGTATTGAGCAGGTCAACGACTGGATGTGCCAGAATTTTCTCCAGTTAAACAAAGATAAGACTGAAGTTATTGTTTTTGGAGCTAGGGAGGAACGATTGAAAGTCAGTGCTCGACTTCAATCTGTAATGTTAAGAACCACGGATCAAGCCAGAAATCTTGGTGTAGTCATGGACTCAGACCTGAATTTGAGGAGCCATATTAAGACAATTACAAAGTCAGCCTACTATCACCTGAAGAATATATCAAGGATAAGAGGCCTTATGTCTCAGCAGGACCTGGAAAAGCTTATCCATGCATTTATCCTCAGTCGACTTGACTACTGTAACAGTGTCCTTACAGGGCTCCCTAAGAAATCCATCAGACAGCTGCAGCTGATTCAGAACGCTGCTGCTCGAGTCCTCACTAAGACCAAAAAGGTGGATCACATCACTCCAGTTCTGAGGTCTTTACATTGGCTTCCTGTATGTCAAAGAATCGATTTCAAAATCCTGCTGTTAGTTTACAAAGCACTACATGGTTTTTGGGCCAAAAAATATTTCTGATCTTCTGCTTCGTTATGAACCATCCAGACCTCTCAGGTCGTCTGGGGCAGGTCTGCTTTCTGTCCCCAGAGTCAAAACTAAACAAGGAGAAGCAGCGTTCAGTCATTATGCTCCGTATATTTGGAACAAACTCCAAAATAATTGCAGGTCTGCTGAAACTGTCAGCTCTTTTAAATCAAGACTGAAGACCTTTCTTTTTACCACTGTTTTTAATTAAACATTTAAGATTTTTTCTTTTTATTGATAACTTACACTGCACTGTAACTTTTACTGTCCTGTTTTCTTTTCTTTGTTTTTAGCTTTTTCTGTTTTTATTTTCCATTTAACTCTTTTAACCCTGATTGTACCACTGTAACTTTTCTTTGTTTTTAGCTTTTTTAACTTTTATTATATTTTATGTTGCTTTCAAATGTTTTTATTATTTTTCCCTGTTGCTTTTATGTTTTTTGTAAAGCACTTTGAATTGCCTTGTTGTTGAAATGTGCTATACAAATAAACTTGCCTTGCCTTGCCTTGCCTTAAAGAAACTCTTAAGCCTCTTAAAAGTCCACGTCCCTGCTCCTAACTATTCTGACCTTAAGAGCTCCTTTAAGGGTTAAGATGCTTTATGAATTATTTTTTTCTTTACTAGGATTTTTTCTTTAATTTCAAGGGTAAACGCCCACTTTTCTAAGAATTTTCTTAGAATTACGTCACTAGGAGCTACTCTTAGCCTTAAGATTCTTTGTGAATACGGGCCCTGCTATTTATTGTGTTGAGGGGAAAGACCTGCCTCTCTCTGTGCAAACAAGTCACCAATGAAAAACCTGGAATGATGTTGCGTTCAGGACCGGTCGGAACTGGGAAATACAAGTTAAAATACACGACTTTTGACCTCAAAGCGTTTCAGCTGCATGGTGGTGCATGACACTAAATGTAAACATTAAACATGGCTGACCGTGACAAACTCTTTTTCCTTTTGTAAATTTATGCAAATTTCAACAGTGCACTTGTTGTTCATTTTATTTAAAACACCCTGATGCACTGTCATCTAAAACTTTACTTTCAAACAAGTAGATCAGATTTTATTTTATTATTTTTCTGAATTTACGATTTCCAAGCTCTCAGAATTAGATATAAATATATATTTAGTCCATACTTTCTTGTCTTAGACAACAGTGAAATTTTAAACTAAGATGGATAATATACTGTGCACGTTGTTGACATTAATCTTCACGCAAACTGAAGCAAGAAATTTCAGTTCCTCCCTTGTTTGTTCTCAGGCATCTTGTTGTATATTTCATGTCTTAGTATTTGATTGTCTGTAACCATTTAAAGTTTCTCCTTCAGTCTGCTGCTACTGACAACCTCCAACTAGAAACAGTATTTTCGAACTCCATTTGAAGTCGGATATCCTACTCGTGAACTCGGAGAACAAATATGACTGGAGGTGCAGCTGTTGGTGTACAGGGAGAAGAGAAGAGGGGGGAAAGAACGCCGTCTTGAGGGGAACCGGTGCTGAAGGTCCTGGAGTCAGAGACATGTTTTTCCATCTTCAAGTGCTGTTTCCTGTCTGTCAGGAAGTCTGTGATCCACCTGCAGGTGGAGTCAGTCACGTTTAGCTGGGAGAGCTTGTCCTGCAGCAGGGCCAAGATGATGGTGTTGAAAGTAGGGCTGAAGTCCACAAACAGGATCATGGCATCGGTTCCTGGGGACTGGGGCGCCGTAAAGGGGGGGTAAAGGATGACGATTCTCGGGGCCCATGACTAAGAGGGGGCCCAGAGAAGCCCCCAATAAAATTGTGGTGCTAAAAAAATATATTTGATGGTAAAAATTATTAACTTAAAATTATTCTATCTGCTGTTTCCTGGTGTCAAAAAAATGTATTTGTTTAGGAAACACTAACGTCCGTGGGCCCCTCTCCCCCTCTCGATTATCATAAAATGGTTCAGTCCGCCCAAATTGTATCCAGGCAACACAAGCAGCTTGACTTCACTTATAGCGCCGGCAGAATATCAACTTGACAGAAGAGGAAGTGAAAATGCCTCAGGACCGTCCGGGACAATGATCGTAGCCTACAACACTTTTCTGTGCGTACGCACGCTTTGTACATGAGGCCCCAGGTCTCTACGGTAGCATTTTTCGGCAAGTTAGCACGTTTCGATAGAGCAGGCTGCAGCAGGTGCACGGCTTTGCCTCACATGCAGCCGGTGTCGGCATCGGTGATATTCTGCCGGCGCTATAAGTGAAGTCAAGCTGCATATAGTGGGGTGGGGTTGCGCAATGGTTAAGATGCCCGCCTTTGGTGTGAGAGACCCGGGTTCAACCCCCATTGTGTCCAACCCCCATTGTGTCCCTCAGTAAGACACTTAACCCCTACTTGTTCCAGAGGCGTGTGACCTCTGACATGTGTAGCAATTGTAAGTCACTTTGGATAAAAGCGTTAGATAAATGTTAAACCTTTGTTTAGTTTTAGGAAAAGTCAGGGAGCAGCAAGGCTTTGTGATTTATTTAGACAAAGTTATTGACTATGCAAATTTCAAAACGGTCAAAATGATGCCTTGTTCGTTCTAGTGTTAAAGATAATTACCATACGTTTGAATGTTGCGGTTAAAATGACTGCTGGTGGCCGTTCTAGTGTTAAAAGTGCATGATAAGGGAACTCAATTTTCTCCCATGTTAGGTCAAGAAAACGCTGGAAAAAATAACAATACACAGTTTTAGTTAAACGCTCAAAGCAGTCAAACGCACTATGTCAAAATCATGCCTCGTTCCAAACAGAACCAGTTGCTGCTGCTGGTTCATTTGATGTATTATATATAGTATATCCAAGTTCTGCTTAAATTATTAGAAATTTTATATGGCCATTTTGTTTTATGGTGGTGTTTACTTGCTGAGATTTTTTTTCACCACAGATTGTAATTCCTGTTTTATTTTGAAATTTCAGTATCAGTGTTGAAGCAAATAAATATAAATACATTTCATTGTATTAAGAGTGCTCAGTGTTTCCGTTACATTTCAACTGTCATGTTAAAAATATTAGGTTAGATTAGATTACCTTTATTGTCATTGACATTGTACAGTACAGATATGTACAATACATACATACAAATATAAATATATGTGAATACACTATATATGACCCATGTACAGCTATGCACAGTATATACATTATACAGTACTGAAGTAGTGCAGTATTACAGAGGACAAATTACAGGTGTGGACATGGGATGGAGTTCAATTGTCTGATTGACCTAAATATGTGAGAATGATAGTCAAAATACCATAAAAGCGCATGATTTTATGTAAATTAATAGGAAAAAAGTCTCAGCTGTGTTGGGGGCCCTGTCAAAATTCTTTTCATGGGGCCCAAAATCCTTAGCAGCGCCCCAGCCTGGGGAGTCCAGGTGCTGGAGGATGTAGTGAAGGGCGATGTTTACTGCATCATTTACAGATCTGTTGGCTCTGTAGGTGAACTGCAGGGGGTCCAGGACTGGGTCTGTGATGGTGGGACAACACAAGGCGCTTAAAGACTTCTTTACCACAGAGGTCAGGGCGACGGGTCCGTAGTCGTTTTATTCCCGTGGTCCTTGGTTTTTTGGGGACAGGGATGATGGTGGAGGCTTTGAAGCAGGCTGGCACATGGCACGACTCAAGTGAGGTGTTAAAAATGTCTGTCAACACCGGAGACAGCTGATCAGCACAGTGCATCAGGGAGGATAGGAAGACAGAGTCCGGCCCAGCTGCTTTGCGGCCTTGTTTGGTCTGGACCTTTGGATTGTTCAGTTTTATCCAAACCAAAATTATAGGTGTGAAACATCCCCTAGACCACGGTCCTGACCAAACAGACAAAATTAGGTACGACAAAAAAGGTGGTCTCTGTTCGTAGGTGCTGCAGGGAGGAACCACATGACATAAGACTACTGAAGCTATGATATCCATCTGTTCCTCCCTTATTAAATCCACTGATGGAACTGGTGTCAAACCAGTGTCACGTATTCTGAATGATATGACAGGACGCAAGTCTGTCCCATAAAGGTCATTAGTGTGAAACCAAAACTAACCGAATGTATCAAAACTTTGTTTCTGACCTTGGTGCGGACTTTCAGGTGTGAATGCTTCAACGGAAACTGACAGAATTCCTATACTTTGCACTTGTAGGCTAAACAAAGAGTTTACTGTTGAAATCTGTTCTCTACTGCTATTGTGTTTGAGATGCCTCTTTGGTTAGTATTGTAATGAAAAACTAAAATGTGTTGACATATTGACTCCCATTTTTACTTTGAAGTTGTTCTGTCACAGTGTCTTGTTTTGAGTATATGCTCTAAATATGGGGATCATTTTAATACCAAAGTAAGAGGAGAAAGGAGCTTTGGTGGTGCATGAGATGCAAAATAAAGTGTTGAGACAGATAGCTGAACATGATATTTGTTTATTGATTCAACTGAAATAAGTCAGAAATGTGACATCAGTGAGGATGTGTCAGCACCTGGAACTGCACAGGCGCACGACACAAACAGAAGATTTCTTGATATCACAGTTGGCATCGTTGACATAATCTTTTCCTGAGGACAGATTTTTAAACAATTATGGCACATTAGAGGCATCAGATGAGAAGTTCTCACAATGACAATGTTTGCATTGTACTTAAAATAAGACTCTTCATATAGCTCTCTCAAAAACTGGCGTTATAACATGAGTTACAATTGCAAATGGAAGCTCATACTGAAAAACAAAGTAAGAAAAGTAAACATGCAACAATGAGGGGGAAAGCCAACAATATAAGGTTCCTATCAGATAATTAAGTTGTACCTGCAAAGTTAATCTCCATACAGTTCTCTCTTCCACCAAGGTTGTTGGGTTCCCCTGCAGCCCAGCCTTTGAAGGCGTACTTTGAACCATCACTCCACAGCCACACACCCTCCTGAAAGAAAAGCTTTTTAAGTGACAATTTACGCCAAAAAAATGATTTCACCCGTAGTGGCATCTATCCATGCTGATTGTGAAAAATATCCAGTGCTAAGCTCATGTATAGTTTTGTTTGTGATGCCAATTCAGAAATCTTGTCTGTGGTAACAAAGATAATCCACAGATGTTGCTGTGAGCATTTCAGCAGGAACTATTTTGGTAAAAGAAAAACTGATCATGGATCAGTAGTAGTAGTTTCTCATTTTAAATTAGATTTTTTAATGGTTTGAACTCCACAGTTCTGTTCACTATCATGTAGCGCTAGAGGTTTTTAGCCTTTAACTAAACGTATACCAAGAGAGTTTACACAGTTGGTTGGATTTTTTTTAAAGTTATGTCCTGTTAAAAAAAAAAAAAAAAAAAGCACCACACTAGTCACATTGCAAAAACATCCATTACAAACAGAATATATTCTGTATCAGGCACACAGAGGACAGCTAAATCAGATCCTGTTTTTTGCTAAAAGGCTCACCTTTGCTGCATCGTAGCCTCCAACCCAAGCTGCCTTATCCACACCAGTCGCTTTACGAATCAACTCTCTGATGAACTTGTACTCGTTTGCGGTTTGAAGGGAAGCCAGATTCCCACCGAGAGAAGTGCACGAACGCTGCAGAAAAAGACAAAGTGTGAAGCAAAAGACAGAAAGAGACAAAATAATTACACAGAGATGAAGTGAGAATTCCTAACACGACTACATGAACATGCTTGAACTGTGTGTACCAACAGAGTGGACAATGGATCCTGTGTATATTCAATAACCTCCATATGACGACCATGACTAACTGAGTGATCACAAATACAGTGTGCCAGTTGTAACTGAAAACGTACCTCGGCATCAGCCCACTGCTGTTCAGTCTTTTGGAACATGTAACATTTTTGGCCAAACAGAGTCCAACCCTTAGGGCAGGTTTTAAAGCAGGAATCCAAAAACACAGCTGTAGATGAAGAAGGACAATCATGCAAAAAGCCTCCAGTGGCCCAAAGCCAGTGGAGGTCTGAGAAAATTGTTCCTCAGCACAACATTTATGGACACATTAGAAACAGTTAAGAAACTAACCTGGTTTTGCATCACTTGATGCCTGTGAAGACACAGAAATATTCAGTATTGAATCTGTTTTTTTAAACTTTGCTTCCATTTGCAACTTTAGATTTGAATTCAAAAATACAGGTGACAGAACATTGAGTTTTATTTATCAAAATGTGTTTTGTTCACTTCCTTATTTTGCAAATATTAATAAAACATCATTACTATAATTTTCATTGGGTTGTACAAACTCTTGCAGGAACGGTTTGATGTCAATTTTATGTGTTGTAATAGTAAACTTTTTTTAAAATATATATATATATTTTATGACTTACAATGCCTCCAGTCCACAATCCACTGGTCAAACAGAGGACCGCAATGAAATGAAGAGCTGATGCCATCTGTGTAAGATAAAGTATAGTAGTCAATTAATGCACCATAGATAAGCATGTGAATTTTAATTACAAACTTAAAGTTACAGTTTTAAGAGTGTTGGTACAGCAATGAGATTTGGTGATACAGGATAAATATAAGAGAGACAGGATAAATTATTTTTTTTTTAGTAAGTTTTACAGAAACAAGGAATTCCAAAGAACTACATAAAAAGGGTTTTTCCTTGGAAGCAAACACTAAAAGTAATAATGAACAGAAGAAAACTTGTTTCTGTAGATAAGAGTGAGAGCCGTACCTTGTTGTGATAAACCGATGATGTTCCACTTGCAGCAGTAGCAGGTAGCAGGGTGTCGATGAGAAGGAAACCCAGCGTTTATATACCTTCTCTGGGTGCTTCGACTCACACACCTGCAACACGTTTATCTATGATTGCATGATTCACACCTGTCAAGTATCCCGTTTTGGCCGGGAAACTCCCGTATTTTACCCTTCTTTCCCGCCGTTCTCCCGTATTAGTATTTTCCCGTAAATCTCCCGTATTTTAACCTTCGTCATTAAAAAATAATAATACCGCTGGCCCGGGCAGAGTAAAAACACATTTGGACATTAGGTGCATTTGACTTCATGCGGCGCTGCGCAGGGCTGACTTAACGTGATGCATGTTGGACTTATGCTGCGTTCCAGGCAACTCGGAACTGGGGCATTTCGACCTCCAACTAGAAAAACTAGCTATTTATGTCAGTTGTTGCAGTTAAACTGCCATCCTTTTATTTAACACCTAAAGCACTGCTGAGGGTGCAACCGGTGTGTACACTTCACACTGTGTCACGATCAGCCATGATTTCCGTTCACTTTCGGCGTCATGCACCACCATGCACCCGGAACCCTCCGAGGTCGGAAGTCGGAAGTTTCAACTGGGAAATGTCCCAGTTCCGACCAGTCTCGAACGCGCGATTAGACAACAGAACTGTTTGCCTCTACTCATGTAAAATGAACCACTCTGGCCCAGCCCACAAATACACTCCTTCCAAAAGAGTGTTAAAGAATGCAAAGTGTGTAACAATTTTGTACTCACTAAAACATTAAAGAAAAGCAATACGAAATGAAAAGAATGTGTGGAATGACAAGAAAATGTAAATGTAAACAAGCAATGTTAAATGAACAGAAAATATGCAAATAAGCATTTAAATAAATGCTCTTTTGTGTTTTCATTTAGGCTATAACACCTGTCTTAAAATGTGAGGGGTACTGGAGCTTGGTTGGGATGGTGGGACTGCTCGCGGTGAATTTCCCTTATTTTCAAATCCAAAACTTGACAGATATGTATGATTGTAAGTTGCTTTGGATAAAAGTGTCAGCTCAATGTAATGTAATTTAATAGTGAGCACCCTCCAAGATATACTGTGAAAAGTAGCATTGTTTTCCAAAGAAGATAAATGGTGAGTTTACACTTGGGAGTTAACCCTTTGTCTGATACGGTAACAACAAATGAAACATCTTCATCCTCACTGTGGACCAATTATTAAGTTTTCCTATCTGCTTCATCCTCCAAACATTTGTCGGGAAGCGGAGTATCATATTCCTGTCAGATGTTCTGTGTAATAAATGTTTTCCTCTGTACTTTTTTTGCTCTGTTTTTAGCTGTTGCTCTAACCAAACATTTCAGATGATACAGGAACAAACTGTTTCCACATACAGGCCAGCACATCAGTCTGTACCTGCAAAAAGGTTTCCTGCCATACCGACAAACCACAGAGACATACCATAAGGACAGTGAAGGACTCCTCACAAGTACAGGTTTGTAGCTTCATGAATTAAGATGATAAACTTTTAGATATTCTATTCTATTCTATGCTAATTGTTCTATTATTTTAGAACATTTAGCTATAAAGCTAAGAGACGGCATCACACAAAATTCTGCAAACTCAGCTAAACATCCACTGCATTGTTACTGTAAATATCAGTTTGATGTTGAATTAATGCATCTTGATAAGTCGGCTAAATGTGTTTTCCTGATGGTTATATAAAGCTAATACTTTTCTCTTCAATGCAGATGAATGCTCTTTAACCTGAAGAGTTAATATCTTCTGTGAAGTAAGGCAGCACATGGTCACATTAGATGTTCCTATCATAGCAGAAAGTTAAGATAACTTAAGATTAAGATAACTGATGCATGTTATAGATGTTATTAGAGCTTGTGGGAGGAACCCTACTTTAATAAACTTGTTAAAAGGGGCATCATCTTGTTAATATATTAGTCAGTAGATGGCAGTGTAGTTACATATTGCACAAGAGGTTAATTAATTACTTTCTCATTTCATGTCATGTCACAAAAATAAAAATTGTGTGACAGTTTTTCTTGATTGCTTAAACGCATTTCTTGAAATGATGCCTCTTTATCTCAAAACTCTAAACACAAATTCACAGCTTCTCAACCAATTCCCCAAACAACCTATATTCAGGTGAAAATGAAGCTCTCCACCCAAAACCATTCAATCTTGCTGAAAAACCAAACTTTGCCCTCAGACATAACACACAAGCCATCAGAGAGACACACACACTACAACTCAGACACTGGTGAGATAAATTCAAAAGCATACTACAAAAACTGGTTATAAGTTATGTTTCTTATTAGTTATTATGTTATACAAATACAATATTGACCTGTGAAAGATTTCAGTGTTTCATGGTGTTGCCATTAACTCCCTGAACATTGTTAAACTGGATTTACACAAAAGTTACAAGACTAATAAACTTTTAAAAATGTGTTTCTCTTCCAGTGCTGGCAGCAACGTGTTTGCTTATGAGAGCAAGTAACTGGATGTTTGAATTCTGTATTACACGTTTAGATTATACTTCCAGAATGATCCATGATTCTCGTGCAACATTTTATTTATTTATTTTTTTCAAGAAATTGGCTTCAACAATTGGTGATAAAAACTACAAACCAAGCCAGAAATCTTGGTGTATCCATGGACTCAAATCTGAATGTAAGCTGCCACATTACGACAATTACTGAACGATTTAGGACTAAAATACATTTCTGATCTTCTGCTTCCATCCAGACCTCTCAGGTCTGCTTTCTGTCCCCAGAGTCAAAACTAAACAAGTAGAAGCAGCGTTCAGTTTTTATGCTCCGTATATCTGGAACAAACTCTCAGAAAACTCCAGGTCAGCTGAAACTCTCTGTTCTTTTCAACACTGAAGACTTTTTACCACTGCCTTTAATTAAATTAAATGTAAGGCTGTCGATTAATGTCGTTCACTGCACTGTGATATTTTCTGTGAAAATGTATTTATAGTTTATATTTTCTATTTCACCATTTTAAAACTTATATTTTAATGTGTTTTTTTTATTTCCCTATGTTGCTTTTATGTTTTATGTAAAGCACTTTGAAATGCCTTTTTGTTGAAATGTGCTATACAAATAAACTTGCCTTACGTTGAGTTTGAAAGAAACAGCATGCATTTCCACGCATTTCTGTGGACAGGAGGCGTACATGATGCAAGAGTGCTGTGAAATTATTAGAACAACGAGCCATTTGTGCAGAAGAGTGAGAAAGTCCTCCTTCGTTGTAGAATCCTGGAAAACCATTCTGACAAAATAAAACAAGCTGCGCTGTGTCCATTACATTCAGGGATTCATCCAACTGTAGTGAGAAATATTCACAAAGTGACAGGTCCCTTAACACCTGTCGATCCACGTCCTCCGACAGTGATTCCACCCTTCTTGTCACTGTTGCGGGGCCAAGCGGGACACTGTTGAGTGCTGTTTTGATGTCATCTTTGTTTTTGAAGTCGTTGCAAACTGTGTCGGCGGTAATAGCCATAGCCTCCTTGATTAACTCACCCTCTGTAAAGGCTTCTTACACGAAATGATGCTACTGTGGCAGCCTTATGTCGAACAGCAGGTTTAGTGAAGAGCGACTGCTGGGCTTTCAACTCCAACTTTAGCTCCGCCACTTTTTTAGCATGGATTGCGCTTTTTCGGCGGATAGCTGTCGCTAAAGGTCGGGTGGTTAGCATTGTGGTGCCGTTCCAGATTTCCTCTTTTAGTCAGTGCTTGTGTTTGCCAGCATAACATACATATACACTTGTCTTTTACTAACATAAAAATGAATTCTTCTTCCCATTCTGGATGAAAATAATAGGTTCGAGACTTCTTTCGCGGAGCCCTCAGCCATGTTAGCTGGCTGTAACCCAGCTAACCCAACAGGTTGGTGACCTCTGCAGTACATAGTCATGTCTATAGATATGTGGGATAGTGATATGTGATACAACAGGTGTGTTGGTTCTACATTTCTAGGTCACCCATGACACTCATGGCACTTCAGTCCCTGTCATGCTTTTGGGAAATGCAGCATTCGTCCTTCTGAGCTGGTTCATGCAGCCTTATCTTCACAATGGACAGCTAACTAACGATGAGGAATACTTCAACTACAAGCTCGTTTGACTGTGGAGTGTGCTTTTGGTTGACTCAAAGGACGATGGAGATGCCTTCTGAAAAGAAAGGCTGTTCAAATCTTGCGAGTTCCACATGTTGTAACATCTTGCTGTATTTTGCACAATCTTTTTGAAATTCATGCACAATGTCTTTGATAAAACCAGGATGAAATCAGCCCATGAACCCAATGATTCTGATCTCCGCCAACCCAGAGAGGACATCAGAGACTGTCCACAACAGAGGAAATAAATCAGGGTGAAGAGTCTTAAGATGCAGAAGAGATGAGGCTGGATGGACACAAAGAAAAGACATGACAGCATGTGATTTCTTTAGAATATGATTATTATTTTAAGCACGCTTTGTGCTGTCACGACCCGTGGTCTGTCTATGTGTATATGGGATGTTGTGCTTGTGTATTTTCCCTCCTTGCCCCGCCCCAGTGCTGCAACCAGCAAACTAAGGAGCACAGCTGATTCCAAACTCCTAATCAGTGGAGAGTGTCACAGCTGGTGAAGGAAGCTGCTGTGGGTGAGAGTGAGTGAGAGTGGGTGAGAGTATGGTGGACAACAAAAGAGACAGTGTTTACCGAATGTTGATGTGCCAACTCTGCTGGAGGACAAGCACAGTGTGAAGAGCGGAAAGCAGCGTGATGCAGCGGCTCATATCTGGCCCCTGTTTCAGAAAGTGGGTTTAGTTAAAACTCCTCCCCTCCTGCGGAGCCTGAAGCAGCTGTCTGACATTTCCTCTTTTAGACCAGGGGTTCCCAAAACTTTCAGCCCACGACCCCCAAAGTAACGGTGCAAGTGACTTGCGACCCCCCACTATAAACGTATGTAAACATTGCGTACAACCGCACACGCACTATAGGCGTATCCAAACACGAGCATATTGACAACACAAAATAACAACTGATTCTGTTGCTAATATGTCGTAAATCTGACCTCAGGGGTCAGAGTGGTCAAAGAAAATCAAAAGAGCTGTTCCCTTTTTATTTATTAGCTTGTTTTTTTTTTTAATTTAGCCACTAGTTTTATCTTGTGTTACAATCATGGCTAACATATGCTATCTAATCGATTTAAATTTTTATTTTATTTTTGGAGATCAACTTGCGACCCCCCCTCTCTGGCTCGCGACCCCCCACTTTGGGAATCACTGTTTTAGACTGTCGATATCAAAGTACATATTAGAACACAGTTACGTTTTTAGAAACATCGTAAGTTTGTAAGTTTGTAAGTTTGTGGTGGACAGATAGCTGTTTGACTCTGCCTCGTTTAGGCTAAATTTTAACTTTTAAACAATTAGAGGTGTTTTTCTGAATCAATGTCCAAAATACAACTGGGTCAAACAGAACAGGTGGGACATGTTCAAAACCATGAAGTTAAGCTCTCAAGTACATTACAGCTTCTTGCAGAATGTTGAATTCTGACATAATAATCTCAAGAACAAATCTTTTCTTTTCTCACATGAATGCGTTACGCTTGTATGAAACATATCGCAACAACAATGAAACACTAAAGAAATTAACGATTCTTAGAGGATGAATCTTCACACCTTCCTCATTTAGTTGAGTCACATTAGATTTTGTTTTCCCCTCGGTGCAGTTTGTTTGTGCAGGTGTGAATGCAGCAATCGCACTCGGGTGCGTATGCCAAACAACAGAAGAAGACCACCTCTTCAAGGAGGTCTCAGTAAGCTTTTAAAGAAACTCTGGTGTGGTTTCCTTGTGATGTGAAATCAAACCAATCAACCACTGGATTTTATAATTGCAGACATGTGATCTGAGCATTATTCCCAAAACTAAACATAAATCCCTCTGCTGACAGCAAAATGTGCTCAGCGATCTTACTGATCAGTATGAATCATGTATAGGCTGTTTATGAAAATCATTTAGTAACGTATACTTGTCAGCACAGGTATTTTCCCTGATTAATAGGTCTAAAGCTGTTAAAAAAAGATGGCAAGTATTCTGTTTACCTTTCAGTTCATTAAGTCGATAGCACATTTGTGACAGCGATACCACAGTAGATTATGAAATGGAAATTAAACCTTAGGTGAGTCTCCTGAAATAAAGAATTTAATCTTGACATATTTTAAAGGTTTTATTCTTTGCAAAGGGTCAGACAAACGTGCAAACAGTCTGCAGAGTGTAAGACAAAGAGCCAGTGTAGAACCAGGTGACTTCATACTGTAAGTGTATTATGCAGCCATCTTAGGGAGGAAGGGAGTAGGGACAAACTGTCCTGAGATGAAGGCCTATCGAGGACAGTCAGATAAGAAAACTCTTTAACGAGCATCTTTTCCAAGGGAAACTTCACCGAGCTGCAACATAATATAATAATGAAATACCACAGATTGAAACTTTTCTGTCTATTCTGATGACACATGCAGGGTGAAACAGTAAACACAGTAAAATATCAAATTTCCATCAGAGTTATAAGCTCCGAATTATTAATGTACATGTCCTGTTTTTATGTTATTATTTATAACGGGCTATGTGGTCGATCTGTGGTGTAAAATAACTAATCATGCTCATAATAAGTTATTTCTTTGTGAGCTCTTTGCAATAAAGCACACTTAACGACTTAGGTAGACTTTTGGTCCAGTGTGTCCAGAAAAATGTGATGACAAGTAATGGATGGGTTGCCATGAAATTTAATTCACACTTTTAAGTTCACCTCAGGGTGCATTGTAGTATCTCTGATCCTTGTCAGTCCTTTGGTTTGTGACAACAACATACCCCCCAAACTGACAATCCACCTCAGCTGCACTCAAAGATTTTGAAGATTTAATATTGCACTTTTATAAAATTATCAATGTAGCAGAAATAGATATAAATATATTTTTATTCCATTCTCCAACAACAGAGCTAAAATGTTAAACTAAGATGTTAAACTAAGATCTTTAACATGCTGTGGATGCTGTGCAGGCTTTACGTAAACTGAAGAAAACAGAGAACCATAAAATTTCAGTTCCTGCCTTGTTTGTTCTCAGGCATATTGTTGTAAGAAGTAATTTATTCTGAGATGATTTGTGTTTCACTTCCTGATATTTTATTATCTGTAACCATCTAAAGTTTTCTCCTTCAGTCTTCTGCAACTGGTGCCGTATTTTTTCATTGGTAACTTGTTTGCACAGAGAGAGGCAGGTCTTTACCCTCAACACAATAAATAGCTTGTGTGTGTTTCACTGCAATCACTTCAACTCAAAGCTCTTCTGACACCATGCTCTGCTCCAGACTCTGCACCACACTGTGTAAGTACGCAACTAACTTACTAAATGGTAGATTTGTTCATCATTTTACAACACTGGGCTGTATAATGACATTAAGTTGTAGTTCCATTACGCTACTCACAAAAGAAACGTTACTTAGAAATAATGTATAATGTAGATGTGTGAAAAAATAAAAAAATATGTTTATTATCCATTACTAAAGCCCTTAATATCAAACAAACCATTTTATTATTGGTGACTTATTAGAAACTGAAGTCAGATTTTCTATAAAATATGTTATCACAGGCAGGTATTGATTGTTTACTTAAAGTTCAAATGACAGTTGATTTTTAAATAAAATATTGACCTGTGAAAGATTTTAGTGTTTCATGGAGTTGCCATTAACTCCCAGAACGTTTTTAAACTGGATTTACACAAAAAAAATTACAAGAGTAATAAACTTTAAAAATGTGTTTTTCTCTTCCAGTGCTGGCAGCAACGTGTTTGCTTATGAGAGCAGGTAAATGATGTTTGAATTCTGTATTACAAGTTTAGATTTTACTTAATAATGATTCATGATTCTCTCGCATCTTTCTTTTCTTTTTAAAAATACCTGAGGCAACAGATACTTATTATTCTGTGATTAGTGCTCGAACAGCAAATACACTGGTTTGACTTCTTTGCTCTTTGTTCACTCGTCTCCTGTCTTCACCTTTATTCTTTATATTTGTCTTCATTTCCTGTTTCCTCTTCCTTCATTCTTTCACTAATCCTTCATCTTTCTGCCTCTATCACCTGCTCATCCTGCTCCACTGCCAAGTACAGAAACATACAAACAGGACTGATATTATAGTCTAACAAATACCATCAAACAAACCTCTTGACGTTAGTGTTTCAGATGTTAGTCTGCAAATCCTCCCAGACGCTACAAATGAGGCTTGAAATAGATGAAATTAATTTCAATAGACTCATTGTAATCACTGGATTCAGTCCGGGAGGAAATACATCTGAACACATGTTTTAAAACTTAACTAAGTTAAACCTGCTCATTTGACCAAAAGCAATTAGTCTTCACAATGCTGACCTTTTAAGGGGTATGGAGAGCTCATTAGCTGTGATGCACCATCCACTTTGGATAACCTGCCTTTGGTGTGAGAGAGCCAGGTTCAATCCCCCATTGTGACCCATCCACCATTGGGTCCCTGAGCAAGACACTTAACCCCTCGTTGCTCCGGAGGCGGCATATATATCAACTGTAAGACGCTTTGGATAAAAGCATCAGCTAAATAATGACTAAATGTAAATGTGATGTAGAAAGCTGAAGTCCTGACATCACTTCTTGTTTACTCTCTGTTCCTTGGTCCACGCCCCTTTTTGGCCCAATTATTAAACCAATCAAAATACAAAAGTTTTAAAAACATTTACCTATATTTTATTTTACTGAGTCTTAGGCAGTGGTTTTGATCAATCACATTATTAATGAAAAATATTTGCCATTATCTTGGATCTTGTTCCAAAAAAGCATGTTTTTCTACTTCAAGTGGGGAGATATAGCATTATTTGGTGATGTTGAGTAGTTGTTAAAAACATAACAAAAACAACCATCCTCACCTAAACAAAGAAACAACATTGTGCTGAGAAAACTGCTCCAAGGCTGGATTTTTAGTTATTAGCGTAGTTACAAATGTCTCTGAGGTTTTGAATCAGGTTTTCTTATTCTTCAAGGTTGAGTTTCCTTGGCTCCCTATAAAGTTTTCCCCAACAAAGACATGATTTAAAGTCCATTGTAGGACAGGAGTCAAGGAGTTATCTTTTGAAAAAACTCATAAGATAGAGCTAACAAGCTAGCTGCTGTCAAAAAGATCATTTTTTGAGATAAACTGATGATTTTTTTTTTATTGGTCCACTTTCAGGTATGACGGGATTTTTCCCCCCCCCCCTATTTTCTTCATGCCAACACTATCTCTAAATGTTTAAATGAAACTTAATTTGGTCTTTTTGTTTGTTATTTCACAACAACTATGTGTTTGTTCCAATATGCATGAATTATATTACAAACTTTTCATTCTAGGATTTTCCAGAGCTCAAAAGGTCACCACTGTGACCCCCCTCATCCGCAGAGAGAGTGATCACCTGTGATGGTGCCTTGAACGTCCATCGCCTGAGCTGTGGTATGACGAGCAAAATGATTTAGTAGTCCCCTGTAAATGCACTGTTTGCTCTTGTTTTGTTTTTGGTTTTAAACTACAGTGTCCAGTTGTGTTAGTGATTTTAAAAAACATTTTTTAATGAAAGTACTGTAAATGCCCGTGTACATGTTCAGTAGGAACAGATGACAGACTAACACATTGGGTGCGTTCTGATCACCCAGTAGTTTCCTGCTAAGTGGACTGAACACATTACTGGACGAAGCCACCACGTAGATTTGAATGGAGAGCAGTGAAGCCAGTTTTGGACTAATAAAACATTACTACAGGGCAACTTCCTGTTCTTGGCACCAGCTTCTGGTGCGCATGATCACGCAGGTTTAATGACGTAGAGCAACGGCAGAAACACTTTGTTTTTGTACACTGTGGATAGGAACGCAGCCATTGTCAGTTTCAGTCTTTTTCATCTGACAGGCCTATAGAAAAATTTAAAAAAAAAATCATCTTATCCTGTACGTCTTTCTTTCTTTTGCTCTCTGACAATTTTCCCCCCTCTGTTCTTGTTTCCCTTTGTGTTGTGGAACAGCAAATGGAGTGATCAGTGTGCAGACCGCTCTGTATGGACGTGCAGACAGTACAACCTGCAATGAGGGCAAACTTCCACAAGAGCTTTCCAACACAAAGTGTTCTCTGCAGGGCACCTTGGACATTATGAGGAAAAGGTACAACATTTTCATTCCTGCCATAAAATAACTCAACATCTAGATGATTAGCACCAGATTATATACAACCAATCATGGTCACCAGAGGATGAATCCTTAAGACTCCATGAGGTTGACATTTTTGTCATTTATGGAAATATTTCAGCAACTATTGGATGGATTGCTATGAAATGACATTTATTTTTCCGATCTCCTAATCTTTCTTACATTATTAGCATTCATACAATTCATTAATACGGCCTCAAAGAGCCACTAGTATGAATGTAGACCCTTAGTCTTGTTTCTAAGTTCAATTAAAAAAAACCTTGTGCGGACACATCTGCAGGCTGTCAGTGTAGCTGCTGTGGAACAACTTAGCGCTCACCTTTGTGAGTTTTAGATAGTGGTGAAAAATTTATTACGCTCAGTCAAAATTGTCTTCTAAATGTCATCATGCTTCTCCTAAATTACCGCAAATTCAATCTACAACCATTAGCTAACGTTAAATATATATTCTTATGCTGTAGAATAACGCAGTTGACTAACTGTACCCCGCAAGTTGTATTACAGTTCCTTCACACATCAGCAATACAAAGCGTGATGCAAATTGCTTCACATAGAAACTATGCTTGGGAGATTAGTAAAAGCTAAAGCTGGAAACAAGCTCTTTTTCTTCTCCCTGCAGATGTAATGGCACGAGGGTGTGTGAAATAAACACGGACACCTTTGTTGCTTCTGATCCCTGCCCTGGCATCTACAAATATCTGGAGACCACCTACACCTGCCTCCCAGCTAGTCAGTAACATTTGCGCATGTAACTAAAAGTGAAGCAAAGCCACAAAGAAGTTGGAGTGCAACATGTCTAATATTAATATCTTTACTTTGACAGTCTTCAGTGTAGCATGTGATGGGTCTTTGTCAAACCTGCAGTGCCGTAAGATCACACCTTCTCCTTTGTTTCTGTATTTTTGGTGGATTAATGTGATAAAGTTATATAAATATTTTTTTGCGGTTCAACACTGATACTGAATATGTCCTCTTTTTGTCAGCTGGAGGACAGGTTATATCTGTCTTTGGTGCTTATATTGGACGCCGTGACTCCACAACATGCTCTTACCAACGACCTGCCTCTGAGATCCAAAATGTCGACTGCTCAGTCTCCACGAGCAAAGTTGGCCAAAGGTACAGCTGCCCACTCATCTTGTTAAACAATGGGGATTAATATCATCCACGTAAATCTTTCTCACTAAACATCCATATTTCCCAGTATTCTGTGCACATTCAAACCTGTATTCACTCACATCACTCTGCTTCAACAGCTGTAACAGGAAAAGAAGCTGTGCTATCAAAGCCAGCAGCTCTGTGCTTGAAGACCCCTGTGCTGGCACTTACAAGTACCTGGAGGTGGCTTACACATGTAAAAGTAAGTACTTCAAAGGCCCTGTTGGGCTGTTTCACTCCACTGAAGCTGATCTGTGGTTGTGTAAAGCAAAATATCAGTATGTCAACATAATGTTGTTAGCAGACTCTTGCTTATACATAAAACAAGGACTGAGGTTGCGTTAATTCTTGATCTATTTTCTTTGGCTTATCCTCTGTCTCCTTCTTTCCTTCTGAGACAACCTTGTGTGAATTCTTAGCTTACAGAGGGGCTATGATATTTTTTTTCCACAAACGGTGTTTTCACTCTTAATATTAGAAGAGAAAAGGTTTTTAAAATTGTGAAATGTAAAGCTGTCTTGAGTTACAAGGTTGGCTGCTCCAATCAGGGCAGGGCTGCTTATGTTCCCGTGAAGTCTTATGTAGTAGCATCCCGAAGGTCTTTTTCTAATTTAACCTGTAACCCTTCAAAATAAAAACTGCTGCAGTGAGCTAGGTAACTCGACATGCTAACATTTGCAGCTTACATTAAAGCAGATCAACACCAGAGAAATTTAAAGCTTGACCAGTCTACTGTGCATTGTTATGGTTGCTAAGCTATGACTGAATTATGGCTGTGTTTAACAAATGGTAACAGATAAACAAAAGCATACTTACTAGTCTTTATCCTGGTAATTAAAAACTGCAAGAAAAAGCTAGTAAGTGGACCTTGAGTTAAGATTGTGCGTCAAACTGCTTTTTCTTGGTCAAGGAGGAACTTTAATATGTGTAAAATAGAAGTTGAAAAATGTCATTCTGCAGTGACAGAACACGTTTGTGCTCTCTGTCTAAACTCAACTTTATCTCCTTTATTTTGCAGATCCTGGGAGTTAAACAACAAAGCATCGCAATGTACGTGCTTTCAGGAAAAGGCAGACTGAGTCAGCAGAATGTTTACAGTTTATGATAAAACTGAAGTAATCAAATTTCTAATACACCATTTGGGCAAAAGTATTTGGACACCTGAAAATTACATTCATGTAGTTGTTCACCGCTGGCGTAAGATGTCCACATACTTTTGGCCATATAGTTTAAATATAATTATTCAACAAATAAGTAAAAATGGAAAAAAAACCCGATTAATTTACTAAGCCTTTGATCATTGATTTGTTTTTCGTTTTTTCATTTGATTCGACTGTAATGAATTTATTTCTGCCTCATTGTGATACACAAATTAAATTCGACTTGTCTCACCTTTGGTTCTGTTTCATTGACGCAATGTCAAATGGTATAGTTCAGTCCCATAGCTAATATTTCTGGGGATTTAGGAAGTCTTATTCTTTTAATTTTTTCTTTTAAGTATTCTTGTTAAAACAGACCTTATCTGTCCATGTACAAAACTACCCTTATTCTTGCTCCTTCAGACTGTCCCAAGACATGACTCTGATGTTTTTAGACTGAATATCTTAAAATTAACTTTCTACACGAAAAAAGTATTAAAAGGATTAACACAGCTCTGGTAACTTGCATTAAATATCAGCTTTGATACATTTGGAACATACTGTAGAGGAATACCATTTCAAATTGCCCCTCTGGCAATTTTGTATTGCACCTCTGTAAAATAGTGGTACTTACAAAAGACTGATGGAAACTAAACGTATTTATTATACAAATATGGTCATTTATATAATTTACGTATCATTTATTCCTTAAATTCCTGTGAAACGAATAAAGGGGTGACAAGACAAGATTCGAAATCGGGTTAACAAGATTCAGACGAGATTTGAACATCTCATCTGAAATGTGTGGTGATAGACTCCAACAACTAACCTTGTTATTACTGGCTGACAGTTCAGTTGGTAAGATTTGTTTTTCTTGTAACAATGGTAAGAACAATAAAATAATTAGATCCCTGTTCCAAACAGATATCACAGTCCCATATGTGGTTCCATACTGGAATAAATTTGTACAAAACATTGACTGGAAGAAGGTCTGGCTTTTACCCAACCGATATATGCTGACCAACAAAATTAGAGAAGTATCATTTTACCCATCTAATGATTATTTTGTTAAAAAAATTTAAAAAAGACATCGATGTAATGTGCACTTTCTGTTCTATGTGCGTTGAAACAGTTACCCATTTGTTTTGGGACTGCCCTTCTGTCCAAAGTTTCTGGTCAGACATTTGCAATTTTATTGCAGAAAATATTGAAAAAGATTTCAAGTTGTTTTGGAAGGATGTTCTTTTTGGCCTTTATGACCTCAACAGAACGAAGACTAGGCCTAATGAAACCTTCATCATTAATCTGATTATTCTATTGGCAAAATTTCACATTCATAAATGTAAGTTTGCGCACTCCAAAGCTTCCTTTGTTGCCTTTAACAATGAGGTCATCCTATATTTCAACACGATTAAGTATTCTCTTAATCAAAAGGCAACCAAAACTGTAAATGTGTGTAAACAATTTGATATTTTTTTATAAATCTGTACTACCCCTGGCAAAATGTGATGATGTAAGTCTTTTGTTTTTGTTTTGTTTATGTTAAACACCTGCAATGTTGGAAACTGCACAATGTTTTGTTATATAAAGGAGTGGAACATTCTTGTAAACTGTGCAATAGAAAAAAAAAAAAAAAAAAAGTCAATTCTGCGCAGCGCTGCATGAAGTCAAATGCATCTTTTGTTTTTTTTTACTCTGCCCGGGCCCGGAGTAACGAAGGTTAAAATATGGGAGATTTACGGGGAAATACTAATACGGGAGGAGGGCGGGAAAGAAGGATAAAATACGGGACTTTCCCGGCCAAAACGGGATACTTGACAGGTGTGAATCATGTAATCAGAACAACATGTTGCAGGTGTGTGAGTCGAAGCACCCAGAGAAGGTATATAAATGCTGGGTTTCCTTCTCATCGACACTCTGCTGCCTGCTACTGCTGCAAGTGGAACATCATCGGTTTGTCACAACAAGGTACGGCTCTCACTCTTATCTACAGAAACAAGTTTTCATCTGTTCATTATTACTTTTAGTGTTTGCTTCCAAGGAAAACCTTTTTTATGTAGCCTAGTTCTTTAGAATTCCTTGTTTCTGTAAAACATAGTAAAAAAATTAAATTATCCTCTCTCTTATCTTTATCCTGTATCACCAAAAACACTTTTAAAACTGTAATTTTAAGTTTGTAATTTGAATTCACATGCTTATCTATGGTGCATTAATTGACTAATATACTTTATCTTACACAGATGGCATCAGCTCTTTCTTTCATTGCGGTCCTCTGTTTGACCAGTGGACTGTGGACTGGAGGCAATGTAAGTCATAAAATATATTAAGAAAGTTTGCTGTTACAACACAAAGTCGACATCAAACCGTTCCGGCAGGAGTTTGTACAACCCAACAAAAATTGTAGTAATGATGTGTTAATATTTGCAAAATGAAGTGAACAAAACACATTTTGAGAACTCAACATCCTGTCACCTGTATTTTTGAATTCCAATCTGAAGTTGCAAATGGAAGCAAAGTTTAAAAAAAACACTGACTATTTCTGTCTTCACAGGCATCAAGTGATGCAAAACCAGGTTAGTTTCTTAACTGTTTCTAATGTGTCCATAAATGTTGTGCTGAGGAACAATTTTCTCAGACCTCCACTGGCTTTGGACCACTGGAGGCTTTTTGCATGATTGTCCTTCTTCATCTACAGCTGTGTTTTTAGATTCCTGCTTTAAAACCTGCCCTAAGGGTTGGACTCTGTTTGGCCAAAAATGTTACCAGTTCCAGAAAACTGAACAGCAGTGGGCTGATGCAGAGGTACGTTTTCAGTTACAACTGGCACACTGTATTTGTGATCACTCAGTTAGTCATGGTCGTCATATGGAGGTTATTGAATATACACAGGATCCATTGTCCACTCTGTTGGTACACACAGTTCAAGCATGTTCACGCAGTCGTGTTAGGAATTCTCACTTCATCTCTGTAATTTTTTGTGTCTTTCTGCAGCGTTCGTGCACTTCTCTCGGTGGGAATCTGGCTTCCCTTCAAACCGCAAACGAGTACAAGTTCATCAGAGAGTTGATTCGTAAAGCGACTGGTGTGGATAAGGCAGCTTGGGTTGGAGGCTACGATGCAGCAAAGGTGAGCCTTTTAGCAAAAAACAGGATCTGATTTAGCTGTCCTCTGTGTGCCTGATATTGAATATATTCTGTTTGCAATGTGACTTGTGTGGTATTTTTAACAGGACATAAATTTTTAATAAAATCCAAGCAACTGTGTAAACTCTCTTGGTATACGTTTAGTTGAAGGCTAAAAAAACTCCAGCACTACATGATGGTGAACAGAACTGTGGAGTTCAAACCATTAAATAACTACTACTGATCCATGATCAGTTTTGGTTTTACCAAAATAGTTCCTGTTGAAATGCTCACAGCAACATCTGTGGATTATCTTTATTACCACAGACATGATTTCTGAATTGGCATACAAAACTATCCATGAGCTTAGCACTGGATATTTCTTCACAATCAGCATGGATAGATGCCACTAGGGGTGTGATCCTTTTTTGTGATTAGCGTAAATTGTCACTTACTCCTTCTTTCAGGAGGGTGTGTGGCTGTGGAGTGATGGTTCCAAGTACGCCTTCAAAGGCTGGGCTGCAGGGGAACCCAACAACCTTGGTGGAAGAGAGAACTGTATGGAGATTAACTTTGCAGGTACAACTTAATTATCTGATAGAAACCTTATATTGTTGGCTTTCCCCCTCATTGTTGCATGTTTACTTTTCTTACTCTTTGTTCAGTAGGAGCTTTAATTTGTAACTGTAAATCAGGTTAGTGAGGGTGCTATATGAATTTTCTTGCTTAACTGAAAAAATGCAAACTGTCTTTGTATCCGAGGCCTCTAATGTGCATTTATTGTTTCTTTAAAAAAAAATCTGTCCTCAGGAAAAGATTATGTCAACGATGCCAACTGTGATATCAAGAAATCTTCTGTTTGTGCCATGCGCCTGTGCAGGTGCTGACACATCCTCAATGATGTCACATTTCTGATTTATTTCAGTTGAATCAATAAACAAATATCATGTTCAGCTATCTGTCTCACCACTTTATTTTGCTATCTCATGCACCACTGAAGCTCCTCTCTCCTCTTAAAATATGGTATTAAAATGATCCCCATATTTAGAGCATATACTCCAAGCGAAACAAGACACTGTGACAGAACAACTTCAAAGTAAAAATCGGAGTTACAATACTAACCAAACAGGCATCTTATAAACACTATAGCAGTAGAGAACAGATTTCAATAGTAAACTCTTTACTTAGCACTTGTATGCTAAACATAGTAATTCTGTACCTCTGTTTGAGATTAGGCTGCAGATGTGCTTCTATAGAGGCTGTCTGTTTCAACATATGAGCTGTCCCTGGACATTTATAATTGTGTCCTATTTCAGTGCATTTCTATATTGCCGAACCATCAAATGCTTTCACACTAGAAATGAACCGAACTATGGTTCAGCTTTATCCGGCCCGAGAGCACCTTTTTTGTCGTACCTTGTTTGGTCTGGACCGTGGTGTAGGGGAAGTTTAACACCAATAATTTTGGTTTGGATAAAACTGAACAATCCAAAGGTCCAGACCAAAGAAGGCCGCAAAGCAGCTGGACCCGGACTCTGTCTTCCCATCCACCCTGATGCACTGTGCTGATCAGCTGTCTCCGGTGTTGACAGACATTAACACCTCACTTGAGTCGTGCCATGTGGCAGCCTGCTTCAAAGCCTCCACCATCATCCCTGTCCCCAAAAAACCAAGGACCACGGGAATAAAACGACCCGTCGCCCTGACCTCTGTGGTAAAGAAGTCTTTGAGCGCCTTGTGTTGTCCCACCATCGCAGACCCAGTCCTGGACGCCCTGCAGTTCACCTACAGAGCCAACAGATCTGTAAATGATGCAGTATAAGCATTGTTTATGTTCCCGTAACATAAGTCTGGCACCTTTTCCTTCCTTGTGGGGATATCCACATATTGTTCAAAGGATGGGAGGACACAGTCCAGCCTGCAGTAGAAGGATCACCATAGTCCACAGCATTTTTCGAAAGTAGTTTATTTTAGCCATGAATCAGAATTCTTCCCCTCAATAGAACAACTTACTTTACATTGAACTCCACTACATTCTCTTCATTTAATCATGTTTGTTTAGCTATTCTTTATTTCTTTGAAGTATATTTAACCGGATTTATTTCACTCCAGGTCACTGTAACGGAGGATTGACGCCTTTCATATGAGATTGACTGATTTAAGATAATTGAGCGATTATTAACTAACTGATCACTAGGGAGTCCTGAAGTCCCTGTGTGAACGGAATCCAGATAGTTCTTGAAAACAAGGATTTTGGAATCAATATTTTTGTAATTTTATTAACAGCAAAGTAGTTATGCTACAATATACATACACACAATACAAGGAGATAATTTTGTGAATTGGAGCTATATAAAATTGGATATATAGTAAGTTGAATACATTTGCTCAGTGACACATTAAAACCCACTTCTCACTTTTAAAGGTATGAACTTTTTCCATGAATGGTAATGTTATAATTCTGAAAGTTTCAGGGTTTTTTTTAGCTACTCCGTCCTCTATTGTTTGCTGTGCTTTATCCTTGCCGTTTTAATACTGCAGCCATGTTTAATGTGCGCGTGTTTCATCTTATAGCTTCATTATTCAGTTACTCACTGTGTTTGTGGTATGCTGCACACAGCTTTTACATTTCAGCATTAATAAACCGGTGATCGACGGTGTGGTCTCTTGAAGAAAGCTTTTGACGCACATCTAAGTTACTTACACCTGGTTTGGAACAGTTGCCCCTACTGAGCCTGGTTTGGCCTTTGTGAAACTGGTAAAGCCACACTGCAATGATCACACCAGGTTAAGCCTGGTGTTCTTATCCTGGATTTGTAAGTTCTGCTTTTGTGAAACAGCCCTCCTGTTGGGCTTTAAGGAATAAAGACACAATACAGATATAGAGGGTAGAACAAACTACAGTACGAGCAAGACAAAATTGCCAGAGGGGACCTTTACCAAAAATCTTGTGCGCTATGTCCTTTCCTAACATTTCAGTACAAGGCTTGGTTTCAACAAAAAGTAAGTTACCAGGGCGTTGTACATCCTTGTTTAATTTTTTTTATTTTGATATTTAGTCTAAAAACAGCCTTTTCTAAACACTTTCTGTAGGAGCAGAGAGCTAAAGAAAAACTACAATACAGAAAAACTGTATTAATACAAGACTCCTAAACACAGAAATATCTGCTAAGGCACTGAACCATAGTGATATTTTAGAGCAATGAACCAGAACACAAGGTGAAGCAAGAAAATTTTTATTTATGTGTCACAGGCATATTAGTTACGTGATCAAAAGGCTCATTAATACGCTGGATTTGGAAATTCAATGTTCATTGCCTTCTTCCGCTTTTCTCAAAGCTTGTAGATTGTGATGTTTTGTTTAAGACAGAGGATCTACTGAATGAGAGAAAACATTGGCTTTAGACAGATGAAGTTTCTGAGCACACCAACATGTTCTGTTCCTGCAGAATGACATTTTATAACCTACAATTTTACACACTGTGCATCAAAGTTCATCCTTGAACCAGGAAATAGCAGTTTGACAAACCATCTTAACTTGAGGTCCACTTACTAGCTTTGTGATCACAAACACAGCCATTATTCAGTCATAGCTTAGCAACCACAACAATGCACAGCACACTGCTCAGTCAGATTTCTCTGGTGTTGATCTGCTTTAATGTAAGCTGCAAATGTTAGCATGTCCAGTTACCTAGCTCACTGCCTGCAGCAGTTTTATTTGGAAGGGTTACAAGTTAGAAAAAGACCTTCAGGATGCTACTACATCAGACCTTAGCCAGCTGCCATTGTCACCTAGCCACAGGTAAGCTAATAAGAGTAAATTGTTCCTCATTTCCACTTGACTTCCATTTTTATGTACAAGCAGGAGTCTGCCAACACCAGCATGAAATCTTGATGTTGCTTTACACAACCACAGATCAGCTTCAGCTGAGTGAAGCAGCCCAACAGGGCCTTTGAAGTACTTACTTTTGCATGTGTAAGCCACCTCCAGGTACTTGTAAGTGCCAACACAGGGGTCCCCAAACACTGAGTTGCTGGCTTCGATAGTACAGCTGTTTTTCCCGTTGCAGCTGCGGATACAGAGTGAACACAGGTTTGAATGTCGGCAGAAGACTGGGAAATATTGATGTCACATGAGAAAGATCAACGTGGACGGTATCAAACCCCATTGCTCAAGATGAGTGGGCAGCTGTACCTTCGGCCAACTTTGTTCGTGGGGTTTAAGCAGTTGACATTTTGGACCTGAGAGGGAGGTCGTTGGGAAGAGCACGTGGTGGAGTCACGGCGTCCATAATGAGCACTGTAGACGAATAGGACCTGTCGTCGAGCTGACAAAGAGGAGGAGATATTCAGTATCTGTGTTGAACCGCAAAAAAGACCCCCCTAAACACCTTCTGACATGAATCCACCAAAAATACGAAGGAGAAAGTGTGATCTTACGACACTGCAGCTTTGCCAGGGACCCCTCACATGTTACGCTGAATCCTGTCAAAGTAAAGATGAATGCCATTAGACATGCTGCACTCCTTTGTGGCTTTGCTTCACTTTTAGTTACAAGTGTCACTCACTGGCTGCTGGGAGGCAGGTGTAGGTGGTCTGCAGATATTTGTAGATGCCAGGGCAGGGATCAGAAGCACCGAAGATGTTTGGGTTTATGTCACACACCTTCTTGCCATTACATCTACAGGGAGAAGAAAAAGCTTCAGCCTTCACAAATGTACTATGTGAAGCAATTTAGATCATGCTTTATATTGCTGATGTGAGAAGGGACTATAATGTAGCTGATGGGGTACAGTCAGATGTCTTTCAACTGCATTTTTCTACAATATATATTTAACGTTCGCTAGTAATGGTTGCACATTGGATTTGGTGTAAGTTACAATAGGAATGTTTAGGATTCATCCTCTGGTGACCATGACTGTATAAAATCTGGTGCCAATTACATAGATTGTGAGTTATTTTATGGCAGGAATGAAAACATTGCTGGAGATGCTAGATTCTGAATTGTACCTTTTCCTCATGATGTCCAAGGCGCCCTTCAGAGAACACTTGGTGTTGGCAAGCTGCTGTGGAAGTTGGCCCTTACTGCAGGTCGTCTTGTCTGCACGTCCATACAGAGCGGTCTGCACACTGATCGCTCCATTGGGTGCTACACAAATGGCAACAACAAGGACAGAGGGGGAATTGTCAGGGAGCAATGTGGACTAGATGAAAACTTGGTAATTTATCTTGTTGCCTAAAAAAAAAAGTGCACTGTTTGAGTTCAGTCATACCACAGCTCAAGCGTTGGACAGCGTCACCACATGTGATCACCTTCACTGAGGGCACGGGGGTCCCAACGTTGGATCTAAGACGTCCTTGGATGAGAAGTTTTTTTCTATCATTTGTGCATATTGTAATAAGTACATAGTTGTGGAATAAGCTTTAACAGCTGAGATTACAGCTACAAACACTTGGGAAAATATAGTTTTAGAACAGTCCTTGGAAAAGGATGAGCATAGGATAGAGACACAAGAGAAGACAAAAAGCAAGCTGTGACTCAGGTCTTAATTTAAAAAAAAAGAAATACTGCATGAGAATCAATATTAAAGTATAATCTAATCTTGTGATACAGAATTTAAACATCCAGTTACCTGCTCTTATAAGCAAACACGTTGCTGCCAGCACTGGAAGAGAAACATTTTTAAAGGTTTAGTCTTGTAACTTCTGGGAATTAAGGGCAACAATGAAACACCAAAATCTTGCACAGGTTAATACATTTACTCATTTGGCAGACGCTTTTATCCAAAGCGACTTACATTTGAGGAACAACTTACAAGTATCAACAGAGCATCAAATACAGATCTAACAACTGACAATACATACTAGTAAGAGCAGCAATAAATCCTAGTAAGAGCTCATAGTACATATCACATCAATGGGTAAATATAGGGAAGGAAGTAAGAGTTAACAGAAAGTGCAATCAGAACAAAAAGTGCAGTCAATACAAGATAATTATAGGGAAAGAAGAAGAAGGGCACAGGAAGTGCATGTTAGGTTAGTTAGAGGTGTTATAAGAGGAAGTGTTCTCGGAAGAGATGAGTTTTCAAGAGCTTCTTGAAGTTAGAGAGGGACGCCCTGCTCTGATGGCGTGTGGTAGCTCGTTCCACCATCGTGGTGTCACCGATCGCGAACAACCGGGACTGGGATACGCTTTGTGTGAAGGGCTGGCAGAGCCAGGCCGCTCGTTGGAGGAGCGTAGAGGGCGAGAAGGAACGTAGGTTTGTATAATGGAGTTTAGGTAGATGGGTGCAGACCCAGTGGTCACTCTGTATGCAAGCATTAGTGACTTGAATTTAATTCTGGAGGCCACGGGAAGCCAGTGGAGGTCACTGAGTAATGGAGTGACATGAGTCCTTTTGGGCTGATCAAAGACCAGGCAGCTGCTGCGTTCTGAACCATTTGTAAGGGTTTTACAGCACAAGCTGGAAGACCTGCCAGGAGCGCGTTGCAATAGTCAAGGCGAGAGATAACCATGGCCTGTACCAGAAGCTGGGTGGCATACTGAGTGAGGTAGGGCCTGATTTTCCTTATGTTGTATAGAGCAAAGCGGCATGACTTAGAGACAGCAGCGACATGGTCTGAAAATGACAGCTGATCATCAATCAAGACACCCAAGTTTCTCACCACCTTGGTTTGAGTGATGGTTGAGGAGTCAATTTGTAGCTTGATGTTATGGTAGATGGATTGCTTGGCTGGAATGACCAAGAGTTCAGTCTTGGAGAGGTTTAGTTGAAGGTGGCAGGCCTTCATCCATGTAGATATGTCTGAGAGACAGTCTGTAATCCGCGCCGAGACAGTGGGATCGTCTGGCGGGAAGGATAGATAGAGTTGCGTATCGTCTGCGTAGCAGTGGTAAGAGAAGCCGTGTGAGCCGAATGATCGGCCCAAGTGAGGTGGTGTGAATTGAGAAGAGAAGGGGCCCTAGTACTGAGCCTTGGGGCACGCCTGTGGAGAGGCAGTGGGAGGAGGATAATTGTCCTTGCCACAAGACATTGTAGGAGCGCCCAGAAAGGTAGGATTCGAACCACAGGAGTGCTTTACTCGAGATGCCCATTGCTGAGAGTGCAGATAGCAGGATAGTGTTAATAGTGTTTATCATGTCATTTGAATGTTTAAAAAAACAAAACTGTAAATTCTGTATTAAAAGAAATTAAATTGAGGGGCTTTTTGATCTCTTGGTTTTAGTCGACATGGTTAATCAGAAATTACGTAGGCCAATTAAAATCACTTTATGCTCCCAGGGTCTTAACCAAAATCTTTGTCTAGAAACTAAACTAACAAGTACCTCAAAAATGAATGAAAGAATAAATCTACCTTGTAGTAAGTTAGTTGCGTACTTACACAGTGTGGTGCAGAGTCTGGAGCAGAGTGTATTTCAACTTGGAAATTTCCCAGTTCCGACCGCTCTGGAATGCCACATCATTCCAGGTTTTTCATTGGTGGCTTGTTTGCACAGAGAGAGGCAGGTCTTTCCCCTCAACACAATAAATAGCAGGTGTGTGTTTCACTGCAATCACTTCAACTCAAACCAGCTCTTCTGACACCATGCTCTGCACCACACTCTGCACCACACTGTGTAAGTACGCAACTAACTTACTACAAGGTAGATTTATTCATCATTTTACAGCACAGGGTTGTATAATGAGATTAAGTTGTAGTTCACTTTAAGCTACTCACAACTTATGTTCTGTAGATGAGTGGATAAAGAACAAGTCACACCAAAAAATAGCTATTTTGCATGGTGTAGTGCTGAGATTGAGTTTAGGGGTCTCACTGGGGGAAGAAGCTGCTCTGTAGTCTGGTGGACAGCAGATACTTGTGGCAGCAGGGTGACCAAGCTGTGGCTGGTGGGTTCTGTCTTTCAATATCTCTCCCTTAAGTTCTCCCTGAAGTCCTACAAAAATCAACCCAATATGTGTCATCCACCTGGAAGTTTGATATTGCTGATGGTAAAGCAATATTGACTTCCCTCTATTTTATTTTTTTTGTTGAGGTATTTGGTGTCTAGACAAGGATTTTGGTTAAGGCCTGGGAGCATAAGGTGATTTGAATTGGCCTACATAATTTCTGAATAACCATGTCGACTAAAACAAAGATCAAAAAGCCCCTCAATTTCATTTCTGTTAATACAGAATTTACAGGTTGTTTTTTTTTTGAATGTTCAAATGACTGATAAAAACACTGTTAACCTGTGCAAGATTTTGGTGTTTCATTGTTGCCTTTAATTCCCAGAACACTTTTAAACTGGATTTACACAGAAGTTACAAGACTAAACCTTTAAAAATGTTTCTCTTCCAGTGCTGGCAGCAACGTGTTTGCTTATGAGAGCAGGTAACTGGATGTTTAAATTCTGTATCAGATTAGATTATACTTCAATACAATTCACAGCTTGCTTTTCTTCTGTCTCTATCCTATGCTCATCGTTTTCCAAGGACTGTCCTAAAACTATACTTTCCCAAGTGTTTAGCTGTAATCTCAGCTGTTAAAGTTTATTCCAAAACTATGTACTTATTCCAATATGCACAAATGATAGACCAAACTTCTCATCCTAGGACTTTCTAGATCCACCGTTGTGACCCCCGTGCGCTCAGTGAAGGTGACCACATGTGGTGACGCTGTCCAACGCCTGAGCTGTGGTATGACTGAACTCAAACAGTGCACTTTTTTTAGGCAACAAGCTAAATTACCAAGTTTTCATCTAGTCCATATTTGCTCCCTCACGATTCCCCGCTCTGTCCTTGTTGCTGCCATTTGTGTAGCACCCAATGGAGCCATCAGTGTGCAGACCGCTCTGTATGGACGTGCAGACAAGACGACCTGCAGTAAGGGCAAACCTCCACAGCAGCTTGCCAACACCAAGTGTTCTCTGAGGGGCGCCTTGGACATCATGAGGAAAAGGTACAATTCAGAATAAAGCATCTCAGCAATATTTTCATTCCTGGCATAAAATAACTCACAATCTAGGTAATTGGCACCAGATTTTATACAGTCATGGTCACCAGAGGATGAATCCTAAACACTCTTATCCTAAATTACACCAAATCCAATGTGCAACCATTACTAGCGAAGGTTGAATATATATTGTAGAAAAATGCAGTTGAAAGACATCTGACTGTACCCCATCAGCTACATTATAGTCCCTTCTCACATCAGCAATACAAAGCGTGATGTAAATTGCTTCACATAGTACGTTTGTGAAGGCTGAAGCTTTTTCTTCTCCCTGTAGATGTAATGGCAAGAAGGTGTGTGACATAAACCCAAACATCTTCGGTGCTTCTGATCCCTGCCCTGGCATCTACAAATATCTGCGGACCACCTACACCTGCCTCCCAGCAGCCAGTGAGTGACACTTGTCCATGTAACTAAAAAGTGAAGCAAAGCCACAAAGGAGTGCAGCATGTCTAATGGCATTCATCTTTACTTTGACAGGATTCAGCGTAACATGTGAGGGGTCTCTGGCAAAGCTGCAGTGTCGTAAGATCACACTTTCTCCTTCATATTTTTGGTGGATTAATGTGGTGGTGTTTAGGGGGGGCTTTTTTGCGGTTCAACACAGATACTGAATATCTCCTCCTCTTTGTCAGCTCGACGACAGGTCCTATTCGTCTACAGTGCTCATTATGGACGCCGTGACTCCACCACGTGCTCTTCCCAACGACCTGCCTCTCAGGTCAAAAATGTCAACTGCTTCAACCCCACGAACAAAGTTGGCAAAAGGTACAGCTGCCCACTCATCTTGAACAATGGGGATTGATACCATCCACATTAATCTGTGACATCCATCTTTCCCAGTCTTCTGTCCACATTCAAACCTGTATTCACTCTTCATCCACAGCTGCAACGGGGTAAGCAGCTGTACTATCGAAGCCAGCAACTCAGTGTTTGGGGACCCCTGTGTTGGCACTTACAAGTACCTGGAGGTGGCTTACACATGTGAAAGTAAGTACTTCAAAGGCCCTGTTGGGATGTTTCACTCCACTGAATCTGATCTGTGGTTGTGTAAAGCAACATAGAGATTTCATGCTTATGTTGGCAGACTCCTGCTCATAAATAAAAATGGAAATGAGAAACAACTTACTTTTCTTAGCTTACCTGTGGCCAGGTCATGATGGCAGCAGGCTAAGGTCTGATGTAGTGGCATCCTGAAGGTCTTTTTCTAACCTAACCTGTAACCCTTCCAAATAAAACTGCTGCAGGCAGTGAGCTAGGTAACTGGACATGCTGAAGTTTGCAGCTTACATTAAAGCAGATCAACACCAGAGAAATCTGACTGAGCAGTCTGCTGTGCATTGTTGTGGTTGCTAAGCTATGACTGAACAATGGCTGTTTACCCTGATCCCAGTGATCACAAAGCTAGTAAGTGGACCTCAAGTTAAGATGGTTTGTCAAACTGCTATTTCCTGGTCAAGGATGAACTTTGATACAAAGTGTGTAAAATGGTAGATTATAAAATGTCGTTCTGCAGTAACAGAACCTGTTGTTGTACTCAGAAACTTCATCTGTCTAAAGTCAATGTTTTCTCTCATTTAGCAGATCCTCTGTCTTAAACCAAACATCACAATCTACATGCTTTGAGACGAGCGGAAGAAGGCAATGAACATTGAAATTCCAAATCCAGCGTCTGGCAAAAGGCATTTGGATCCCTGAACATTAAATTCAAGGCATTTTTTTAGCATCTCACAAAGGATAGTGCTGGGCTTAGTGTCCACATACTTGAATAAAAAAACTTTCTTGCTTCACCTTGTGTTGTAGTTCGTTGCTCTAAAATATCACTATGGTTCAGTGCCTTATAGGGTTGAGCCGGATACTCGGCTGAAACGAGTATCCGGTACGGATAAAGCATTTTTGCCGAGTACAAGTCAATATCTGTACTCGGATTGAACTGTGCGCTCTCTCTCTCTCTCTCTGCCGTCATCGGAGATTTTTTTTTTTAAACTGTCAGTTGCTCTAACCAGTGTGTGGTGTGGTTTTTTTTTTTTTTTTTTTTACTTCACTCACGCACTGAGTGTCTGACACTTTCTTGCTGTATTTATAAAAATAAAATTAAGCTACACACAACCCCCCCCCCCCGCCCTCTCTGTCTCCCTCTTACACACACACACACACACACACACACACACACCTCTGTCCTGCTGCACCACGAAGCGGGTTCAACAAACCCAGGATATGTTTTGGTTATCTGGCTTCACTATCCCTAAGAACCGCGATGGGCACCATGAAGCTGGTTATCAACTCGGAAAATTAACCCAGGGTTTCCCGATCCAGCCGGGAGCGCGTTCACATAAGCAGCAGATGACCAAACAGACATGAACAGGTCCACTGTCAGCAGAGCGTCATATTTTACGATCGAGGATTAAACTGTAACACCACAGAAATACGACAGCAGCACGGCTGAAACTGACACATGCAGGGAGACAGAAAATCGCACAGTGTGAATGTCTAAATGAACAGGCGTAGTCTATAATGTGTTGATTAAAAAAATATCAGCTTTCAGCTCGGCTGTGTGTCGGCGTTTCACATTAAAAGACTCGGCCGTTCTCCCTCACTTTAAAAAAAACTTGTCGCCACTTCAAAAATCAGATTAATTTATTTAACACACTCAAAAGTTTCCAAACATTGTTCTAAATTAACTTCATAAAGCAGTGAAACAGAAAAATCCCTTCTTGCTATAAAATGTGCTCAAATGTCTGAAAGACTGAATCTGAACATTTAAGCTGCTGAAAACTCACCGTGCCAGGAGGAACATGACTACAGTCTCTGTAGTCGGCCTTAGAAAGCTACAGTATAGGCTACTAACCTAAATAGAATACGTTCATATTAAATTTTATTATTTCAATACCAAACTGCTCATAATATTCAGCCTCACATAAGAAAAATAAAATCCATGTATTTTAACGGCTGCGTCAGGCTGTGTGAAACGGACTGGGAGCAAATAAAAAATCTTAAAGACATTTAAAGGCAGTAAGTAGGCTGATCCTGCTGTACTGTAAAAACCTGTAGGCAACATTAGCCTGAGGCTTTTAATCAGTCTCTGTAGGATCGCCATAGTCAAGAGTTTCTCCACATCACCGCTGCAACCAGAAAGCAGCCTATTGGCTAAAACAGTCTGTGGGATTTCTTACAGATGGTGATGTCATTTTCCAGAGAGCTGATTGGTCAGTAGGCAGCGTTTTCACAGAGTTAATCTCTTTTCTGGAACATAACCTGCTTGGAGCAGGTTAACCGTTCATAAAATAATTTAAAGTTAAAAAAAGAAAGTCATGTTGAGTATGAAAACTCTTGTTCTCTTGTACAATTTCTGATTAACCCATATAAATTGCATGCTTAAAATAACATACCATTAAAGCGCCTCCGATTTCAAGACAACCCGACCTACTTCTGGGATAAACTCCGCCCACTTCTGGGCTAGGCCCCGCCCAATCCGAGTACGGATACGGATACAGATAATTCATATGGTATACAGATACAGATAATGCTGTATCCGCTCATCCCTAGTGCCTTAGCTGAGATTTCTGGGAGTTTAGGAGTCTTACTTGTGTTAGTAGAATTTTTAAATTGTAGTTTTTCTGGAGCTCTTCTTCGCTCCTACAGACAGTCTTTAGAAAAGACTGTTTTTAGACTAAATGTTGAAATTTTTATTTTGATAAGGATTTACAATGCCCTGGAAACTTACTTTTTTTTAGTTGTTGAAACTAAGCCTTGTACTGTAATATAAGGAAAGGACATAGAACATAAGATTTTTGGTAAAGGTCCCCTCTGGCAATTTTATATTGCACTTACTGTAGTGGTTGGTTCTGTTCTCTATACCTGTATTTTTATTCCTTAAAGCCCAACAGCAGGGCTGTTTCACGAAAGGAGAAATTACAAATCCAGGATAAGAGAACACCAGGCTTGACCTTGTGTGATCATTGCATCGTGGCTTTACCAGTTTCACAAAGGCCAAACTAGGCTCAGTAGGGGCATCTACTCGAAGCCAGGTCAAAGTAATTCAGATAAATGTGCGTCAAAACCTTTCAACAGACCACACCGTCGATCAAAGGTTTATTAATGCTGAAATGGAAAACTTGTGTGCAGCATACCACAAACACAGTAACTGTGAATAATGAAGCTATAAGATAAAATATGCACATATTAAACATGACCGCAGTATTAAAACAGCAAGGAAAGCACAGCAAACAATAGAGGGCTGACTGAGTAGCTAAAAAAATCACTATTCTTAACTGAAACTTTCATAATTATAACATTACCATTCATGGAAACATGTCATACCTTTAAAAGTGAAAAGTGGGCTTTAATGTGTCACTGAACAAATGTATTCAGGGAAGAATCTGATTCTAAGGCTACTTTCCGACTAAAGGCCAATGTCACCCAAATCCGTTTTTTTTTAAAATTTTTTTTTTTTTTTTGACTCAGATCTGATCATTTTCTCACAGTGTGAACAGGCCAAGTCACATGGAATCTGATCTTTTCCAGTTCGGAATTGGACCACTTCCATATGTGGTCCAAATCTGATACAGATCGGATCTTTTTAAATGCGACCTCAGTCTGGACACTCAGGTCGCATTTGATGTGACTTTGACGTCACTGTAGAGCAGCAGTTCTGCTGTAGACGGAGCCACCATGAACGAAAAAGCTCCACTAAAAGCCACAATTAAACATTTGGCTCTCTTCCTTCTTTACCTCGCTGTCATCTGCTCACAAATTCCCTTTCATATCCTCCTGAGACCCAGCAATACATTTTTGTCCTCTGTGGAGCACATAGGTTTTTTGTTCATAACTCTGAAACCATACATGCCACTGTGTTAAATCCTGTTGGTCCTTAGAGAGGACATCCTGGGCTCTCCAATGATATGACATGTGTGGGGGTGGGGCTTTTCAAAAATTTTCTTCCTGATTCTTCAAAATGGCTGCCATCCCTGTGAGCACATTTTATCGAAAGAAGAAAGGTAAGTATATTATTTTATAATTATGAGCTTTGTGAGTTTAATATTCAGATTGCTTCTAGTAAATGAACATCTAAGGAATAGTTAGGTGAATTTTCAGAGCAGTTTAATTATTTGTTGGCATAAAACATAACCTGTTTATGTGTGTCCTCCATAGAGGACATCAGGATTTGCTTTTTATTTTTTAACCTGTTTTTATAGAAGTCAGCTCACTGACTGAGGCAGAGAAAATCCTTAACAGGATTACTGATGGAGACTCAGACATAGATTTGTCAGATGAGGAGGACCAAGAGGGACAGATTGATGGTGATTTTGAGGTCGGGAGTTCAGAGGATGAGGCATCAAGTGAGGAAGAGGAGAGTGAAGTTGAGGATGCAAGGGCCCGTCGCCCACTTTGGACCAAAACTAACACGTAGGCTTCTGAGACAAGAGTAGATAAGCTTAGACAGATAAGAGTATTTTTTGGATGAACTATCACTTTTAGAGGACATAATTATTTAACATATTTGTCTGTCTCTTAAGATTCCTGCCTGTGCTGGAAGACTCCCGAAGAGGTTGTCTATACTGCCCCAAACCGTGTTGACTGGCCACCATCAAAATACTTTGAGCATTACATTGACAACAAAGTTTTTGAGGACATTTCCTTTTTGCACAAACCAGAGACAGATTCAGGTATCAGGCTCAAGTCTGAATACAACACCTGAGGAGATTAAGACCTTCTTTGGAGTCTTGGTGTACATGGCATGCCTTGGTTACCCAAAAATCAAAATGTATTGGGCCAAAAAAACAAGAGTGCAAATAGTTGCTGAGTCCATGACAAGGGATCGCTTTTTCAAGATCAGATGTTCTCTGAAAATCACTAATGACTAATCACTGGCTTAAATGATGTAGCCATTTGAAATTTACAGCACTAAAGATTGTTAGAGTTCAGAGGTCAATGTATGCCTCGAAATGTGTTCATATTTGCCACAAGAGAGTCCCGATGTCCTCTCCAAAGGACATACTCTAAAAAATAAATAAAAACATGTTTTGAAATTTTTTCAATTGTAGTGATGTTTTTTCACTCCAAAGAGTCATGAAGTGTAAAAAAAAAAGAAATTCAAAAACTTTTTTTTCTCTGGGTCTCAGGAGGTTATACTGAAAACCCAGCGGACCGGGGTTCTCTTCTGAGTTACGTGCATTTGTCAGAGCGTACACAGTGGAGAGAGAGATGGAGTAAGTGAGTTGTAGTGCAGATACGTTGTACAGCGGCAGTAACCCTAAAGAAAAGTACAGAAAGTTGTGAACACTTGTCATAATTCGGGAGAACTATAACCTGTGAGAGGACAATGAAAAACGGGAGTCTTCCGCAAGCTAACCGGAGCTAAACTCTGTTGCTCCTTGTTTACTGCTGTAGCCTAACGTTACAACAGCGTGCTGTGTGTTATTCTTGTGTGCATGCGGGTCACTTTCAGGCCGCGGACAGTTCACACTGGAGACTGATATGGGCCACATTTAAACTATAATGTGAACTGTCAAACTAAAAAAATCAGATCTGGTGCAAAAATCTTAAGAGAGCGAGAGAACCAATAAACGCAAGTTATGGTAATAACTAGGTTAACTTTGGCTAGGTCTGTCTGGCGCATGCTCTGCTGCGTCAACACAGTCTGTAGAATCCACATAGAGTCACCGGTATGTTTGTTTGTCCTTTCGTCTACGTTTTCTGTGAGTTTATTTACCATCATGGCTAAAATAAACTACTTTTAAAATGCTGTGGACTATGGTGATCCTTCTACTGATCACCTGCGATCTCAGAAGTGCGGCGTTACTACGGGATGGGTTGAGTGGCAACTAACTCACCTACTCCCGCCAAGACCTTCTCGCTCTGCGGGGCTCCATCACTTTCGTAAAACCATCGGATGTAATCCCAGCTGACATCCTACACAAGCCGAGGAAACGAGGAAGGCGAGGAGGGGTACGCACCAGGTTACGGAGGCGCCCTTTCAACCCACCCCTTCCCTCAGTTGTGATGGCAAATGTGCAATCTCTCCAGAATAAAATGGACATTCTACATGCCAGATGCCGAGTGGAGAAATCCTTTCGGGAGGCCTGCATCATCGCGCTGTCCGAGAGGTGGCTGAACGACTCTGTTCCAGATGAAGAGGTTAGCCTGGACAGTTTCACCATCATCAGAGCGGACTGAACAAGCGATTCCGGTAAGGAGAGGGGCGGGGGGGTCTGTGTTTACATTAACAACCGGTGGTGCAATAATATCAAGAACCACAACAGGGTCTGCACACCTGAAATGCTGACTCTTTCACTTCGCCTTTACTACCTTCCTCGTGAATTTGTATGTGAATTCTTGTGTATATCCCGCCTGGCGTGAACACCAACAACTGCAGGCTGGACTGTGTCCTCCCATCCTTTGAACAATATGTGGATATCCCCACAAGGAGGGAAAAGGTGCTGGACTTATGTTACGAGAACATAAACAATGCTTATACTGCTCGCGTGCAGCCCCCAATAGGTGGCGCGGAACACAACATTGTCTTCCTGCTTCCGCAATACAAACAAATGCTGAAGAGGGAAAAACCAGCCACCTACAGCATCACACAGTGGTCAGAGGACGCAACTGCACAACTACAGGGGTCCCATGCATGCACCGACTGGAGTATTTTTGATGGTGACCTGGACATAAAAACCTATGTCATAACTGACTACATCAAGTTCTGCATGGCAACCACCATCCCAGTCAAAACCGTAAGAAAATACCCCAACTCCAGACCATGGATGACCCACCATATAAAACTCAAACTCAAGGAAAAACAAGAGGCATTCCAACTAGGGTTGAGCCGGATACTCGGCTGAAACGAGTATCCGGTACGGATAAAGCATTTTTTGCCGAGTACAAGTATCATACGAGTAATACGAGTCAATATATGTACTCGGATTGAAAAAAAAAATCGCTATTGCGTAGCTGACTGTGTGCTCTCTCTCTCTCGCTCTCTCTTGCTCGCTCTCTCTCTCTCTGAGATTTTTTTTAAACTGTCAGCTGCTCTAACCAGTTTTTTTATTTGCAAGCACTGAGTGTCTGACACTTTCTTGCTGTATTTTAAAAAATAAAGGTAGTTGTGGTATAAATAAATTATTTAAAATAATATTACAAATTAAGCTACACACACACAACCCCCGTCTCCCTCTTACTCACTCACACACACACACACACACATACCTGTCCTGCACCACGAAGCGAGTTCAACAAACCCAGGATATGTTTCCATTATCTGGCTTCACTAACCCTCATAATCCCGACAAGCGGCACCACGAAGCTGGTTATGAACTCGGTAAATTAACCCAGGGTTTCCCGATCCAGCCGATCGCGCGTGTTCACATAAAAGAGACGGTGTTAGTAGCAGATGACCAGACAGACATGAACAGGTCCACTGTCAGCAGAGCGTCATATTTTACGATCGAGGATTAGGCTAACCTGTAACACTACAGAAATACGACAGCAGCACGGCTGCAGCTGACACATGCAGGGAGACAGAAAATCGCAGACAGTGTGAATGTTTAAATGAACGGGCGTAGTCTATAATAATGCGTTGATAAAGTGTTCCTATGATCTGCAGAAAATATCAGCCTTATTCTTTCAGCTCTGCTGTGTGTCGGCGTTTCACATTAAAAGACTCCCCTCACTTAAAAAAAAACTTGTTGCCACTTCAAAAATCAAATTAATTTATTTAGCCCACTCAAAAGTGTTCTAAACATTTTTCTAAATTAACTTCATAAAGCAGTGAAACGAAAAAATCCCTTCTTTAAATGTCTTTAATATTTTTTATTTGCTCCCAGTCGTTTCACACATCCTGACACAGCCGTTAAATAAATGGATTTTATTTTTCTTATGTGAAGCTGAATATGATGAGCAGTTTGGTATTCAAATACTAAATTTTAATATGAACGTAGTCTGTTTATTTAGGTTAGTATAGCTTTCTAAGACCGACTACCGAGACTGTAGTCATGTTCCGTCCCACCTTTTGCAATGTGGGCGTAAAAGGTGGGACGGTGAGTTTTCAGCAGCTTAAATGTTCAGATTCAGTTTTTCAAACATTATTTGAACTAATTTTATGGGATGAAGGGATTTTTTCGTTTCACTAATATTCAGCCTCACATATGAAAAATAAAATCCATTTATTTAACGGCTGCGTAAGGCTGTGTGAAACAACTGGGAGCAAATAAAAAATCTTAAAGACATTTAAAGGCAGTAAGTAGGCTGATCCTGCTGTACTGTAAAAACCTGTAGGCAACATTAGCCTGAGGCTTTTAATCAGTCTCTGTAGGATCGCCATAGTCAAGAGTTTCTCCACATCACGCTGCAACCAGAAAGCAGCCTATTGGCTAAAACAGTCTGTGGGATTTCCTACAGATGGTGATGTCATTTTCCAGAGAGCTGATTGGTCAGTATGCAGCGTTTTCACAGAGTTAATCTCTTTTCTGGAACATAACCTGCTTGGAGCAGGTTAACCTTTCATAAAAAAGTTAAAAGTTAATAAAAGAAAGTCATGTTGAGTATGAAAACTCTTGTTCATACATTTTACTTCATAATTGCAACCGCATGTGTTGTATTCATTGTTGCAAAACTTGTTCTGTACATAGTTTGTTTGTTATGGTGATCAAAACCATTGATCTGAAGCTCAATGCTGATGCTGTCATGTAAATAGTTTTCTAATCAGCAATAAATATAACAATTTCTGATTAACCCATATAAATTGCATGTGTTAAAGCCCCGCCCATTTCAAGACAACCGACCCACTTCCGGGGTAAGCCCCGCCCAATCCGAGTACGGATACGGATACAGATAATTCATATGGTATACAGATACAGATACAGATAATGCTGTACTCGCTCATCCCTAATACAGAGTTTCCTGTGATACCCTATTGTTGATTATTATACAGTTACTGAGTTAAAAGTATTCCACACTAATTTCTCAAATACAACACCATGTCAAATGTTCTATGTTGCAAGTACTCTTATTTGAGTTATTTTAAGCTGACTTTATAGCTGTTTTGTTTAATTTCATAAAGTAGGCTATTACTGTGTTTTGTTTTGTTTTTACACTTCTACGGTGTTTGGTACTGATGTCTTACATTCAGGGTAATTAGTTACAAGATAATGTAAGAGTTTCAAAAACGTTAATGACACCACGCAACTAGTTTGCTTGTTTTAATGTGATGTTTTTTAGGGGTGAAGCCTGACTTTCAGTTTTAAATTACACAAGAGGTTAAAGTTTCTTTGTTTCTGTCTACCTCCAGCAAACAGACCTAGACCATCCAGAAGAGGCTGTCGGACTGCCCACGAGCAACTTGTTTTAATGAGTAATGCTTTCCGACTAATGGGTGAAATGCTGGCTGTGTACAGTGACCATAAATAGTAAGGTGTTTTATCTGAAATTGTTTCGAATGATTTTTTAATTTGTGTTTCAATGGGTAATTGTTTTTATTGTTAATTTTTTACTTTGCAACAGTTAGATAAGCGTGTCTTCATTTTAATTTATCACGTTGATATTTTTTAAGGTTTAAGTGTGTTTTGAGTTTCTATGATAATGGATGAGAACAGACCATTAGGTCTTAAACTGAATTCATCAGATGGGGCAGATCAAAATTTTCAGAATGAGTCAAACTTTCAAAATGGTGCAACTGAAAATAATGTAACTGAAAACGAGAACTCCTCCAGTCAGTTCTTTGATCCGTTAACACAGAAACAGAAAAATTGGTGTTTTATGATTTTAAAACATACATCAATGAAAATGGCGTTCACATACCCTTTTTGGTGTGTACAAAAACGTTAGATGGCAAAACATGGAGCTCTCAGGGCATAAATTGTGCCAAAGATTTTCTCATGCATTTCAGACACCCTCTGTACAAAAATGCTGTGTTTATTGCTCACAACGCGCGAGGATTTGACTCCTACCTGCTCCTCAACACCATACTTGAACAAGCATTAAAACCCTCTTTGATTTTGCAAGGTTCAAAAGTCATCTGTATGACAGATCCAGATTTTGATCAAAAATACATTGACTCACTGTCCTTTCTTTCCATGCGTTTAGCCGATATGCCAAAAGCCCTCGGTTTCGCTGACAAAATTAAAGGTTATTTTCCCCAAAATTTTAGCTCAGCTGCCCATTTGACCTACATAGGCCCCTACCCAGAGCCAAAAATGTACGGTACAGAGCGCATGACAACGGTACAACTGAAAGAGTTTAACTCCTGGTACGACACAGTGCGCCACGGTACATTTGATTTCATGAGAGAGGCTCGTCTCTATTGTGAAAATGATGTTGAGATTCTCGCAGAGGGGTGCAAGCTCTTCAGAAAACAGTATATCGATTAAACAGCGGTTGACCCGTTTAGTCGTAGCACAATAGCATCTGCATGCATGAAAGTGTTTGTGACCAACTTCCTTCCTGCTAAATCCTTAGCCATCCCTGATCCCGATAACTACAGATGTCAGTTCAAAATGTATTCAAACGCAGGCATTCAGTGGTTGCAATGGGTAGCGAGCACCGAAAACATCTTCATTCAGCATGCTTTAAATGTGGGAGAAAAACAACTGGGGAAATACTTTGTAGACGGTTTTGCAGAGATCCAAGGTGTAAAATATGTATGGGAGTTTCTTGGATGTTTTTATCATGGCTGCCCGAATTGTTTCCAAGGTCATGAGAAAAACCCTCTTAATGGCTGCCGCTTTGAGGAGTTGCACGCGAGGTGTGAAGAAAAATGATGTGAGTTGCAAACCACCTACCATGCTAAAGTCATTGTCATGAGAGAGCACACATGGACAGAGATGAAAAAATCAATTATGGGGTTAAAAGATTTTCATTTTAACAGTATAATGCTCCTCAACCTCTCTCACCCCGCGAAGCTTTGTACGGTGGTCGAACCTGTGCAGTAAAGTTGAGACACACTGCGGGCACTAATGAAAACGGCAGACTACTTCGATGTGACATCACTGTATCCCTATGTCAACTGTAGCTTTCCCTATCCTTTAGGACCAAACTTTAAGCAAGTAGTACTTCGTGTAAAGGGTATCACTCAAACACATGATTGTTGTGAACAAGTTAACTTTAACAGTGTCAAACAGTTGGTGGAGAATTATGTGCTAAACTCTGATGATGCGGGTGTCATTGAGACATTTGCTCAGTGACACATTAAAGCCCACTTCTCACTTTTAAAGGTATGACATTTTTCCATGAATGGTAATGTTATAATTACAAATGTTTCAGTTAAGAATAGTGATTTTTTTAGCTACTCAGTCCTCTATTGTTTGCTGTGCTTTTTCCTTGCAGTTTTAATACTGCGGTCATGTTTAATATGTGCACGTTTCATCTTATAGCTTCATTATTCACTTACTGTGTTTGTGGTATGCTGCACACAAGTTTTCCATTTCAGCATTAATAAATCTGTGATTGACTGTGGTCTCTTGAAGAAAGCTGTTGACGCACATTTATCTGAATTACTTTGACCTGGCTTCAAATAGATGCCCCCTACTGAGCCTAGTTTGGCCTTTGTGAAACTGGTAAAGCCACGATGCAATGATCACACAAGGTCAAGCCTGGTGTTCTTATCCCTGATTGTTAATATCTACGTTTGTGAAACAGCCCTCCTTTTGGGCTTTAAGGAACAATACAGGTATAGAGAATAGAACAAACCACAGTTAGAGCAATACAAAATTGCCAGAGGGGACCTTTACCAAAAATCTTATGTTCTATGCTGGGGCGCCGTAAAGGGGGGCTTAAATTAGAAATTTTATATGGCCATTTTGTTTTATGGTGGTGTTTTCTTGCTGAGATTTTTTTTTCACCACAGATTGTAATTCCTGTTTTTTAAATTGAAGAGTTTTATTTTGAAATTTCAGTATCAGTGTTGAAGCAAATAAATATAAATACATTTCATTGTATTAAGAGTGCTCAGTGTTTCCGTTACATTTCAACTGTCATGTTAAAAATAGATTAGATTAACTTTGTCATTGTACAGTACAAATATGTACAATACATACAAATATAAATGTGAATACACTCTATATGCACATGTACAGCTATGCACAGTATATACATTATACAGTACTGAAGTAGTGCAGTATTACAGAGGACAAATTACAGGTGTGGACATGGGATGGAGTTCAATTGTCTGATTGACCTAAATATATGAGAATGATAGTCAAAATACCATAAAAGCGCATGATTTTATGTAAATTAATAGGAAAAAAGTCTCAGCTGTGTTGGGGGCCCTGTCAAGATTCTTTTCATGGGGCCCAAAATCCTTAGCAGCGCCCCAGGTTCTATGTCCTTTCCTAACATTACGGTACAAGGCTTAGTTTCAACAACTAAAAAAAAGTAAGTTTCCAGGGCATTGTAAATCCATGTTTTAAATTTTTTTATTTAGTCTAAAAACAGTCTTTTCTAAGGACTGTCTGTAGGAGCGAAGAAGAGCTCCAGAAAAACTACAATTTAAAAATTCCACTAACACAAGTAAGACTCCTAAACTCCCAGAAATATCAGCTAAGGCACTGACCCATAGTGATATTTTAGAGCAACGAACCAGAACACAAGGTGAAGCAAGAAATTTTTTTATTCAAGTATGTGGACACTAAGCCCAGCACTATCCTGGTATGAGATGCTGAAAAATGCCTTGAAGTTAATGTTCAGGGATCCAAATGCCTTTTGCCAGACGCTGGATTTGGAATTTCAATGTTCATTGCCTTCTTCCGCTCGTCTCAAAGCATGTAGATTGTGATGTTTGGTTTAAGACAGAGGATCTGCTAAATGAGAGAAAACATTGACTTTAGACAGATGAAGTTTCTGAGTACAACAACAGGTTCTGTTACTGCAGAACGACATTTTATAATCTACCATTTTACACACTTTGTATCAAAGTTCATCCTTGACCAGGAAATAGCAGTTTGACAAACCATCTTAACTTGAGGTCCACTTACTAGCTTTGTGATCACAAACACAGCCATTATTCAGTCATAGCTTAGCAACCACAACAATGCACAGCACACTGCTCAGTCAGATTTCTCTGGTGTTGATCTGCTTTAATGTAAGCTGCAAACTTCAGCATGTCCAGTTACCTAGCTCACTGCCTGCAGCAGTTTTATTTGGAAGGGTTACAGGTTTAGTGAGAAAGACCTTCTGAATGCTACTACAGACCTTGCCTGCCGCCATTGTGACCTGGCCACAGGTAACCTAAGTAAATAGTTTCTCTGTTCCACTTGAAATCAAGAATCAATGTGACCTAACTGAAATGGCACGTCCTTTTCTGTATAAACAGGAGTCTGCAAACGATATGGACACATATTGCTTTACATGGCCACAGATCAGCTTCAGGGGAGTGAAGAATCCCAATAGGACCTTTGAAGTACTTACTTTTACATGTGTAAGCCACCTCCAGGTACTTGTAAGTGCCAACACAGGGGTCTCCAAACACTGAATTGCTGGCTTGGATAGTACAGCTGCTTACCCCGTTGCAGCTGCGGATACAGAGTGAACACAGGTTTGAATGTGCACAGAAGAGGCGGAAATATGGATGTCACAGATTAATGTGGATGGTATCAATCCCCATTGTTCAAGATGAGTGGGCAGCTGTACCTTTTGCCAACTTTGTTGGTGAGGTTTAAGCAGTTGACATTTTTGACCTGAGAGGCAGGTCGTAGGGAAGAGCATGTGGTGGAGTCACGGCGTCCATAATGAGCACTGTAGACGAATATAACCTGTTTTGGAGCTGACAAAGAGGAGATATTCAGTATCTTTGTTGAACCGCAAAAAAGCCGCCCCCCCAACACCTCATCACATCAATCCACCAAAAATATGAAGGAGAAAGTGTGATCTTACGACACAGCAGCTTAGCCAGAGACCCTTCACATGTTACGGTGAATCCTGTTAAAGTAAAGATGAATGCCATTAGACATGCTGCACACCTTTGTGGCTTTACTTCACTTTTAGTTACATGGACAAGTGTCACTCACTGGCTGCTGGGAGGCAGGTGTAGGTGGTCTGCAGATATTTGTAGATGCCAGGGCAGGGATCAGAAGCACCGAAGATGTTTGGGTTTATGTCACACACCTTCTTGCCATTACATCTACAGGGAGAAGAAAAAGCTTCAGCCTTCACAAACGTACTATGTGAAGCAATTTACATCACGCTTTGTATTGCTGATGTGAGAAGGGACTATAATGTAGCTGATGGGGTACAGTCAGATGTCTTTCAACTGCATTTTTCTACAATATATATTCAACCTTCGCTAGTAATGGTTGCACATTGGATTTGGTGTAAGTTACAATATGTGTGTTTAGGATTCATCCTCTGGTGACCATGATTGTATAAAATCTGGTGCCAATTACCTAGATTGTGAGTTATTCTATGGCAGGAATGAAAATATTGACCTGCTGGAGGTGCTAGATTCTGAATTGTACCTGTTCCTCATGACGTCCAAGGCGCCCCTCAGAGAACACTTGGTGTTGGCAAGCTGCTGTGGAGGTTTGCCCTTACTGCAGGTCGTCTTGTCTGCACGTCCATACAGAGCGCCATACACACTGATCGCTCCATTGGGTGCTACACAAATGGCAGCAACAAGGACAGAGGGGGGAATTGTCAGGGAGCAAATATGGACTAGATGAAAACTTGGTAATTTAGCTTGTTGCCTAAAAAAAGTGCACTGTTTGAGTTCAGTCATACCACAGCTCAGGCGTTGGACAGCGTCACCACATGTGGTCACCTTCACTGAGCGCATGGGGGTCACAACGGTGGCTCTAGAAAGTCCTAGGATGAGAAGTTTGGTCTATCATTTGTGCATATTGGAATAAGTACATAGTTTTGGAATAAGCTTTAACAGCTGAGATTACAGCTACAAACACTGGGAAAATACAGTTTTAGAACAGTCCTTGGAAAAGGATGAGCATAGGATAGAGACAGAAGAGTAGACAAAAAGCAAGCTGTGACTCAGGTCTTAGTTTAAAAAAAAAGCTGCATGAGCATCAATGATATTATGGAAGTGTAATCTAATCTTGTAATATAGAATTCAAACATCCAGTTACCTGTTCTCATAAGCAAACACGTTGCTGCCAGCACTGGAAGAGAAAGTTTTTTTAGGTTTAGTCTTGTAACTTCCGTGTAAATCCAGTTTTACATTGTTTTGGGAATTAAGGGCAAGAATGAAACTCGAAAATCTTGCACAGGTTAATAGTGTTTCAGTCATTTGAATGTTTAAAAAAAAAACAAACACTGTAAATTCTGTTTTAACAGAAATTAAATTGAGGGGCTTTTTGATCTCTTCCTGGTTTTAGTCAACATGGTTCATCAGAAATTACATAGGCTCATTAAAATCACCTTATGCTCCCAGGGCCTTAACCAAAATCCTTGTCTAGACACCAAACTAACAAACTTAAGGGAGAGATACTGAAAGACAGAACCCACCAGCCACAGCTTGTTCACCCTGCTGCCACAAGTATCTGCTGTCCTCCAGACTACAGAGCAGCTTCTTCCCCCAGTGAGACCCCTAAACTCAATCTCAGCACTGCACTATGCAAAATAAGTCATTTTTGGTGTGACTTGTTCTTTATCCACTCATCTACAGAATATAAATTGTGAGTAGTTTAAAGGGAACTACAACTTAATCTCATTATACAACCCTGTGTTGTAAAATGATGAATAAATCTACCTTGTAGTAAGTTAGTTGCGTACTTACACAGTGTGGTGCAGAGTCTGGAGCAGAGCATGGTGTCAGAAGAGCTGGTTTGAGTTGAAGTGATTGCAGTGAAACACACACCTGCTATTTATTGTGTTGAGGGGAAAGACCTGCCTCTGTGCAAATAATTGACCAATGAAAAACCTGGAATGATGTCGCGTTCCAGAGCGGTCGGAAATGGGAAATTTCCAAGTTGAAATACACGACTTCTGACCTCAAAGCGTTTCAGTTGCATGGTGGTGCATGACACTAAATGTAAACATTAAACATGGCTGACCGTGACAAACTTCCTTTCCTTTTGTAAATTTATGCAAATTTTATTTACAACAAGTGAGAAATATACGTTACTCGTTAACTGTGTATCCTTCTAGCTACATCAGTTGGTAATCCTCATAAGTCAGCAAAAGTTGTAGGCTATATTACCAAATGTTTTCACATTTCTGGGCATTTTTATCATTTTCCTGAAGAACGTTTGGATAGAGAAGATGACTTTCAGAGATTGTTTACTGTAACCAGCTACCTAATTACACTGACAAAATATTTCTACATCACTTCACATGCAGAACAAATTTTACTATTTGATACTAGTGTGTATTATTTTAATTGAATACTTTGCCTTTTAGTTTATGCTTTACCATTTACAATGTGTGCTTCCACAGGAGCTGCCATTGTTGTGTGACGTCATTCGGCTGCTACTCGTGAAGTCGGGGGACATATTTTTTCATATTTCTTTTTTTTTTTTAGGATATCCGACTTCAAATGGCGTTCCAAAGTACTTTTTCTAGTTGGAGGTTGGAAATTTCCCACTTCTGAGTTGCCTTCAACGCAGCATGAGTGCCTTGTCAGTTGCAGCAGACTGAAGGAGAAACTTTAAATGGTTTCAGACAATCAAATACCAAGACGTGAAACATACAAGAAGATGCCTGAGAACAAACAAGGGAGGAACTGAAATTTCTTGCTTCAGTTCGCTTTTTGCTTCAGTTTGCATGAAGATTAATGTCAACAACGTGCACAGTATATTATCCATCTTAGTTTAAAATTTCACTGTTGTCTAAGACAAGAAAGTATGGACTAAATATATATTTGTATCTAATTCTGAGAGCTTGATTTCATGGAGGAGAACATTTCCTTCCTGACTGTTCTGTTTAATCAAGTTTTATTTTAGAAATTGTAAATTCAGAAAAATAATAAAATAAAATCTGACCTAATTGTTTGAAAGTAAAGTTTTGGATGACAGTGCATCAGGGTGTTTTAATTCACACCAAGTGCACTGTTGAAATTTGCATAAATTCACAAAAGGAAAAAGAGTTTGCCACGGTCAGCCATGTTTAATGTTTATGTTTAGCGTCATGCACCACCATGCAACTGAAACACTTTGAGGTCGGAAGTTGTGTATTTTAACTGAAATTTCCCAGTTCCGACCGGTCCTGAACGCGACATCATTCCAGGTTTTTCATTGGTGACTTGTTTGCACAGAGAGAGGCAGGTCTTTCCCCTCAACACAATAAATAGCAGGTGTGTGTTTCTCTGCAATGACTTCAACTCAAACCAGCTCTTCTGACACCATGCTCTGCTCCAGACTCTGCACCACACTGTGTAAGTACGCAACTAACTTACTACAAGGTAGATTTATTCATCATTTTACAGCACAGGGTTGTATAATGAGATTAAGTTGTAGTTCCCTTTAAGCTACTCACAACTTATGTTCTGTAGATGAGTGGATAAAGAACAAGTCACACCAAAAAATAGTTATTTTGCATAGTGCAGTGCTGAGATTGAGTTTAGGGGTCTCACTGGGGGAAGAAGCTGCTCTGTAGTCTGGCGGACAGCAGATACTTCTGGCAGCAGGGTGAACAAGCTGTGGCTGGTGGGTTCTGTCTTTCAGTATCTCTCCTTATGTTCTCCCTGAAATCCTACAAAAATCAGCCCAATAGGTGTCATCCACCTGGAAGTTTAATATTGCTGATGTTAAAGCAATGTTGACTTCAATCCTTTTTTGAGATATTTGTATTTTTTTATTTTGGTGTCTAGACAAGGATTTTAGTTAAGGCATTGGGAGCATAAGGTGATTTTTAATTGGCCTACATAATTTCTGATGAACCATGTCGACTAAAACCAAGAAGAGATCAAAAAGCCCCTCAATTTCATTTCTGTTAATATAGAATTTACAGGGTGGGTTTTTTTTAAACATTCAAATGACAAAAACACTAACCTGTACAAGATTTTGGTGTTTCATTGTTGCCCTTAATTCCCAGAACACTGTTAAACTGGATTTACAAAGAAGTTACAGGACTAAACCTTAAAAATGTTTCTCTTCCAGTGCTGGCAGCAACGTGTTTGCTTATGAGAGCAGGTAACTGGATGTTTAAATTCTGTATCACAAGATTAGATTATACTTCCATAATCATGATTCTCATGCAGTTTTTTCTTTTTTTTTTTTTGTTAAACAAAGACCTGAGTCACAACTTGATTTTTGTCTACTCTTCTGTCTCTATCCTATGCTCATCGTTTTCCAAGGACTGTTCTAAAACTGTATTTTCCCAAGTGTTTGTAGCTGTAATCTCAGCAGTTAAAGCTTCCAACACTATGTACTTATTCCAATATGCACAAATGATAGACCAAACTTCTCATCCTAGGACTTTCTAGATCCACCGTTGTGACCCCCGTGCGCTCAGTGAAGGTGACCACATGTGGTGACGCTGTCCAACGCCTGAGCTGTGGTATGACTGAACTCAAACAGTGCACTTTTTTTAGGCAACAAGCTAAATTACCAAGTTTTCATCTAGTCCATATTTGCTCCCTGACAATTCCCCCCTCTGTCCTTGTTGCTGCCATTTGTGTAGCACCCAATGGAGCGATCAGTGTGCAGACCGCTCTGTATGGACGTGCAGACAAGACGACCTGCATTAAGGGCAAACCTCCACAGCAGCTTGCCAACACCAAGTGTTCTCTGAGGGGCGCCTTGGACGTCATGAGGAAAAGGTACAATTCAGAATCAAGCATCTCAGCAATATTTTCATTCCTGCCATAAAATAACTCACAATCTAGGTAACTGGCACCAGATTTTACAGTCATGGTCACCAGAGGATGAATCCTAAACACTCCTATCCTAAATTACACCAAATCCAATGTGCAACCATTACTAGCGAAGGTTGAATATATATTGTAGAAAAATGCAGTTGTAAGACATCCAACTGTACCCCATCAGCTACATTATAGTCCCTTCTCACATCAGCAATACAAAGCATGATGTAACTTGCTTCACATAGTACGTTTGTGAAGGCTGAAGCTTTTTCTTCTCCCTGTAGATGTAATGGCAAGAAGGTGTGTGACATAAACCCAAACATCTTCGGTGCTTCTGATCCCTGCCCTGGCATTGACAAATACCTGCAGACCATCTACACCTGCCTCCCAGCAGCCAGTGAGTGACACTTGTCCATGTAACTAAAAAGTGAAGCAAAGCCACAAAGGAGTGCAGCATGTCTAATGGCATTCATCTTTACTTTGACAGGATTCAGCGTAACATGTGAGGGGTCTCTGGCAAAGCTGCAGTGTCGTAAGATCACACTTTCTCCTTCATATTTTTGGTGGATTAATGTGGTGGTGTTTAGGGGGGGCTTTTTTGCGGTTCAACACAGATACTGAATATCTCCTCCTCTTTGTCAGCTTCGACTGACAGGTCCTATTCGTCTACAGTGCTCATTATGGACGCCGTGACTCCACCACGTGCTCTTCCCAACGACCTGCCTCTCAGGTCAAAAATGTCAACTGCTTCAACCCCACGAACAAAGTTGGCAAAAGGTACAGCTGCCCACTCATCTTGAACAATGGGGATTGATACCATCCACATTAATCTGTGACATCCATCTTTCCCAGTCTTCTGTCCACATTCAAACCTGTATTCACTCTTCATCCACAGCTGCAACGGGGTAAGCAGCTGTACTATCGAAGCCAGCAACTCAGTGTTTGGGGACCCCTGTGTTGGCACTTACAAGTACCTGGAGGTGGCTTACACATGCAAAAGTAAGTACTTCAAAGGCCCTGTTGGGATGTTTCACTCCACTGAATCTGATCTGTGGTTCTGTAAAGCAACATAGAGATTTCATGCTTATGTTGGCAGACTCCTGCTCATAAATAAAAATGGAAATGAGAAACAACTTACTTTTCTTAGCTTACCTGTGGCCAGGTCATGATGGCAGCAGGCTAAGGTCTGATGTAGTAGCATCCTGAAGGTCTTTTTCTAACCTAACCTGTAACCCTTCCATATAAAACTGCTGCAGGCAGTGAGCTAGGTAACTGGACATGCTGAAATTTGCAGCTTACATTAAAGCAGATCAACACCAGAGAAATCTGACTGAGCAGTCTGCTGTGCATTGTTGTGGTTGCTAAGCTATGACTGAACAATGGCTGCATTTACTTGTCTTTATCCCAGTGATCACAAAGCTAGTAAGTGGACCTCAAGTTAAGATGGTTTGTCAAACTGCTATTTCCTGGTCAAGGATGAACTTTGATGCAAAGTGTGTAAAATGGTAGATTATAAAATGTCGTTCTGCAGTAACAGAACCTGTTGTTGTACTCAGAAACTTCATCTGTCTAAAATCAATGTTTTCTCTCATTTAGCAGATCCTCTGTCTTAAACCAAACATCACAATCTACGTGCTTTGAGACGAGCGGAAGAAGGCAATGAACATTGAAATTCCAAATCCAGCGTCTGGCAAAAGGCATTTGGATCCCTGAACATTAACTTCAAGGCATTTTTCAGCATCTCATACCAGGATAGTGCTGGGCTTAGTGTCCACATACTTGAATAAAAAAACTTTCTTGCTTCACCTTGTGTTCTGGTTCGTTGCTCTAAAATATCACTATGGGTCAGTGCCTTAGCTGATATTTCTGGGAGTTTAGTAGTCTTGTGTTAGTATTTTTAAATTGTAGTTTTTCTGGAGCTCTTCTTCGCTCCTACAGACAGTCCTTAGAAAAGACTGTTTTTAGACTAAATATACAAATAAAATTTAAACAAGGATTTACAATGCCCTGCAAACTTACTTTTTTTTAGTTGTTGAAACTAAGCCTTGTCCTGTAATATAAGGAAAGGACATAGAACATAAGATTCTTGGTAAAGGTCCCCTCTGGCAATTTTGTATTGCACTTACTGTAGTGGTTTGTTCTGTTCTCTATACCTGTATTTTTATTCCTTAAAGCCCAACAGGAGGGCTGTTTCACAAAAGCAGAAATTAGAAATCCAGGATAAGGGAACACCAGGCTTGACCTTGTGTGATCATTGCATCGTGGCTTTACCAGTTTCACTAAGGCCAAACCAGGCTAAGTAGGGGGCATTATTCAAAGCCAGGTCAAAGTAATTCAGATAAATGTGCGTCAAAACGTTTCTTCAACAGACCACATCGTCGATCAAAGGTTTATTAATGCTGAAATGGAAAACTTGTGTGCAGCATTCCACAAACACAGTAACTGTGAATAATGAAGCTATAAGATTAAACGTGCACATATTAAACATGACCGCAGTATTAAAACTGCAAGGAAAAAGCACAGCAAACAATAGAGGACTGAGTAGCTAAAAAAATCACTATTCTTAACTGAAACTTTCATAATTATAACATTACCATTCATGGAAACATGTCATACCTTTTAAAAGTGAGAAGTGGGCTTTAATGTGTCACTGAGCAAATGTATTCAGGGAAGAATCTGATTAAGGCTACTTTCCGACTGCAGGCCAATGTCACCCAAATCTGATTTTTTTTTTGACTCAGATCTGATCATTTTCTCACAGTGTGAACAGGCCAAGTCACATGGAATCTGATCTTTTCCAGTTCGGAATTGGACCACTTCCATATGTGGTCCAAATCTGATACAGATCGGATCTTTTTAAATGCGACCTCAGTCTGGTTTGATGTGACTTTGACGTCACTGTAGAGCAGCAGTTCTGCTGTAGACTGAGCCACCATGAACGAAAAAACTCCACTAAAAGCCATAGTTAAACATTTGGCTCTCTTCCTTCTCTACCTTACTGTCATCTGCTCACAAATTCCCTTTCTTATACTGAAAACCCACAGGACCGGGATTCTCTTCTGAGTTACGTGCATTTGTCAGAGCGTGCACAGTGGGGACAGAGAGAGATGGAGTAAGTGAGTTGTAGTGCAGATGCGTTGTACAGCGGCAGTAACCGTAAAGAAAAGAACAGAAAGTTGTGAACACTTGTCATAATTCGGGAGAACTATAACCTGTGAGTTGTCAGAACCGAATCCGACCGACTTGTAGGTATTTATTTCTCCGAAGGTTGGAGCGCTGCTCCCTGCTCCTCTAGCCCAAGTTTAGCAGCTCTCACCCGGCCTGCAGATTTTCAATCCCCCGCTCTGCCCGGCCCTCTGCACACAACGCTCTGAAGCCTCGGTGACGTATGGACAATCTCAACACTGATAGGCTATCGCGACTCAGCGTCGCGCGCGTTTTTTCGCTTGAGTTGAAAATATTCAACTCACGCGAATTCCATCGCGTTGCCTTCGCTCGCCGGCCCCGCCCCTTTCGCGTCGCTTCGCGCCGCCCGACTGGAAATCGCGCCTCTATGCGTCTTTGCATTGACTTTGTAAGTAAACTCACCGCCCCAAACGCTCGATTCGCGTTTGGTGTGAAAGCACCATAACAGCAAAGACGTTAGATAAAAGCATGGAAACAAACAAACAATATGCATAACGCGGCCGCGGGTAAAAACCATAAAAATGGAAAGAAAAGGGTGGGGCTGAGAAGGCGAGAGAAAAAAAACTGCGGAATTTAGATACTGAAGCCGCTAAATGTCGCAAACTAACTGAAACATTTAGCAGCACAGCCAGCAGCAGCACCTCGCAGTTAAATATTAGCAGCAGAACCAGCAGTGAAGAAGTGAGCCAGACAGCTATGCAGCATCATGGCACCAGTGATGATGAGGGACAGAAAGATGAGCTGGTTCCACAGGCAGAAACAGGGCAAGTAAGTTTGGAACATGAGAGGAGAAAGAGAGTTACCTGCTAGGGATGATGTTAGGAAGGGACATTCAGCTTGCTACATTTTTAATGATTACAGTAGTTAAAACCATAAAACAGCTAAACTTCAACATTTTAGCTGTAAAATGCCACATGCAGTAGCTAATATTAAGAAATATGTTGTGCTTTTACTTTTAAAAATGTTGGTAACGTTACAGTTAATGCTTACAAACTTTGAAGATTTTGAATACAGAAGTTACATTTGGTGGTAATGGTGTATTTCATTTAGATGTGGTATTATTATTTGTGCAGTAAGATTAATTACTGCATAAATTAAGATTATTAAAACCTCTTTACTTTGTGATTTATCATATAACTCATACAGTACTATGGGTTGAGTGTTTTAGATACCTGTTTTTTATTGGTTCAGCCAGAGGGACTGCAGTGTGTTGAGACCTCCATTTATATGTGAATATTCAAGTTAATCTAGAATAATATGCTTTTAACACAACATCTAGTCAACATCAGTGGGACTGCTTTAATTTGGATGGTATAGTATCATGAGCCACAATTAAGGTCTTGTGACACTCATGCCAGGCAGCAGGCGTTATTGTTGTTGTCGAGTTTCCACGCGCCGATTGCTTTGGGCCGGGGCTAGTCAAAGTCCAGGGCCGTTTTTTTGTCCCAGTCCGTCCCTGGCTGTGTGTGACATCGTGTTATTCTTCTGCGCATGCAGGTCACTTTCAGGCCGCGGAGAGTTCACACTGGAGATTGATATGGGCCACATTTAAACTATAATGTGAACTGTCAAACTAAAAAAATCAGATCTGGTGCAAAAATCGGAATTGAGCATTAAGGCCTGTAGTCTGAACGTAGCTTAAGAGAGCAAGAGAACCAATAAACGCAAGTTATGGTAATAACTAGGTTAACTTTGGCTAGGTCTGTCTGGCCAACACGTTCTCATCTCAATGCGTCATATCTGACGCTTTCATCCGGAGTGACAAAGCGTAAGGATTTTACGCTAAAAGGCTGAATATCAATAAGTGTGAAATCATGTCTATTAAGGACTGCATGAAATCCTCCATTTGTAATATCCCAGTTAAGAGTGAACTTGTTCACTTAGGTATCACAATTACCAAGGACAAAAAAAAAAGGATTTTATTGAACTTCGACCCTATTATTCAAAGAACCAAAAAAAAGCTGAACCAGTGGCTGTTACGGGATCTCTCCCTCAGAGGCAGAACGCTTCTGTCTAAGGCAGAAGGTTTATCACGGTTAACATATCCAGCTCTATCTCTGCATGTGGACAAAAAACATATTACTGAAATTGACAAGCTTCTTCTTAACTTCCTATGGAAAAATAGAACTCATCATGTGAAAAAGTCTGTGCTAACAAATCACTATGAAAAGGGTGGATTAAACTTTATCGATTTCTGTACTCTTAATAATACTTTCAAAGTTAATTGGTTGAAACATTTCTTTAAAAACCCTAATTCTATTTGGAATGTCATACCATGTCATTTGCTGTCAAAATTGGGTGGGTTGAGCTTTTTCTTAACCTGTAATTATAATATTGATAAAGTCCCGATAAAAATGTCAGCCTTTCACCGCCAGGCCTTCCTTTCATGGTCCCTTATTTTCAAACACAACTTTTCACCCCACAAATATTACATATGGAACAATAAAGACATATTGTTTAAACACAAATCTTTATTTATTGATTACTGGTTTAATAATAACATTATTTTTGTTGACCAATTATTTAATAAGGATGGTTATCTTTACTCTTATAATGAGTTTCTAGAAGAATACAAAATTCCTGTGTCTCCTGGAGATTATGCCAAAGTCTTTGGAGCAATCTCTTCTGGTGTTTGCATGTTATTTAGAGCTCAACCAAGATTGGACACACAACAACTAACCTTGTTATCACTGGCTGACAGTTCAATTGGTAAGATTTGTTTTTCTTGTAACAATGGTAAGAACAATAAAATAATTAGATCCCTGTTCCAAACAGATATCACAGTCCCATATGTGGTTCCATACTGGAATAAATTTGTACAAAACATTGACTGGAAGAAGGTCTGGCTTTTGCCCAACCGATATATGCTGACCAATAAAATTAGAGAAGTATCATTTAAAATAATTCATAAGTTTTACCCATCTGATGATTATATTGTTAAAAAATTTTAAAAAGACATCGATGTAATGTGCACTTTCTGTTCTATGTGTGTTGAAACAGTGACCCATTTGTTTTGGCACTGCCCTTCTGTCCAAAGTTTCTGGTCAGACATTTGCAATTTTATTGCAGAAAATATTGAAAAAGATTTCAAGTTGTTTTGGAAGGATGTTCTTTTTGGCCTTTATGACCTCAACAGAATGAAGACTAGGCCTAATGAAACTTTCATCATTAATCTGATTATACTATCGGCAAAATTTCACATTCATAAAAGTAAGTTTGCGCACTCCAAAGCTTCCTTTGTTGCCTTTAACAATGAGGTCATTCTATATATCAACACGATTAAGTATTCTCTTAATCAAAAGGCAACCAAAACTGTAAATGTGTGTAAACAATTTGATTTTTTTTTTTATAAATCTGTGTTACCCCTGGCAAAAAAAAGAAAGAAAGGATTTTACGCTAAAAGTACCCTTCCGCGTCCCTATGAAATGCCCCCGTTTCCTACGTTACATCAACACAAGGGAGGCTAACCCTACCTGTTAGCAGGTAGCCTCACGGCCGATGTGCGCAGCTGTAGGGTTAGCCAGTCGACATGCATACATTCAGTGACTTGGGTTTAGGCACTAACATTTTGGATGGTTGTGGTTAGGGTAGGGGCTTCGGGGGGGCTGTCAACACTTTTATCACGTACAGACGCTTCCAGAAACGCTAAAGGGTACCTTTCGCGTAAAATACTTGCGTAAATGCTCTGTCACTCTTTCTCAAATCGTCGGTATATGACGCCCTGAGATGAGAACGGGCTGGTCTGGCGCATGCTCTGCTGCGACAACACAGTCTGTAGAATCCACGTCGAGTCACTGGTACGTTTGTTTGTTTGTCCTTTTGTCTACATTTTCTGAGTTTATTTGCCATCATGGCTAAAATAAACTACTTTTAAAATGCTGTGGACTATGGTGATCCTTCTACTGATCACCTGCGATCTCAGAAGTGCGGCGTTACTACGGGATGGGTTGAGTGGCAACTAACTCACCTACTCCCGCCAAGACCTTCTCGCTCTTCGGGGCTCCATCACTTTCGTAAAACCATCGGATGTAATCCCAGCTGACATCCTACACAAGCCGAGGAAACGAGGAAGGCGAGGAGGGGTACGCACCAGGCTACGGAGGCGCCCTTTCAACCCACCCCTTCCCTCAGTTGTGATGGCAAATGTGCAATCCCTCCGGAATAAAATGGACATTCTACATGCCAGATGCCGAGTGGAGAAATCCTTTCGGGAGGCCTGCATCATCCCGCTGTCTGAGAGGTGGCTGAACGACTATTTTCCAGATGAAGAGGTTAGCCTGGACAGTTTCACCATCATCAGAGCGGACTGAACAAGCGATTCCGGTAAGGAGAGGAGCGTGGGGTCTGTGTTTACATTAACAACCGGTGGTGCAATAATATCAAGAACCACAACAGGGTCTGCACACCTGAAATGCTGACTCTTTCACTTCGCCCCTACTACCTCCCTCGTGAATTTCCCACGGTGGTCATCGGCTGTGTGTATATCCCGCCTGGCGTGAACACCAACAACTGCAGGCTGGACTGTGTCCTCCCATCCTTTGAACAATATGTGGATATCCCCACAAGGAGGGAAAAGGTGCTGGACTTATGTTACGGGAACATAAACAATGCTTATACTGCTCGCGTGCAGCCCCCAATAGGCGGCGCGGATCACAACATTGTCTTCCTGCTTCCGCAATACAAACAAATGCTGAAGAGGGAAAAACCAGCCACCTACAGCATCACACAGTGGTCAGAGGACGCGACTGCAGGGGTCCCTTGCATGCACTGACTGGAGTATTTTTGATGGTGACCTGGAGAAAAAAAACGACTACATCAAGTTCTGCATGGCAACCACCATCCCAGTCAAAACCGTAAGAAAATACCCCAACTCCAGACCATGGATGACCCACCATATAAAACTCAAACTCAAGGAAAAACAAGAGGCATTCCAACGCAAAGACTGGTTCTCACTCAGAGACATTAACCGCTCTGTGAAGAAAGAAATAAAAAAGGCTAAACTAGTGTGGCAAGACGAGGGTGTGATTCTGTTTAAACTAGTAATAAATTAGATGGATACCCAATTTGGGGTTGTCCTGCAGCACCAGGACGTGTGGAAGGGGATGCCCTCTGTACAGGGGCTGGACACTGAACAGGGGTTTCTGGGACCAGCAACCATAAGTCGCAGTTACCAGACTTATTACTTGGCATCTGCTCAACAAGTTGAGCCGGTACCTCTGCCAAGGGAGAGACCACGCCAGGCCGGACCACAGCTTTCATCATGTCCCGGCGCACATTTCTGGTTCTATTCTGGTCAGCCACAGGAGCAACAGTGTAAACGGCGCCTTCACCAAGGGGAGCCTTCATGACCTGGTAGATCTCTGAACCCCAAAGGTCATGGATTTTATGACGGCCCCTGACCCCATGGTCTCGCAGGTACACCAACTGGCCTAAAGGAAAAGGCATGTTTTTGACCTGCCGGTCATGCCTCTCCTTCCTTCTCCCAGCTGCAGCTGCCAACCGTTCACGCGCACCCTCAAAAGCAACCTTAAGTCTAGCCTGGTGTTCAACCACCCAATCCTGTACTACACCGGGCACAGGATCCTGGACCCTGCCCAAAATGAAATCCACAGGAAGCCGTTCCTGCCCAAACATCAGGTAAAATGGTGACTCTCCAGTACCCTGATGAGGTGTGGTGTTATAGCAGAAAAGGACCTGCGGAAGACAAGAAGCCCAGTCTCGCTTCTGGGACGCTGGAAGAGTCCGCAGAAGATTATGAAGCGTTCTGTTAAAGCGCTCGCATTGCCTATCACCCGCAGGGTGGTAAGGGGTAGTACGGGACTTTTCCACACCGTACAAAAGACAGAGCTGGCGAATCAATGAGCTCTCGAAACTTCTCCCCTGGTCCGAGTGGAGGCGGCTGGGAACCCCAAATTTATAAAACCACTCTACCACTAGGACCTGGGCCACAGTAGCGGCACATCCCGGGTGGGGACGGCCACAGTAAACTTACTGAAAACGTCAGTCATCACTAAGACGTTCTCACACCCGTTACGGGAAGGCTCCAACAATGTGAAGTCTATCGCCACAATCTCGTTTGGTCGGAAAGCAAGGAAATGTCCCATATAGCTATGAGGTCCCTGGCCAGAGTCTTGACAACGCTCGCACCCCAAAACAACGCTCGCACCCCAAAACCCACTGCTTAATGTCCATGGACATTCCAGGCCAATAACAGCGCTGTTTTACCAGCTCTGTGGTGCGTTCAATGCCCTGATGTCCATGCTCCTGATGGAGCTGGTGTAAAACCTCTCGTTGGAGAGCTGCAGGTAACATGAGCTGAACAGATTCCTCCCCCCCATCGGAGCGAAACACCCGGCGGAAAAGGACTCCATCTAGCTCCACCAACCGGTCCCACCGGCGTAAGATTGCCATAACAGGTCTGGACAGTTGACGTTTTTCTGCCAGAGTAGGCAAGGACTTCCTTCGCCAAAAGGACAACACGTCCTGCAGGAGGGGATCAGCCTCCTGCAGGGAGCGAAGGTCAGCCGCAGAGTGGGCAGGAAATGCTGAGATCACTGACTGGATAGCCAGCAGCCCCGACTCTGTGCTTGGGTTCTGCTGAAGCTGAGCTGGCACCAGTGTGCCAGGCAGTACTGGTGCTAACGCTTCAGAGCCGGTTACGTACTGTCGTGACAGCGCGTCGGCATTTCTGTTACTCTGGCCTGATCGATACTTCAGGTCGAAGTCAAAAACAGCCAGCTGAGCCGCCCACCGGTGCTCAGTGGCCCCCAATTTAGCAGACTGGAGGTAACTCAATGGGTTGTTGTCAGTGTAGACTACACACTTGTGACCCAACAAGTACTCTCTAAATTTTTCAGTCATAGCCCACTTCAGCGCAAGGAATTCTAGCTTCATAGAGCTGTAGTTTGACATATTAGCGTCGAGGCGAAGACCTCTACTAGCGTGAGGCCACCGGCCTCACACCAGTCTCAGTTTCCTGAGAGAGCACAGCCCCCAACCCCTGATGGCTGGCATCAATCTCCAAGATGAAAGGGCGTGAAAAGTCTGCATAGGTCAGCACCGGGGCTGAAACCAGCTTTGCCTTCAGTGCCTCAAACCCTTCCTCACACTGAGGTGTCCAAGAGGTTTCCAAAGCCTGGTTCGACCCCCGCTTCGACCTTGTGCCGGACAGTGCGGCCACCAAGCGGTGTAGGGTTGCTGCCAGCTGGGCAAAGCCTTCTACAAACCGCCGGTAATAACTAGCGAAGCCCAAGAAGGAGCGCAACTCTGAGACGTGCTTAGGCCGCTGCCAACTGGCCACTGCCTCAATCTTCTTGGGGTCTGTGGAGACTCCTTCACTAGAAATGATGTGGCCAGATAGCTAACCTCCTGTTTGAAAAACGCACATTTCTCCAGTTTGGCTTTTAAGCCCTCCCCCTGGAGACGCCCCAGCACAGTTTCCAGCCTTTGCAGATGTTGTTCTACAGAAGAGGAGAACACAATGATGTCATCCAGGTAAAGCAACAATGACTGACCCTGATGTTCACCAAACATGCGCTGCATCAGCCGCTGAAATGTACTGGGAGCATTACACAACCCAAAAGGCATGCGGTTGAACTCAAAGAGTCCAAACGGCGTGCAAAAAGCAGTCTTTGGCCGATCTTGCTCTGAAACAGCAACCTGATGGTAACCGCTGGCCAGATCAATGGTGGAAAACCAGCGTGCTCCGGAAAGTACGTCCAGGCTTTCCTCAATGCGTGGCAGAGGGAAAGCATCCTTTCTAGTCTTGCTGTTTAGCAGGCGGTAGTCCACGCACAAGCGCAGACTACCATCCTTCTTGCGCACCAAAACAATCGGTGATGCATAAGGACTACTACTCTCCTGGATGATCTGCGACTCTAAAAGCTGGTTAATGTGGGTCCTCACAGCCTCATACTCTGAGGGGGGGATCCGCCGATATCTCTGTCGGATAGGAACATCATCCAGAAGAGGAATCTCATGAGAGATGAGATTTGTGCATCCCAAGTCATTGTTATGGGCTGAGAAAACTGACTGATACTTATGGAGTAGAGACCTTACACTACTCTGCTCCTGCTCAGTTAAGGCAGAGACGTCCACTGCGTCTAGTTGGTCAGGCACAGAGGGAGAAACAGTGTGAGACGAGACCGCTGCTACAGCGGGATTAACCTCAGTCACACCCGCCGGCCGGCTGATAACTTGGACATCTCCCACTGTACCCAGGCATGTCCGAGGGTAAAGCACAACCTCTGTAGTCCCCACATTCACCACAGGAACGTACACAGTACCCCGAACAACGCGCACCAGGCAAGGAGAAGCCAGAAGCCCGGCAGGTAACCCGGACTCAGGAGGTTCGAACAGTGCACTCTGACCAGACAACTGTTCGCAACAAGTGCTGGCAACAAACATCAAGGTGCCACCAGCAATTCGCACCACACGCCTACCCCGGACCCTCACCGTCCCGGTAGAACTCTTTGGGTCGGGTGTAGCGGACTGATGACATTTCTGTAAGGCTACCAGAACTGGGCCTGGTGCCTGGGAAACGGAAGGAGAGTCAAAAAGAGAAGAACCAAAAGTCCCAAATAACTCGCGATAGCATTTGCGAATCACGTTCATTCCCAAGATGCCTGGGACAGACGACACGGCTCCAGGAGGGTCCTTAACGACCAGGACTCCACAGCGGGGCAGCACCTTATCACAAAGCTCCACGTCCAGCTCCAAGTAGCCGACATAGGGGATTGCTAAGCCATTAGCTGCTCGTAGCTGTAACCAATGGCAAGAATGAAGGCGCTCATGACCCCAGGGTGCAAAGTGTGCTAAAAAGAAGCTCTCGGTTATGGTCGACACCATAGAACCAGTGTCCACCAGACAGGAAACGTCAACACCTCCGATTGAAACAGTGAGGTTTGGAAACGGAGCAACTAAACCAAGAGGGACACCATCCCGTGAGCCTGTGGTCTCCCCAACTATAGACATACAAAGCTGCTCCAGCTGTTGCTGCTGCCGCTTCAAAAGATCCATCAACTCCCCAAGGTCTGGACCTGGTGCACTTACACTAGGTGGGGGTTGGGTATGACCGTGTACCCCAAACTGGAACCCATGAGCAGATGGCAGCGAGAAACTACGCCCCCTAACACCCCCTGGAAGGCCTTCTCTTTCCCACCTCATAGCCTCACTGCGCAACTCCAAAAGGGTGGCAGTGGGTCGACCACGCACCAGCTGTTTAAGCTCTCGACGAAGGGAACTATCCAAAACATGCTCCACAAATTGATCTCTAAGGAGAACCTCTGAACTGGGCATCCCGTCAGGGGCACGCTGTTTAACTTGAGCCATTAAGGCCAGTAGGGCTAGGGAAAATTCCTGCAATGTTTCCCCTTCAAGCTGACGACGGGAAAAAAAGGCCTGCTGTAAAGTAACATATGACTGATTACAGCCATAAAGCTCCTTTAAAATGGCACAAATCCTGTCTGGATCTTTCCGTTCAGTGCTGGAGCGAAACTTAATCTCCTCCCTTGCTTCTCCCCCCAAATGGTCAAACATGAACAGGGCCTGATCTGGGGCAGAAAGATAACGAGCACGTGCACACATCTGCACCTCCTCTAGCCACTCAACAATTCCTACCCCTGTTCTGCCAGTAAATATAGGGCACTTACGATCTCGAGGAAGGACAACCAACCGCTCTGGGGCAACAGCCGCCAGGCCTGCTGACGGGGCACCACCAGCCACAGCCGAAGGAATGGGGGAGGCCCCGCCGGAGCTCCCCGCCTGCTCCTGAAGAAGTGGTGCATTGTCTGCCTTTAGCTGTAACACTAGCTCCCTTAACTGCTGCACCTCTTCCTCCATACCAACCGTGGGGGACGTAATGCACCTCAACCGTTTTCACCGCCAATTGATCCCTTAATGCCAACACTGCTGCCTCAGCTCCACCCCGGGTAAACCAATACCTGCAACAAAAAAAAGATAAACAAATTAAATACAAAACACAGAAACTTAAATGAAACCTAACCAAAAACACAGTTGAATGAAAACAAAATTAATCAAATAATCAATGGAAACAATTCTCTGCCCTGAATCCAATTACTTCATCCTGCCGACAACGCCAGAATGTGGCAAGACGAGGGTGTGATTCTGTTTAAACTAGTAATAAATTAGATAAGTTGCCAACAACGCCACCTGGGGAGTTTCACCCCAGGAAATAATAAGAGTTAGGTCACACAGGTCCGTTGAAATAAGGCCAGGGCAGGGAGTGTTTCACATTTAGAAAAATATAATTTTATTAACAAAAATAATAAATAACCACAACAGAAAAAAAATTATTATAACTAGAAAACAATTCTACTAAATAAAACCAGAGACCTAAACAACTTTTATGCCAGGTTTGACAAAAAGAAGATCACCACTGAGTGTGAAAGATTGCTCAGGAGCCTTCCCACCCCTGAGCAGCCATACTTTGCCTTCCCCACAGTGGAAGACGTCCACCAGCAGCTCAGGAGGTGTAAAACCGGGAAGGCCCCCTGGCCCTGATGGGATCACGGGAAGGCTGCTCAGGAACTTTGCCCTGGAACTCACTCTTGTTCTGCACTTTCTCTTCAAAGAATCACAGCAAACTGCAACTGTCCCCACCCTCTGGAAAACAGCCACCAACATCCCTGTACCCAAGAAACCCCGCCCCTCTGAACTGAATCATTATAGACCAGTAGCACTCACCTCCATAATCGCCAAATGTCTTCAGAAACTGGTACTGAACATCATCCTTCCGGCTGTCTGTCCACAGCTGGACCCCTAGTTTGCCTATAAGGCCAAAAGAGGAACAGAGGACGCTGTAGCATGCCTCCTCCACACGCTACTACAACATCTGGATTCCCCTGGCCATTATGCCAGGATTCTCTTTGTAGACTTCAGCTCTACCTTCAATACAATTCAACGTCACACCATGATAACTAAACTCCACCACCTGCAGGTGCCACCTCTCCTCATTCGCTGGATCTATAATTTCCTCAGTGACAGATCACAGGCAGTGAGGTTGGGAAGCACCACGTCCACCAGCATTACAGTCAACACTGGAGCCCACCAAGGCTGCGTCCTGAGCCCCTTTCTGTACACATTGTACACCAATGACTGCATTAGCCCTTCTCCTACTACAAAATACTTCAAATACTCAGATGACACAGCCACACTCGCCCTCCTGACACAGAATCAGTTGCAGCATATCACCAATCAATTGGCCACTTCACATAGTGGTGTAAAGACAGTCTCCTCCTCCTCAACGTCACCAAGACAAAGGAACTCATCCTGGACATACATAAACTTTCCACCTGTCACTGCCCCGTCTCCATAAACAGCCAGCCAGTAGAAATTGTTGACAGCTTCAGGTACCTTGGCATCAATAAACTGAGTTTTGATCACCACATCACAAACATCCACAGATGCTGTCCACAAAGACTTTTTGTCATTCGTAAGCTCAGGAATCTCTCAGTCACACCCCACCTACTGCTTCTCCTGTACCGTAGTATCATTGAACCCATCCTCTTGTACTGTGCTACCTGCTACTTCACCTTCACTACTTAAGCCTGCGCTATAAGAGCTCACAGACAAACTAATAATGTCACGTTTGTGTAATATGTAGATATGTGTATATTGTCCATATATGTTGATATATGTGTGCACTAGAGGCTCTTGTACAGACTGTGAAAACAAATTTCCTCCACTGAGGACAATCAAGTATGAATCTGAATCTGAATCCGATTAAACAGATTAAAAAGACTATTGGACATAAACTCAACCACAGAACATAGCGTATTTAGCCTTAATGCTTGTTTTCTCAGCCGCCTGGTATTCGGCCGGCCTCACGTTGGCTGAACTTTGTGCCGTCTGCCGGTTGCTTTCTCTCCCAGGGAATTTCTCCGGAAGTCCGTCCTCTGTTAGCTTGTTTGAAGAAAACATGCAGTGGCAGGCTGTTATCTGGGTTTAGTTGTGTTGTCCTCTGTTACCGCTGGCGTAACGGCCCCCGTGACTGGGTCCGAACTTCGGTGGGAGTAGTATAAGATTGCTTGACTGCAATAAAGCTTAAAAGAATTTGGTCGTTCTTGAATTCAAAGTTGCGCGACTGAAACGGTCTGATAACTTTTAACAAACAAAACAAAGTAAAATATAAAGCAAGTCAGTTGCTGAAAACAATTGAAAAGCCAAAGTCGCGGCACTTCTCGGGTGTGGCTTGAAAAGAACAAAGGAATCTTCACGGCAAGCCGGGCCGTACCTCTTAGGGCATTGCCAGGAAACAGAGCACACTCTGTAAGTGTGCAGGGCGAAGAGCCAGAAGAGTAGGAGAAGAGCAAGAGAAGATGTTGCTCGTGCTCTTCTCAGGTAGAATTCTAATTAAATGACCATGTTAGTCAGGTATCTGACTTTATTGTGCGCATGTCAGAGAACACAGATCTGTGGAAGAGATTCTGAATGTGCAGAAAGTTTTGAACATGAGCGGAAAAGCTGCTGAAACACAGAAGCTATTAAAGTTTAACTAAATTCAAATTAAATTATGGGGAAAAGGTGCCACAGTTACATTTAAAGAGGTTACTTCCCCAAACAAAGACAGGAAATAGGAGGGAAAACTAAATCATGATTCAGCAGGGACGATATTAAATAAGCTGAACTATAGGAGAAACTCATCTGATAGCAGCACAGAATGACAGAGCTGGTGGAACGGGGTAGACCTGCATCAGCCAATTTCGAGTGCAGTGGTAGTGTGAGCACGTAGTGTGGTTTTTCACTTGGGTTAATTGCATGGGTATGGACTAATGGCAGACAGGTGTGCTTTGGTGTGACCTCCATCTGCAAACTAACCAGCCACACACACACACACAAGGCTCAAGAGTCTTGTTTGTTTCCTGATCTTTGCAAGAGGGTGGTATACTGCTGGGTCGTGGTCTGGGGAGCTGCCAGTGCAGAGCCACTGTTACTTAGAGTTACCAGAGGCCCCAAGTAGTGAGGAGGCTATAACCGACCTGTTCCTGTTGTGTTTGGCAGGAAAACAAAGTTGAGCACACCCAGCCAAGAAGAGCTGCATTGCTACTTAATTGACCCATTTGAACTGACTTTTTAACCATCTTAGCTTCAGCCTTGTTTTAACCCTTTGTATGTCTATTTTTTATAAATTTGGAGGTTATATTTTGTACAGCGTGTTGTTGAAAGCAATGGTCTAATCTGAAATTTCCATGCTGGAACAGCCTTCTTCAAATCCCAGAGATTTCAGGTTCAAGTTAAGATGGACTGCATTAACAAGTCGGTGTTTAACACAGACATTTGGTTTAAGAAATCAATACAAGTAAATTGCAGCACAGTTATTAGTTATGTGACTGAACTATACCATTTATTGTAATGAACCAGAACACAAGTGAGGCGAGGCAAATTTTATTTGTGGATCACAAGATGATAACAGAAGTCAATTACTTGTTCAAATGCTTATTTTCCAAATACTTTTGCCTATATGCTCTATTTGGAATTTCAATATTTCATCCGCTTACTCCATACATTGCTAGGTCGTCGTTTAATTCCCAGGCTCTGCAAAAGACAACATTGACTTCAGACAGATGAATGAAGTTTGACCGCTCAAACATGTTCTGTTACTGCAGAATGACATTTTATAATTCACCATTTTACACACTGAGCATCAAAGTTCATCCTGGACCAGGAAATTGCAGTTTGACAAACCATCTTAACTTGAGGTCCACTTACTAGCTTTGTGATCACTGGGATAAAGACAAGTACACACAGCCATTGTTCATTCAATGCACAGTAGACTGCATTGAGATTTCTGGTGTTTGCTATAATGTAAGCTGCATGTCCAGTTACCTAGCTCACTGCCTGCAGCAGTTTTATTTTGAAGGGTTACAGGTTTGGTGAGAAAAAGACCTTCTGGATGCTACTACATCAGACCTTAGCCTGCTGCCATCGTGACCTGGCCACAGGTAAGCTACTAAAGTAAATTGTTGGTCTATTCCACTCGAAATCAAGAATTAACAGGACCTCACTGAAATGGCACGTCCTTGTTTTATGTATAAGCAGGAGTCTGCTAACAACATTGTGGACATACTGATATTTTGCTTTACACAACCACAGATCAGCTTCAGTGGAGTGAGACATCCCAACAGGATGTCTGAAGTACTTACTTTTTACATGTGTAAGCCACTTCCAGGTACTTGTAAGTGCCAACACAGGGGTCTCCAAACACTGAGTTGCTGGCTTCGATAGTACAGCTACTTTTCCAGTCACAGCTGTGGATGAAGAGTGAATACAGATTTCAAGTGCACAGAAGACTGGGAAAGATGGATGTCACATGAGAAAGATTGACGTGGATTGTATCAATCCCCATTGCTCAAGATGGGTGGGCAGCTGTACCTTTTGCCAACTTTGTTGGTTGGGTTTAAGCAGTTGGTATTTTGGACCTGAGAGGCAGGTCGTTGGGAAGAGCATGTGGTGGAGTCACGGCGTCCATAATGAGCACTGTAGACGAATATAACGTGTTTTCCAACTGACAAAGAGGAGATATTTAGTATCTGTGTTGAACCACAAAAAAAACAAAACCCAAACACCTCATCACATTAATCCACCAAAAATACGAAGGAGGAAGTGTGATCTTACGACACTGCAGCTTTGCCAGAGACCCCTCACATGTTACGCTGAATTCTGTCAAAGTAAAGATGAATGCCATTAGACATGCTGCACTCCTTTGTGGCTTTGCTTCACTTTTAGTTCCATGGACAAGTGTCACTCACTGGCTTCTGGGAGGCAGGTGTAGGTGGTCTGCAGATATTTGTAGATGCCAGGGCAGGGATCAGAAGCACCGAAGATGTTTGGGTTTATGTCACACACCTTCTTGCCATTACATCTACAGAGAGAAGAAAAAGCTTCAGCCTTCTAAGTCTAAGTCATAGTAGTGGCACTATGAGGAAGTATTAATGTATCATGCAAATTATTTTCCTGACACAGAAGAGAGCTGATACCTGAAATTTTGACCTGATGGCGCTGAAGATCGAAAACTAGATGTCTCACATTTCATACCAATAGTTGCTGAGATATTTCCATCAAAGCCAAAAATGTCAGCCTCATGAAGTAGTTAGGATTCATCCTCTGGTGACCATGACAATGCAAATGTGGTACCATTTACCTAGATGTTGAGTTATTCTATTGCAGGAATCAAAACAGTCACCTGCTGGAGGTGCTAGATTCTGAATTGTACCTGTTCCTCATGATGTCCAAGGCGCCCTTCAGAGAACACTTGGTGTTGGCAAGCTGCTGTGGAGGTTTGCCCTTACTGCAGGTCGTCTTGTCTGCACGTCCATACAGAGCGGTCTGCACACTGATTGCTCCATTGGGTGCTACACAAATGGCAGCAACAAGGACAGAGGGGGAGAGGGGAATTGTCAGGGAGCAAATATGGACTAGATGAAAACTTGGTAATTTAGCTTGTTGCCAAAAAAAAAAAAAAAAAAAAAAAAAAAGTGCACTCTTTGAGTTCAGTCATACCACAGCTCAGTTGTTGGACAGACACACCACATGTGGTCACTGAGCGCACGGGGATCACAACGTTGGATCTAAGACGTCCTTGGATGAGAAGTTTGGTCTATCATTTGTGCATATTGTAATAAGTACATAGTATTGGAATAAGCTTTAACTGCTGAGATTACAGCTACAAACACTTGGGAAAATATAGTTTTAGAACAGTCCTTGGAAAGGGATGAGCATAGGATAGAGACACAAGAGAAGACAAAAAGCAAGCTGTGACTCAGGTCTTAGTTTAAAAAAAAAAAAATACTGCATGAGAATCAATTTTATTAAAGTATAATCTAATCTTGTGATACAGAATTTAAACATCCAGTTACCTGCTCTTATAAGCAAACACGTTGCTGCCAGCACTGGAAGAGAAACATTTTTAAGGTTTAGTCTTGTAACTTCTGTGTAAATCCAGTTTAACAATGTTCGGGGAATTAAGGGCAACAATGAAACACCAAAATCTTGCACAGGTTAATAGTGTTTTTATCATGTCATTTGAATGTTTAAAAAAACAAAAAAACCAAAACCCACCCTGTAAATTCTGTATTAACAGAAATGAAATTGAGGGGCTTTTTGATCTCTTCTTGGTTTTAGTCGACATGGTTCATCAGAAATTACGTAGGCCAATTAAAATCACCTTATGCTCCCAGGGTCTTAATCTTTGTCTAGACACCAAACTAACAAACACCTCAAAAAAAGGGAGGGAAGTCAATATTGCTTTACCATGAGCAATATTAAACTTCCAGGTGGATGACACCTATTGGGCTGATTTTTGTAGGATTTCAGGGAGAGCTTAAGGGAGAGATACTGAAAGACAGAACCCACCAGCCACAGCTTGTTCACCCTGCTGCCATAAGTATCTGCTGTCCGCCAGACTACAGAGCAGCTTCTTCCCCCAGTGAGACCCCTAAACTCAATCTCAGTACTGCACCATGCAAAATAGCTATTTTTTGGTGTGACTTGTTCTTTATCCACTCATCTACAGAACATAAGTTGTGAGTAGCTTAAAGTGAACTACAACTTAATCTTATTATACAACCCTGTGCTGTAAAATGATGAATAAATCTACCTTGTAGTTAGTTGCGTACTTACACAGTGTGGTGCAGAGTCTGGAGCAGAGCATGGTGTCAGAAGACATTAGTGGTGGGCATAGATTATTTTTTTTAATCTAGATAATCTCACTGAAATCTTGAAATTAATCTAGATTAAAATGGCTCAATTGAATTCTGCCGAAGGCATTCAGAATATGTGTGCGAACGGGTTTCAAGCCTGAATGCATCACAAACTGCTTGAGAAAGCTGCTCTACTATGATAATTGGTGATGAATATGAATCATGTTCAATAAGATGTACTTGTGTGTAGCGTGTGATGTGCTTTGCGTTTAGGTGGTACTTGAGACTGGAAGAACTCCTACAGTAAACTAATCCCGCATTGCACAAGGTGCAAACAACCTTAGTCTTGTCAAACTTTCCATTAGGAAGCTTCTTAAAGGTACATTTTCCCAGAAGCAAACCCGGCGGCTTCAGAAAAGTGCTGTCCAACAGCTGTCTGTTGACATGTTGCTACAGTGTTTAGTGTCGGTAAATACTGCATAATGCGTTTTTAATCAACCGGCGTATCAATAACTAACCTGGCTAGTTGTAAACAAACAGCTGGCCGAGCGAGGTTGTAACGTGCTAATTTCACAGTAGGCATACACACGGGTTCGAAGACTTGTTCTCGCCCCCTACAGTTCAATTCGGCTGGGTATACATCTGCGCTAAAACATCAAGGTAAAAGTCATCTTGCATAGAATAGACCCAGCTCCCAACCCAACTTTGAGAATGGTCTAACGGCCCAATACTAGTTGAATAGATTAACGGCCCAACACTAGTTGAAATACACGACTTCTGACCTCAAAGCGTTTCAGTTGCATGGTGGTGCATGACACTAAATGTAAACATTAAACATGGCTGGCCGTGGCAAACTCTTTTTCCTTTTGTAAATTTATGCAAATTTCAACAGTGCACTTGGTGTGAATTAAAACACCCTGATGCACTGTCATCCAAAACTTTACTTTCAAACAATTAGATCAGATTTTATTTTATTATTTTTTGAATTTATAATTTCCAAAATAAAACTAGATTAAGCAGAACAGTCAGGAAGGAAATGTTCTCCTCCATGAAATCAAGCTCTCAGAATTAGATACAAATATATATTTAGTCCATACTTTCTTGTCTTAGACAACAGTGAAATTTTAAACTAAGATGGATAATATACTGTGCACGTTGTTGACATTAATCTTCAGGCAAACTGAAGCAAGAAATTTCAGTTCCTCCCTTGTTTGTTCTCAGGCATCTTCTTGTATGTTTCACGTCTTGGTATTTGATTGTCTGTAACCATTTAAAGTTTCTCCTTCAGTCTGCTGCAACTGACAAGGCACTCATGCTGCGTTGAAGGCAACTCAGAAGTGGGAAATTTCCAACCTCCAACTAGAAAAAGTACTTTGGAGCGGCATTTGAAATCAGATATCCTACTCGTGAACTCGGAGAAAAAATATGTCCCCTGACTTCACGAGTAGCAGCCGAATGATGTCACACAACAATGGCAGCTCCCGTGGAAGCACACATTGTAAATGGTAAAGCATAAACTAAAAGGCAAAGTATTCAAATATAATAATACACACTAGTATCAAATAGTAAAACCTGTTCTGCATGTAAAGTGATGTAGAAATATTTTGTCAGTGTAATTAGGTAGCTGGTTACAGTAAACAATCTCTGAAAGTCATCTTCTCTATCCAAAAGTTATTCAGCAAAATGTTAAAAATGGCCAGAAATGTGAAAACATTTGGAAATATAGCCTACAACTTTTGCTGACTTTTGAGGATTACCAACTGATGTAGCTAGAAGGATACACAGTTAATGAGTAATGTGTATTTCCCACTTGTTTTAAATAAAATGGCCATCCTTTTAATTAACACCAAGTGCACTGTTGAGGGTTTAAGTTTGCATAAATTTACAAAAGGAAAAAAACTTTGTCACGGTCAGTCACGTTTATTGTTTACATTTAGCGTCATGCACCACCATGCAACTGAAACGCTTTGAGGTCGGAAGTCGTGTATTTCAACTTGGAAATTTCCCAGTTCCGACCGCTCTGGAACGCGACATCATTCCAGGTTTTTAATTGGTGACTTGTTTGCACAGAGAGAGGCAGGTCTTTCCCCTCAACACAATAAATAGCAGGTGTGTGTTTCTCTGCAATCACTTCAACTCAAACCTGCTCTTCTGACACCATGCTCTGCTCCAGACTCTGCACCACACTGTGTAAGTACGCAACTAACTTACTACAAGATAGATTTATTCATCATTTTACAGCACAGGGTTGTTTAATGAAATTAAATTGTAGTTCACTTTAAGCTACTCACAACTTATGTTCTGTAGATGAGTGGATAAAGAACAAGTCACACCAAAAAATAGCTATTTTGCATGGTGCAGTGCTGAGATTGAGTTTAGGTGTCTCACTGGGGGAAGAAGCTGCTCTGTAGTCTGGCGGACAGCAGATACTTGTGGCAGCAGGGTGAACAAGCTGTGGCTGGTGGGTTCTGTCTTTCAGTATCTCTCCCTTAAGTTCTCCCTGAAATCTCACAAAAATCAGCCTAATGGGTGTCATCCACCTGGAAGTTTAATATTGCTGATGGTAAAGCAATATTAAACTTCCATCCTTTTTTGAGATATTTGTTTTTTGGTGTGTATGGACAAAGACTTTGGTTAAGGCCCTGGGAGCACATGGTGATTTTATTAAGCCTACCCAGTTTTTGAAGAACCATGTCGACTACAACCAAGAAAAGATCAAAGTCCCTCAATTTCATTTCTATTACTGCAGGAGAATATTAATTGCTTACTTATAGTTCAAATCACTGATTTGTAAAAACGTATTGACCTGTGAATATTTCAGTGTTGCCATCAACTCCCAGAACAATGTCAAACTGGATTTACACAGAAGTTACAAGACTGAACTTTAAAATGTGTTCTTCTCTTCCAGTGCTGGCAGCAACATGTTTGCTTATGAGAGCAGGTAACTGGATGTTTGAATTCTGTATTAAAAGTTTAGATTATACTTCCAGAGTGATCCATGATTCTCATACATTTTATATTTTTACAAATACCTGAGTCACAGCTATACACAGTTCTGTGATTATTACCACAATTCTCACACATGGCTTTTTTTTTTGGTTTGGTTTTTTGTCCACAGGTCTGTTAACTGTCTTTTCACAAACAACCATTTTCATGTCCTGTGTTCACCTCCATCATTGACTTCACTAATCCTCCTCTCTTTTCATTCTAGGACTTTCTAGAGCCACTTCAACCCCAGTGCACGTGATCACATGTGACGCCAACCAACACCTCAACTGTGGTATGACTGAACTCAAACAAGTTCACCTTGAGTTGTGTGGGCTTTATTTGTTTTTTTTCTGGCCCTTTTAATGGGAGTAAATACTGGTGACTCAGAGAACCGAGGTGATATTAACGTTCTTTAGACGTTATAGGAAATATAAATATCGTCTCCATATACCAAGTCTTCCTCTGTTCCCTTCTTGCTCTTCTCACCCCCGTCCTTGTTTCCCTCTGTGGTGTGTAGCTCCAAATGGAGCGATCAGTGTGCAGACCGCTCTGTATGGACGTGCAAACCAGATGACCTGCGGTAAGGGCAGATTTTGACGTCACAATGACAAGTGTTCTCTACAGGTCACCTTGGATATGGGAAAAAGGTACGACTCAGTATGAGAATCAAGCACCAACAGCAAATCAATATTTCTATTCCTGCCGTAAAATAACTCAACATCTAGATAATTGGCACCAGAGTTTATACAGTCATGGTCACCAGAGGATGAATCCTAAAGACTCCATGAGGTTGTGGCTTTCAGGGCAATATCTCAGCTACTATTGGTATGAAATTTGATGACATTTAGTTTTCGCTCTTCTAGACCATCAGCTGTCTGTGTCAGTATAAATATAAATCTGGCTTTTTCAGATAAAAGACTTGTTGTTGTGGACACATCTACAGGCTATAAATGTGGTTGTTGTGGAACCATTGTCTTCTAAATGTTAACCTGTTTCTCCCATCCTAAATTACAACCTAGCTTAAATATATATTATACTGCAGAATAACGCAGTTGAAAGACATCTGACTAACTGTACCCCACAAGTTATAGGACAATTCCTTCCCACATCAGCAATACAAAGCGAGATGTAAATTCCTCCACATAGAAGGGTTGTGAAGCTGGAAACGAGCTCCTTTTCTTCTCCCCGCAGATGTAATGGTACGAGGGTGTGTGACGTAGACCCAGACATCTTCCATGCTTCTGATCCCTGCCACGGCCACCACAGATATCTGGAGACCACCTACACCTGCCTCCCAGAAGCAAGTGAGTGACATGCACGTAACTAAAAGCAAAGCCCCAAAGACGTTGGCACAGAACATGTCTAATGTTCTTTACTTTGACAGTCATCAGCGTAGCATGTGAGGAGTCTTCGGCAAACCTGCATTGTCGTAAGATCACACTTTCTCCTTTTTGGTGGATTAATGTGATAAGGTGTTTTGCGTCTATTTGTGGTTCAACACAGATTCTGAATATCATCTCGTCTGTCAGCTGCAAAACAGGTTATATTCGTCTACAATGCTCAATATGGACGCCGTGACTCCACCACGTGCTCTTCCCACCGACCTGCCTCTCAGGTCCACAATGTCAACTGCTTCAACCCCACCAGCAAAGTTGGTCATAGGTACAGCTGCCCACTCATCTCGCTCAACAATAGGGATTAATATCATCCATGTTAATCTTTATTCTGTATTATCTGTGTGCACTCTGTTTCCGTAGCTGCAACGGGAAAAACAGCTGTACTATCAAAGCCAGCAACTCAGTGTTTGGAGACCCCTGTGTTGGCACTTACAAGTACCTGGAGGTGGCTTACACATGCAAAAGTAAGTACTTCAAAGGCCCTGTTGGGATGTCTCCCTCCACTGAAGCTGATCTGTGGTCATGTAAAGCAAAATATCAGTTTGTCAGCATAATATTAGCAGACTCCTGCTCATACATAAAACAAGGATGTGACGTTCAGTGAGGTTATGTCAATTCCTGATCTATTTTCTTTAGCTTATCTGGAGCTGGGTCACAATGGCAGCAGGCTAGGTACAGTAATCTAGAGTGGTGCTGTGTACATCTGAACCCAACTTAAGTGTACTAGTTAGTCAAAGTATAACAAATGGCTCATGAGAATATTCCAGATCAATTTCCTTCTAACATAACCTTGTTTGAGTTCTTAGCTTACAGAGGAGTTATGGGATTTTTAGTCATGTGTTCTCAATATTAAAAGATTTTTAAAATTGTCAAATGTTACTCTGTCCTGGGTTACTGGAGTGTCAACCCCCCCCCCCAAATTCAGAGCAGTGCTGCTTGTTACCCTGAAGTCTGATGTAGCATCCTGAAGGTCTTTTTCTCACTTAACCTGTAACCCTTCAAAATAAAAACTGCTACAGTGAGCTAGGTAACTGGACATAACATTTGCTGCTTGCATTAAAGCAGATCTAAAGCTTGACCAGTCCGCTGTGCATTGCTATGGTTGATAAACTATGGCTGTTTGGAAAAAGGGTAAAACAGAAATGAAGGTATACTTACTGGACTTAATCCTGGTGATTAAAAGCTAGTAAGTGGACCTGGAGTCAACATTATTCAACTGCTATTTCTTGGTTGAGGATGAACTTTGATGCTCAGTGTGTAAAATGGTGAATTATGAAATGTCATTCTGCAGTAACAGAACATGTTTGAGCGGTCAGAAACTTAATTAATCTGAAATCAATATCTTGTTTTGCAGAGCCTGGGAATTAAACAGAACATGGCAATGTATGGAGTCATCGGATGAAATGAAGAAACCAGTAAAACACAAATTCCAAATGGAGCATTTCGGCAAAAGTATTTGGACACCTGAAAATAAGCCTTTGATCAAGTAATTGACTTCTGTTATCATCTTGTGATCCACAAATAAAATTAGCCTTGCCTCACCTTGTGTTCTGGTTCATTACAGTAAATGACATAGTTCAGTCCCATAGCTAATATTTGTGCTGCAATAGTTTTTACTTTGTATTGACATTTTCTTAAAACCAAAGATCTGTCTCCGCTGTTAGAAACGCAGATGCTAATTTAAATGCACTTAGCTCGTATCGACAGACTTAAACTGGACCTGCTTGACTTGAACCTGTGCCAGAAGCTGGTGTCTGGCAATGAATCTCGTTTGCAGCAGGTCATAACGGCAAAAGGGTGCTCCAAGTACTAAAAATGCTTGAATTTTGATACTAGAAAAGTGGAAAAATTGCATTTTCTGCTGAATTTAGTGCAACTAAAAGCATTCATTGTGTTGAGCAATGCCAATTGCTTTCCTTAAGTTCAAACAGCTGAAAGTCTGTAGATGTGAGATTGGATTAACAAGACTGAGATGAGAGCATAGTTCTACCACAATCTAAGTCAGTATAGCTCTGTCAGTCTGTGCTGCTTTAAAATTAGTTTCTCCTGTAGATCAGATTATCCCTACTATGTCACGATTTAGTTTCCCCTTGTCTTTGTTCGGGGAAGCAACTTTAAATGTAACTTTGGCACCTTTTCACCATAATTTAGTTCTAAACTCCTGGACTCTAATAGCTCCTGTGTTTCAGCAGCTTTTCCGCTCATGTTCAAAACTTTCTGCACATTCAGAATCTCTCCCACAGATCTGCATTCTCTGACATGCCCATAATACACATATTACCAGACTAATGTCATTTAATCAGAATTCTACCTGCCCTTTTCTCTGCAGTGCATTACATTATTGATCCACTGGCAGTAACATCATCCCCTTCATACCGTTTGGCCGAAGAAGTTTGGGACTGTGTGAAACCGAAAGTAACTGAAACAGTTCTGTTGATTCCTGTCAGGGCGTCCGCTGATGTTGCATCAGCTGGGCAGAGTTGATTCGCTCTGTGAGTCTCTCATCAGTTATAATTACATTTGCATTTCACTGCGTGAGAATAATGTGTTGCTTGACAGCATGTGAAAAATTTCTAAGTTATGTAAAATTTATTGAGGCTTTCTCTTTTAAGAACTGAGAAATGGATGGCGGTTCCTCCTTCTATTACATCACCAAAACACTAATACTGTATGTGCTGTGCAACGAAGGTTAAAGTCAAGAGCCACTGGACTTGGTTGAAAGATACTGGAAGACGTTTCGTCCCTCATCCAAGGAACTTCTTCAGTTCTGACTGACTGGAAGGGAAACTCAGCTATTTACCTCAGTGGGGTGCGTTTGCCAGGATCGTCGATACTGCTGGTTCGTTAGTGTTCCTGGTTGCTGTAACGACAGCCGTTACAGTCGTTAGGACTACCCGAGACCAAGCCTGAATGACCATCGTTAGTTTCTTCACCTGAAACCAGTAGGTTACGTTTGTTGAGTTTCCTGGGAAGTGATGAAAGGACAGCATTGTAAGTGGGGGATAAGTGGTGGCGTAGACCCCCTCCTCTGTTCAATGATGGCTTCTCGACCCGTGTGTAGATGGCTTCCTTGACCCCTCTTTCAAACCATCCATCTTCTCTGTCTAAGATGTGCACTTGCTGGTCCTCAAACGAGTGTCCTCTGTCCTTCAGATGTAGGTAGACTGCAGAGTCTTGACCTGAGGAGCTCTAGAATGAATTTGCCTTCTCTTTCACAGACAAAATTCAAACAATCAAGCAATCAGTGCCTCCATGTCAGTAAAAGTATATGTGTTGTCTCTGTGTCCACTTAAAAACAATTCAAATAGCATGACACAATTTAAGTCTTTTAACCATAAAAACCTGGAGGACATAATACAGCATCTGAAATCCTCCTCCTGCTGCCTTGATATTTTGTCAACATGTCTCTCATGTCAGGTTTTTTCCCACAGGCTCTGAAAACTGCAGTCATGAAACGACTCTTAAAAAAGAGCAATCTAGACAGGTCACTCATGAGAAATAATAGGCCCATCTCAAATCTCACATTTTCAATTAAAATCACTGAAAAAGCTGTTTTTCAACAGCTTAGTGCTGGTTTGAATACTACTTAAAGGGCAGGGACTACTTTGTGTCTATTAGTAATCACACATCTGAGCTTGTTTGCCAGTAGTTTAGTTGGATTGTTATTTATTTGCACTTTTTAGTGGATAATAAAGTTTATTACAAAATGCATCAGTTTAACAATGTAACTTTGTTCAATTTGCAGGTGAAAATGGACTGTACAAAATTTATTTAAGATACTTTAACAAAATAGCTAGAGTGGAAATATTGTGAACATATATACAACAAAAATTTTACTTTAGTTAAAACACAAAAATTGAGTGACTAAATCTGTGAAAATCTAAAAGCACTAGATCATATATAGAAATCACATGTGCTCATGTCTGTTTGTTTGTTTAAAATGCATTGTGTCCATCAGGACTCTACTTTGCACTGCATTTACTTCTGATGTGGAGAGTCAGTGATTTCCTCTCAGCTGAGAAAACAGCCTGGTCAGTACACCTCAGATCGCATGTGACCCAGCTTTTTTGAGTTGGGAGGAGATCAGAGTCATTGTGTGTATCACATGGGCTTATTCCATCCATGTTTCATCAAAACACTGTCTGTGAATTTCACAAAGATTGTGCAAAATGCAACACTTTTCTTCTTGAAAATTTCACACTTTCATCTTGGATTTTTTCTTGGTTATTAGCCCTCACCCTGGCTCGATATTTTTTTGGACACGTGAAATAGTCTATCTATATATGTTAAAACACACAACGATCCTGTTAATTAAGATTTCCTCTCTAAAATCACTAAGGATGCAGGGCTTGCTGAATGCTGTTGTAATGCTGTTGTGTTCAGAATTTCATGGCAAAGCAGTGCGACAAATCAGGATGAAATCTAAACATAAGTCAAGGCGTGACTAATGTTGGAAGACCGTTCTATCTGTAGCCTGCCAATCAAGCCGTGCCATGTGCTACGGTGTTGGAGGGAATATTTGGGTTTAGTTTTTTTGTTTCCCCCTTCTGTGTAAATTGGTTTGTTTCATTCAAGTTAGGTCAGGTTGTTTAGTTCATTTCCTGTTTTGTTGTTTGCTGTTTTGAGTAGAGTTATATTTTACTGACCTTTTTTTATAAGCCTAGATGTTTCTATAGTTTTGCATTTTAGGACAAAGAAAAAAAAAACAATCTATTTTTCATTTTTCAAAAACTCCTGCTCTCCTCATTGCTTGACTGTTTGCTCCCCTGACAAAAACATGAGCACGTCTGAGCTATGTCTGCAACGTTAATGCAGTCTATCACCACACATTTCAGGTTCAGACGAGATGTTAACCCAATTTCGAATCTTGTCTCGTCACACCCCTTTATTTGTTTCACAGGAAGGATAAACGTAGGCTTTGTTACATTTAAATAAAATGCAACCGAGCTGCAGGCTTGTCCCTGGTTTGGCTTTTAAGGAATAAATGCTACGTAAATTATATAAATGACCATATTTGTATAATAAATACGTTTATTTTCCATCAGTCTTTTGTAAGTACCACTACTTTACAGAGGTGCAATACAAAATTGCCAGAGGGGCAATTTAGCAACATCTAACATTTTATTTATTCAATGAAACGGTATTTCTCTACATTATGTTCCAAATGTATTAAAGCTGCTATTTAATGCAAGTTACCAGAGCTGTGTTAATCCTTTGTTTTAATACTTTTTTTCGTGTAGAAAGTTAATTTTAAGATATTTAGTCTAAAAACATCAGAGTCATGTCTTGGGACAGTCTGAAGGAGCAAGAATAAGGGTAGTTTTGTACATGGACAGATAAGGTCTGTTTTAACAAGAATACTTGTTAAGAATAAGACTCCTCAAATCCCCAGAAATATTAACTATGGGACTGAACTATACAATTTGATATTGTGGTAATGAAACAGAACCAAAGAAATTAAGTCATTACAGTAGAATCAAATGAAAACAAAAGAAAATAAAATCAATGACTTGATCAAAGGCTTAGTAAATTAATAGTTTTTTCCATTTTTACTTATTTGTTGAATAATTATATTTAAATTATATGGCCAAAGGTATGTGGACATCTTACGCCAGTGGTGATCAACTACATGAATGTAATTTTCAGGTGTCCAAATACTTTTGGCCAAATGGTGTATTAGAATTTTTTTATTGGTTTCTTGATTACTTCAGTTTTATCATAAACTGAAAACATTCTGCTGACTCAGTCTTCCTTTTCCTGAAAGCACGTACATTGCGATGCTTTGTTGTTTAACTCCCAGGATCTGGAAAATGAAGAGATAAAACATTGACTTTAGACAGAGAGCACAAACGTGTTCTGTTACTGCAGAACGACATTTTTAAACTGCTATTTTACATGTTAAAGTTCCTCCCCCTACCAAGAAAAAGGATTTTGACAAACAATCTTAACTCAAGGTCCACTTACTAGCTTTTTCCTGCAGTTTTTAATCACTAGGATAAAGACTAGTAAGTATGCTTTTATTTATCTTTTACCATTTGTTAAACACAGCCATAGTTCAGTCATAGCTTAGCAACCAACAATGCACAGCAGACTGGTGAAGCTTTAGATTTCTCTGGTGTTGATCTGCTTTAATGTAAGCTGCAAATGTTAGCATGTCCTATTACCTAGCTCACTGCAGCCATTTTTATTTTGAAGGGTTACAGGTTAAGTTAGAAAAAGACCTTCTGGATGCTACTACATCAGACTTCAGGGTAACATAAGCAGCCCTGCCCTTAACATACAAATAAAGAAAAAAATATCATAGCCCCTCTGTAAGATAAGAATTCACACAAGGTTGTGTTAGAAGGAAAGAAGGAGAAAGAGGATAATCCAAAGAAAATAGATCAATTAACGCAACCATGTGGCACATCCTTGTTTTATGTATAAGCAGGAGTCTGCTAACAACATTATGTGGACATACTGATATTTTGCTTTACACGACCACAGATCAGCTTCAGTAGAGTGAAACAGCCCAACAGGTCCTTTGAAGTACTTACTTTTACATTGTGTAAGCCACCTCCAGGTACTTGTAAGTGCCAGCACAGGGGTCTTCAAACACAGAGCTGCTGGCTTTGATAGCACAGCTTCTTTTCCTGTTACAGCTGTTGAAGCAGAGTGATGTGAGTGAATACAGGTTTGAATGTGCACAGAATACTGGGAAATATGGATGTTTAGTGAGAGAAATTAACGTGGATGATATTAATCCCCATTGTTTAACAAGATGAGTGGCCAGCTGTACCTTTGGCCAACTTTGCTCGTGGGGACTGAGCAGTCGACATTTTGGGTCTCAGAGGCAGGTCGTTGGTAAGAGCATGTGGTGGAGTCACGGCGTCCAATATAAGCACCATAGACAGATATAACCTGTCCTCCAGCTGACAAAAAGAGGAGATATTAAGTATCCGTGTTGAACCGCAAAAAAATATATAACTTTATCACATTAATCCACCAAAAATACATTAACAAAGGAGAAGGTGTGATCTTACGACACTGCAGGTTTGACAAAGACCCATCACATGCTACACTGAAGACTGTCAAAGTAACGATATTAACATTAGACACGTTGCACTCAAACTTCTTTGTGGCTTTTCTTCACTTTTAGTTACATGCACAAATGTTACTGACTTGCTGGGAGGCAGGTGTAGGTGGTCTCCAGATATTTGTAGTTGCCAGGGCAGGGATCAGAAGCAACAAAGGTGTCCGTGTTTATTTCACACACCCTTGTGCCATTACATCTGCAGGGAGAAGAAAAAAGAGCTTGTTTCCAGCTTTAGCTTTCACTAATCTCCCAAGCATATTTTCTATGTGAAGCAATTTACTATGGAGGACCAACTCTATCATATTTAAAAATAAATACAGAAATAAATAAATGCTCAATAAATAAATAAGCATACAATTAATTGCCCCAAAAAATACAATAAACAAATAAATGTAGGTAGAAATTAAATTATACAGTATACCTTATTTATTTATTGTCCGTTATAATCGTCAACTTTATTTATTAATTACTTATTTTTTTTAAGTATTTATTTATGTGCATGTTATAATATTTTTGTCTGTTTTATTCTTCCTTTGTATTTTTTTACCATATTTATTTCTTCAATGCTATTTATTTCTGCCTGTCGTTTTTACATTTCTGCCTGTCGTTTTTACATTTCTGTATGCATTTGTGCCTCATTATGCAAATGAGGAGGGGCTGTGTCTTAAGGGGTCAACTTCTGCCCATTGGTTGGTTAGCATTTTACTGCATCGGTCGAAGCTACATGGCTTACCTGCCACTAGGGGCGCTAAAGACGGTGGTGGCTGCCACACTGGTCGGTGTGGTCGCTGCCACTAGGGGCGTTAAAGACGGTGGTCGCTGCCACACTGGTCGGTGTGGTCGCTGCCACTTGGGGCGCTAAAGACGGTGGTCGCTGCCACACAGACCACTGGTCTCTGCCACAGTCTCCAAGGGATGGCTTCTTTCTGTTCCTTGTCACACAAACTGTGGCTGTACACATTTAAAAAAGTTTCAAGTTAATTCCATAATTTACATCACGCTTTGTATTGCTGATGTGCGAAGGAACTGCAATACAACTCGCGGGGTACAGTTAGTCAACTGCGTTATTCTACAGCATAAGAATATATATTTAACGTTAGCTAATGGTTGTAGAATGAATTTGCTGTAATTTAGGAGAAGCATGATGACATTTAGATGATAATTGTGACTGAGCGTAATAACTTTTTCACCACTATCTAAAACTCACAAAGGTCAGAGCTAAGTTGTTCCACAGCAGCTACACTGACAGCCTGCAGATGTGTCCGCACAAGGGTTTTATTAAACAGCCTTGAGAATGCGTGCATCAGATGATGCAGATTATCTTAAAAAGCTTCATATCTGTGGGCCTTTCACATTTTTTATTGAACTTAGAAACAAGACTAAGGGTCTACATTCATACTAGTGGCTCTTTGAGGCTGTATTAATGAATTGTATGAATCCTAATAATGTAAGAAAGATTAGGAGATCGGAAAAATAAATGTAATTTCATAGCATTCCCTCCAATAGTAGCTGAGATATCTCCATAAATGACCTCATGGAGTCTTAAGGATTCATCCTCTGGTGACCATGATCTGGTGCTAATCATGTAGATGTTGAGTTATTTTATGACAGGAATGAAAATATTGACCTGCTTTGTTGCTGAATTCTAATTTTGAATTGTACCTTTTCCTCATAATGTCCAAGGTGCCCTGCAGAGAACACTTTGTGTTGAAAAGCTCTTGTGGAAGTTTGCCCTCACTGCAGGTTGTACTGTCTGCACGTCCATACAGAGCGGTCTGCACACTGATCACTCCATTTGCTGTTCAACAACACAAAGGGAAACAAGAACAGAGGGAAGAAGAAAGAAATATGTACAGGATGAGATGATATTTTTTTTAATTTTCTATAGGCCTACTGTCAGATGAAAAAGACTGAAACGGACAATGACTGTTCCAATCCACAGTGTACAAAAACAAAGTGTTTCTTCCGTTGCTCTATGTCATTAAACCACGGTTATGCTGCTTGATCATGTGCACTAGAAGCTGGTGCCAAGAACAGGAAGTTGCCCCGTAGTTTTATTCATCCAAAACTGGCTTCACTGCTCTCCATTCAAATCTACGTGGTGGCTTCGTCCAGTAATGTGTACAGTCCACTTAGCAGGAAACTACTGGGTGATCGGAACGCACCCAATGTGTTAGTCTCTCAGATCTGTTCCTACAGAACATGTACACAGGTACTTACAGTACTTTCATTAAAAAATATTTTTTAAAATGACTAACACAACTGGGGACTGTAGTTTTTTTTAAACAAGAGCAAATAGTGCATTTTCAGGGGACTACTAGATCATTTTGCTTTTCATACCACAGCTCAGGCGATGGACGTTGAAGGCACCATCACAGGTGATCACTCTCTCTGCGGATGAGGGGGTCACAATGGTGACCTTTTGAGCTCTGGAAAATCCTAGAATGAAAAGTTTGTAATATAATTCGTGCATATTGGAACAAACACATAGTTTTTGTGTAATAACAACCAAAAAGACCAAATTAAGTTTCATATAAACATTTATTTAGAAACAGTGTTGGCATGAATAAAATAGGAAAAAAACATTCACACCAGAAAGTGGAACAATAAAAATCATCAGTGCATCTCACCAAAGGATCTTTTTGACAGCAGCTAGCTTGTTAGCTCTATCTTATGAGTTTTTTCAAAAGATAACTCTGTGACTCCTGTCCTATAATGGACTTTAAATCATGTCTTTGTTGGGGAACAGTTTATAGGGAGCCCGAGTAAACTGAACCTGGAAGAATAAGAAAACCTGATTCAAAACCTCAGAGACATTTGTAACTATGCTAATAACTAAAAATCCAGCCTTGGAGCAGTTTTCTCAGCACGATGTTGTGTTTCTTTGTTTAGGTGAGGATGATAGTTTTTGTTTTGATTTTAACAACTACTCGACATCACTAAATAATGCTATATCTCCCCACTTGTAGAAAAACATGCTTTTTGGAACAAGATCCAAGATAATAGCACATCTTTTTCATTAATAATGTAGGACTCGGTAAAATAACATACTGTATAGGTAAATGTTTTTAAGTGTTTTGTATTTTGATTGGTTTAATAATTGGGCCAAAAAGAGGCGTGGACCGTGGAAAAGAGGTTAAACAAGAAGTGATGTCAGGACTTGCTCAGGGACCCAATGGTGGATGGGTCACAGTGGGGGATTGAACCTGGGTCTCTCACACCAAAGGCAGGTTATCCAAAGTGGATGGTGCATCACAGTTAAGTAAAATCTAAACTTGTAATACAGAATTCAAACATCCAGTTACCTGCTCTCATAAGCAAACACGTTGCTGCCAGCACTGGAAGAGAAAAACACATTTTTAAAGTTTATTACTCTTGTAATTTTTTTTTGTGTTAATCCAGTTTAAAAACGTTCTGGGAGTTAATGGCAACTCCATGAAACACTAAAATCTTTCAAACTGTCATTTGAACTTTAAGTAAACAATCAATACCTGCCTGTGATAACATATTTTATAGAAAATCTGACTTCAGTTTCTAATAAGTCACCAATAATAAAATGGTTTGTTTGATACTAAGGGCTTTAGTAATGGATATTAAATATATTTTTTTATTTTTTCACACATCTACATTATACATTATTTCTAAGTAACGTTTCTTTTGTGAGTAGCGTAATGGAACTACAACTTAATGTCATTATACAGCCCAGTGTTGTAAAATGATGAATAAATCTACCTTGTAGTAAGTTAGTTGCGTACTTACACAGTGTGGTGCAGAGTCTGGAGCAGAGCATGGTGTCAGAAGAGCTTTGAGTTGAAGTGATTGCAGTGAAACACACACAAGCTATTTATTGTGTTGAGGGGAAAGACCGGCCTCTCTCTGTGCAAACAAGTTACCAATGAAAAAATCCGGCACCAGTTGCAGAAGACTGAAGGAGAAAACTTTAGATGGTTACAGATAATAAAATATCAAGAAGTGAAACACAAATCATCTCAGAATAAATTACTTCTTACAACAATATGCCTGAGAACAAACAAGGCAGGAAATGAAATTTGATGGTTATCTGTTTTCTTCAGTTTACGTGAAGCCTGCACAGCGTCCACAGCATGTTAAAGATCTTAGTTTAACATCTTAGTTTAACATTTTAGCTCTGTTGTCTAAGACAAGGAAGAATGGAATAAAAATATATTTATATCTATTTCTGCTACATTGATCATTTTATAAAAGTGCAATATTAAATCTTCAAAATCTTTGAGTGCAGCTGAGGTGGATTGTCAGTTTGGGGGGTATGTTGTTGTCACAAACCAAAGGACTGACAAGGATCAGAGGTATTACAATTCATCCTGAGGTGAACTTAAAAGTGTGGATTAAATTTCATGGCAACCCATCCATTACTTGTCAACACATTTTTCTGGACACACTGGACCAAAAGTCTACCTAAGTCGTTAAGTGTGCTTTATTGCAAAGAGCTCACAAAGAAATAACTTATTATGAGCATGATTAGTTATTTTACACCGCAGATCGACCACATAGCCCGTTATAAATAATAACATAAAAACAGGACATGTACATTAATAATTCGGAGCTTATAACTCTGATGGAAATTTGATATTTTCTGTGTTTACTGTTTCACCCTGCATGTGTCATCAGAATAGACAAATGTTTCAATCTGTGGTATTTCATTATTATATTATGTTGCAGCTCGGTGAAGTTTCCCTTGGAAAAGATGCTCGTTAGAGAGTTTTCTTATCTGACTGTCCTCGATAGGCCTTCATCTCAGGACAGTTTGTCCCTACTCCCTTCCTCCCTAAGATGGCTGCATAATACACTTACAGTATGAAGTCACCTGTTTCTACACTGGCTCTTTGTCTTATACTCTGCAGACTGTTTGCACGTTTGTCTGACCCTTTGCAAAGAATAAAACCTTTAAAACATGTCAAGATTAAATTCTTTATTTCAGGAGACTCACCTAAGGTTTAATTTCCATTTCATAACCTACTGTGGCATCGCTGTCATAAATGTGTTATCGACTTAATGAACTGAAAGGTAAACAGAGTACTTGCCATCTTTTTTTAACAGCTTTAGACCTATTAATCAGGGAAAATACCTGTGCAGACGTACGTTACGAAATGATTTTCATAAACAGCCTATACATGACTCATACAGATCAGTAAGATGGCTGAGCACATTTTGCTGTCAGCAGAGGGATTTATGTTTAGTTTTGGGAATAATGCTCAGATCACATGTCTGCAATTATAAAATCCAGTGGTTGATTGGTTTGATTTCACATCACAAGGAAACCACACCAGAGTTTGTTTAAAAGCTTACTGAGTTAATGGCAACTCCATGAAACACTAAAATCTTTCACAGGTCAATATTTTATTTAAAAATCAACTGTCTTCCAGCACTGGAAGAGAGAAAATGTTTTAAAACTTTATTAGTCTTGTAACTTTTGTGTAAATCCAGTTTAACAAAGTTCAGGGAGTTAATGACAACACCATGAAACACTGAAATCTTTCACAGGTCAATATTGTATTTGTATAACATAATAACTAATAAGAAACATAACTTATAACCAGTTTTTGTAGTATGCTTTTGAATTAATCTCACCAGTGTCTGAGTTGTAGTGCTTGTGTGTTATGTCTGAGGGAAAAGTTTGGTTTTTCAGCAAGATTGAATGGTTTTGGGTGGAGAGCTTCATTTTCACCTGAAAATAGGTTGTTTGGGGAATTGGTTGAGAAGCTGTGGATTTGTGTTTAGAGTTTTGAGATAAAGAGGCATAATTTCAAGAAATGCGTTTAAGCAATCAAGAAAAACTGTCACACAATTTTTATTTTTGTGACATGACATGAAATGAGAAAGTAATTAATTAACCTCTTGTGCACCATGTAACTACACTGCCATCTACTGACTAATATATTAACAAGATGATGCCCCTTTAAACAAGTTTATTAAAGTAGGGTTCCTCCCACAAGCTCTAATAACATCTATAACATGCACCAGTTATCTTAATCTTAAGTTATCTTAACTTTCTGCTATGATAGGAACATCTAATGTGACCAGGTGCTGCCTTACTTCACGATAGATATTAACTCTTCAGGTTAAAGAGCATACATCTGCATTGAAGAGAAACGTATTAGCTTTATATAACCATCAGGAAAACACATTTAGTCGACTTATCAAGATGCATTCGTTCAACATCAAACTGATATTTACAGTAACAATACAGTGGATGTTTAGCTGAGTTTCAAATTTTGAGGGATGCCGTCTCTTAGCTTTATAGCTAATTGTTCAAACTAATATCTAAAAGTTTATGCAAAGTAGTCCTGATATATGAAGCTACAAACCTGTACTTCTGGTGAGGAGTCCTTTGCTGTCCTTACGGTATGTCTCTGTGGTTTGTCGGTCTGGCAGGAAACTTTTTGCAGGTACAGACTGATGTGCTGTCTGTATGTAGAAACAGTTTGATCCTGTATCATCTGAAATGTTCAGTTAGAGCAACAGCTAAAAACAGTGCAAAATAACGTACGGAGGAAAACATTTATTACACAGAACATCTGACAGGAATATGATACTCCGCTTCCCGACAAATGTTTGGAGGATGAAGCAGATGGGAAAACTTAATAATTGGTCCACAGTGAGGATGAAGATGTTTCATTTGTTGTTACCGTATCAGACAAAGGGTTAGCTCAAGTGTAAACTCACTGTTTTTCACACTGTGTCCGATGCACCATTTATCTTCTTTGGAAAACAATGCTACTTTTCACAGTATATCTTGGAGGGTGCTCACTATTAAATTACATTAGAATTGAGCTGGCGCTTTTATCCAAAGCAACTTACAATCATACATATCTGTCAAGTTTTGGATTTGAAAATAAGGGAAATTCACCATGAGCAGTCCCACCATCCCAACCAAGCTCCAGTACCCCTCACATTTTAAGACAGGTGTTATAGCCTAAATGAAAACACAAAAGAGCATTTCTTTAAATGCTTATTTGCATATTTTCTGTTCATTTAACATTGCTTGTTTACATTTACATTTTCTTGTCATTCCACACATTCTTTTCATTTCATATTGCTTTTCTTTGATGTTTTAGTGAGTACAAAATTGTTGCAGACTTTGCATTCTTTAACACTCTTTTGGAAGGAGTGTATTTGTGGGCTGGGCCAGAGTGGTTCATTTTACATGAGTAGAGGCAAACAGTTCTGTTGTCTAATGGCGCGTTCGAGACCGGTCGAACTGGGACATTTCCCAGTTGAAACATCCGACTTCCGACCTCGGAGGGTTCGGGTGCATGGTGGTGCATGGCGCGAAAGTGAAGCGGAAATCATGGCTGATCGTGACACAGTGTGAAGTGTACACACGGTTGCACCCTCAGCAGTGCTTTAGGTGTTAAATAAAAGTATGGCAGTTTAACTGCAACAACTGACATAAATAGCTAGTTCTGTGTTCCCGGCCTCTGGCTAAATAAGTTGGTAGCGCTCAAGTCAGTCAGTGTTGTAGGTTGCACTTCGTAATGTTTTGGCATTTTAACAATAACTTTTATGCAGAAAAGATGACTTTATGATATTCTTTACTGTAACCAGCTACCGAATGTGCAAAACATATTTCTAGCTGAACATTATATTTGTTTATTGATTCAACTGAAATAAGTCAGAAATGTGACATCAGTGAGGATGTATCAGCACCTGGAACTGCACAGGCGCACGACACAAACACAAGGTTTCTTGATATCACAGTTGGCATCGTTGACATAATCTTTTCCTGAGGACAGATTTTTAAAGAAACAATTATGGCACATTAGAGGCATCAGATACAAAGAAATAGTTTGCATTTTTCAGTTAAGCAAGAAAACTTTATAGCACTCACAAACCTGATTTATATCATGATTCACAGTTACAAATTAAAGCTCCTACTGAACAAAGACTAAGAAAAGTAAACATGCAACAATGAGGGAAAAGCCAACAATATAAGGTTTCTATCAGATAATTAAGTTGTACCTGCAAAGTTAATCTCCATACAGTTCTCTCTTCCACCAAGGTTGTTGGGTTCCCCTGCAGCCCAGCCTTTGAAGGCGTGCCTGGAACCATCACTCCACAGCCACACACCCTCCTGAAAGAAGAAGTGGCGATTTACGCTAATCACAAAAAAGGATCACACCCCTAGTGGCATCTATCCATGCTGATTGTGAAGAAATATCCAGAGCTAAGCTCATGTATAGTTTTGTTTGTGATGCCAATTCAGAAATCATGTCCGTGGTAATAAAGATAATCCACAGATGTTGCTGTGAGCATTTCAGCAGGAACTATTCTGGTACAAGAACAACTGATCATGGATCAGTAGTAGACTCATTTTAAATGTTTAATGGTTTGAACTCCACAGTTCTGTTCATCATCATGTAGCGCTAGAGTTTTTTAGCCTTTAACTAAATGTATACCCAGAGAGTTTATACAGTTGGTTGGATTTTTTTTTTTTTTTTTAAAGATTAAAGTTATGTCCTGTTAAAAATACCACACTGGTCACATTGCAAAAACATCCATTATAAACAGAATATATTCTGTATCAGGCACACAGAGGACAGCTAAATCAGATCCTGTTTTTTGCTAAAAGGCTCACCTTTGCTGCATCGTAGCCTCCAACCCAAGCTGCCTTATCTACACCAGTCAGCTTTACTGAATCAACTCTCTGATGAACTTGTACTTCGTTTGCGGTTTGAAGGGAAGCCAGATTCCCACCGAGAGAAGTGCAGGAACGCTGCAGAAAAAAGACAAAGTGTGAAGCAAAAGACAGAAAGAGACAAAATAATTACACAGAGATGATAATGAATTCCTAACACGACTACGTGAACATGCTTGAACTGTGTGTACCAACAGAGTTGATAATGGATCCTGTGTATATTCAATAACCTCCATATGACGACCATGACTAACTGAGTGATCACAAATACAGTGTGCCAGTTATAACTGAAGACGTACCTCTGCATCAGCCCACTGCTGTTCAGTCTTTTGGAACATGTAACATTTTTGGCCAAAGACAGTCCAACCCTTAGGGCAGGTTTCATAGCAGGGATCTAAAACACAGTTGTAGATGAAGAAGGACAATCATGCAAAAAGCCTCCAGTGGCCCAAAGCCAGTGGAGGTCTGAGAAAATTGTTCCTCAGCACAACATTTATGGACAAATTAGAAAGAGTTAAGAAGCAATCTTAGGATCAAGTGCAGCTATTTCTCGTCCACCACTGTGAGAAGCACTAACCTGAGTTTTCCTCTCTTGATGCCTGTGAAGACACAGAAATATTCAGTATTGAATCTTTTTTTAAACTTTGCTTCCATTTGCAACTTTAGATTTGAAGTCAAAAATACAGGTGACAGGATGCTGAGTTTTATTTATCAAAATGTGTTTCGTTTACTTCCTTATTTTGCAAATTTGAATAAAACACAATTACTATAATTTTCGTTGGGTTGTACAAACTCTTGCAGGAACGGCTTGATGTCAATTTTATGTGTTGTAACAGCAAACTTTTTTAAAAATATATATTTTATGACTTACATTGCCTCCAGTCCACAGTCCAGTGGTCAAACAGAGGACCGCAATGAAATGAAGAGCTGATGCCATCTGTGTAAGATAAAGAATATTAGTCAATTAATGCACCATAGATAAGCATGTGAATTCTAATTATAAACTTAAAATTACAGTTTTAAAAGTGTTAGTACAGCAATGAGATTTGGTGATACAGGATAAATATAAGAGAGACAGGATAAATTATTTTTTTTAGTAAGTTTTACAGAAACAAGGAATTCTAAAGAACTACATAAAAAGGGTTTTTCCTTGGAAGCAAACACTAAAAGTAATGTAACCTTAGTTACTGTACATAGTAATTGTTTCCTTAATATTTGTTAATTCAGAGCAGAGCATTTTGGTTCCCACCTGTATGTTCCCAGGGGGAAGCAGAAGAGTGACGGAGTCGCAGGGAGAGTCTAACGTGAGCTGCAGGTGACTGCAGGGGCGGGGTATAAAAACGGCGCCGTAAAGTCGAACACACTGGCCCTCATTTATCATTCTTGCGTAGAAACGGGCGTATTTTTGTGCGTGAGATTATGCTTACACTGTTCTCAACGCCTGATTTATGAAGCTGTGCGTACCTTTGAAATCCAGGTGTACGCACCACCTGATGTTGATAAATGCGGCGGCTGAAAACGTGTGTAATTTGAATGAAACGCCCCCAATTATTCAAGCTTCAGGAGGCTGCACCCAGGACTTTACGGCAGGTACTGACAGAATACGGCAAGAAATACATGGTTTGAGCAGGAAATCCACAAGTTAAAACTTCAGAAACAAAATATTATGTTGTTTTGACAGATTTAAATAAAGATTAAATGTTTAGTTTCACTACTAGATCCCTCCCCGGCATAAATGTTCAAAAATATTGTGCATTTAATATTACGAGGTTTTTTCATTTGGAAACAATTTAATATTTTTTATTCAATGATTTAAACTGTACACATTTTTAACAAAATGTTCAACGCAGCTTAAAACTGCACACGAGCAGTCAGATGAGCCATAAACAGTTCAGGTCCAGCCGGAGAGCCAGTGCTGGAGTCAAGGGGACCACCGCGGCTGTCAACCTCGCTGGAGCGGACCAGTCGCTGTCAGCCCCAGAGGAGGATGCGCTCATCCCGGAGGAGCAGGGCACGGGCCGAGCTTCGCTGAGCGTTCACTTTGATAAACGGAGGACATACGGGCGGTGTATCCCCAGCGTGCAAAGCAAGGCTTCATAATGTTTTCGCGGCTTTGGGAAACAGTGCTCTGTGCTGTCCTGGGACTATTACGCACGGACATCGGGTCTGGACGCGCACGGACTTGGATCTGACCATCCGCGGTGTAACTTTTCTTTTAAGTTCAGAGTGAAACATTGTCCAAACACAATGATGAGCTGCACCACCACAAACTAGAAGTTTTGTCTGTTCCTAGAATCCAAGGGACAGATTTAGCACTAAAACGCCCATCAAAGTCCCAAATAAGCTCCAAATGAAAGTATGTAGCTCTGATAAAAAGCTGCTCCATCACCTCCGGGACTGGGCTTTACGCACTGACCCAGGACTCAAACGTGAACAGAGATCAGCATGCCAGAGTCTGGGGACGCAGGGCCTTTAGCGGGGTGTCGGTGTTCAGCTATGCGGTCATAATATAAAGTTTGTCTGATAATAAATGCGGGCGTTGTGCGCGACATGTCTGTGCACGCTTCACCAAGGGCTGTGTCCATTTCAGCAGCCAGTCTCAGCGCTTCAAGCCATCCGCTCATGCTCTTCGTTGTTTTAACATTTTTTGCTTGTAGTCTTTTCATTTGAAGGTACACATTTTATTAAAAGCAAACCCAAATAAAAGGCACCAAAAGCTACGATAAAATAGTCCAAATACAAATCAAAGCATGTTCTGACTGCTCAATAAGCTGTATAAAGTCCGTGCTGCTCAAATACACAAAAAATAATGTTTCAAACGTTGTTTCTGTTACAGTGGGTCATAATATATCATGTATTTTAGTTTGTCAGTGCATTTTGTGCTGTTAGGAAATGAATTCTGCGCATTTCGGCTCTAACTCAAAACTTGCGTACATGTACACCACCTCATGAGCTGGCGTAGGATTTGAGCGTGCCGTACGCCAACGTCCATATTGATAAATGTCAAAGTCACCGTGGTTTTGGGCGTACGCCAGGTGTGCGCTTGAAATTTGGTAGTACGCACTTTGATAAATGAGGGCCATTCTACTTGCGTGAGCTCACTGGCCCTCATTTATCATTCTTGCGTAGAAACGGGCGCATTTTTTGTGCGGGAGATTATGCTTACACTGTTCTCAGCGCCTGATTTATGAAGCTGTGCGTACCTTTGAAATCCAGGTGTACGCACCACCTGGTGTTGGTAAATGCGGCGGCTGAAAACGTGTGTAATTTGAATGAAACGCCCCAATTATTCAAGCTTCAGGAGGCTGCACCCAGGACTTCACGGCAGGGACTGACGGAATACGGCAAGAAATACATGGTTTGGAGCAGGAAATCCACAAGTTAAAACTTCAGAAACAAAATATTATGTTGTTTTGACAGATTAAATAAAGATTAAATGTTTAGTTTCACCACTAGAGCCCCTCCCCGGCATAAATGTTCAAAAATATTGTGCATTTTAATATTACGAGGTTTTTCATTTGGAAACAATTTAATACTTTTTTATTCGATGATTTAAACTGGAAACATTTTTGACAAAATGTTCAACGTGCTTAAAACTGGACACGAGCGTTCAGATGAGCCATAAACAGTTCAGGTCCAGCCGGAGAGCCAGTGCTGGAGTCAAGGGGACCACCGCGCGCTGTCAACCTCACTGGAGCGGACCAGTGCGCGCTGTCAGCCCCAGAGGAGGATGCGCTCATCCCGGAGGAGCAGGGCACGGGCCGAGAGCTTCTCGCTGAGCGTTTACTTTGACGAACGGAGGACATATACGGACAGATACGGGGCGGTGTATCCCCAGCGTGCAAAGCAAGCATTCATAATGTTTTGTGGCTTTGGGAAACAGTGCTCTGTGCTGTCCTGGGACTATTACGCACGGACACGGGTCTGGACGCGCACGGACTTGGATCTGACCATCCGCGGTGTAACTTTTCTTTTATGTTCAGAGTGAAACATTGTCCAAACACAATGATGAGCTGCACCACCTCTGTACCACCTGTTTGTGGAGCGCGTTTTTGTTTTGAACGCTGTTGGAGTTTGTCTGTTCCTAGAATTATAAATTGGCTACTTGTGGTGCACCAAGAGACAGATTTAGCACTAAAACCCCCCATCAAAGTTAAATCCCAAATAAGCTCCAAATGAAAGAATGCTGCTCTGATAAAAAGCTGCTCCATCACCTCCGGGACTGGGCTTTACGCACTGACCCAGGACTCACACATGGACAGAGATCAGCATGCCAGAGTCTGGGGACGCGGGGCCTTTTGCGGGGGTGTCGGTGCTCGCTGTGCGGTCATAATATAAAGTTTGTCTTATAATAAATGCAGGGCTTTGTGCGCGACATGTCTGTTCCCGCTTCACCTAAAGGGCGCGGGGCTGTGTCCATTTCGGCAGCCAGTCTCAGCGCTTCAAGCCATCCGCTTATGCTCTTTGTTGTTTTAACATTTTTTGCTCATAGCCTTTTCATTTGAAGGTACACATTTTATTAAAAGCAAACCTAAATAAAAGGCACCAAAAGCTACGATAAAATAGTCCAAATACAAATCAAAGCATGATCTGACTGCTCAGTAGGCTGTATAAAGTCCGTGCTGCTCAAATATAAACACAAAAATTAATGTTTCAAACGTTGTTTCTGTTACAGTGGGTCATAATATATCATGTATTTTAGATTGTGAGTGCATTTTGTGCTGTTAGGAAATGAATTCTGTGCATTTCGGCTCTAACTCAAAACTTGCGTACATGTACACCACCTCCTGAGCTGGCGTAGGATTTGAGCGTGCCGTACGCCAACGTCCATATTGATAAATGTCAAAGTCACCGTGGTTTTGAAGTACGCCAGGTGTGCGCTTGAAATTTGGTGTACGCACTTTGATAAATGAGGGCCATTCTACTTGCGTGAGCTCACTGGCCCTCATTTATCATTCTTGCGTAGAAACGGGCGCATTTTTGTGCGTGAGATTATGCTTACACTGTTTTCAACGCCTGATTTATGAAGCTGTGCGTACCTTTGAAATCCAGGTGTACGCACCACCTGATGTTGATAAATGCGGCGGCTGAAAACGTGTGTAATTTGAATGAAACGCCCCCAATTATTCAAGCTTCAGGAGGCTGCACCCAGGACTTTACGGCAGGTACTGACAGAATACGGCAAGAAATACAGCAGGAAGTCCACAAGTTAAAACTTCAGAAACAAAATATTATGTTGTTTTGACAGATTTAAATAAAGATTAAATGTTTAGTTTCACTACTAGATCCCCTCCCCGGCATAAATGTTCAAAAATATTGTGCATTTAATATTACGAGGTTTTTCATTTGGAAACAATTTAATATTTTTTATTCAATGATTTAAACTGTACACATTTTTAACAAAATGTTCAACGCGCTTAAAACTGCACACGAGCAGTCAGATGAGCCATAAACAGTTCAGGTCCAGCCGGAGAGCCAGTGCTGGAGTCAAGGGGACCACCGCGCGCTGTCAACCTCGCTGGAGCGGACCAGTGCGCTGTCAGCCCCAGAGGAGGATGCGCTCATCCCGGAGGAGCAGGGCACGGGCCGAGAGCTTCTCGCTGAGCGTTCACTTTGATAAACGGAGGACATACGGGGCGGTGTATCCCCAGCGTGCAAAGCAAGGCTTCATAATGTTTTGCGGCTTTGGGAAACAGTGCTCTGTGCTGTCCTGGGACTATTACGCACGGACACGGGTCTGGACGCGCACGGACTTGGATCTGACCATCCGCGGTGTAACTTTTCTTTTAAGTTCAGAGTGAAACATTGTCCAAACACAATGATGAGCTGCACCACCACAAACTAGAAGTTTTTGTCTGTTCCTAGAATCCAAGGGACAGATTTAGCACTAAAACGCCCATCAAAGTCCCAAATAAGCTCCAAATGAAAGTATGTAGCTCTGATAAAAAGCTGCTCCATCACCTCCGGGACTGGGCTTTACGCACTGACCCAGGACTCAAACGTGAACAGAGATCAGCATGCCAGAGTCTGGGGACGCAGGGCCTTTAGCGGGGGTGTCGGTGTTCGCTGTGCGGTCATAATATAAAGTTTGTCTGATAATAAATGCGGGGCGTTGTGCGCGACATGTCTGTGCACGCTTCACCAAGGGCTGTGTCCATTTCAGCAGCCAGTCTCAGCGCTTCAAGCCATCCGCTCATGCTCTTCGTTGTTTTAACATTTTTTGCTTGTAGTCTTTTCATTTGAAGGTACACATTTTATTAAAAGCAAACCCAAATAAAAGGCACCAAAAGCTACGATAAAATAGTCCAAATACAAATCAAAGCATGTTCTGACTGCTCAATAAGCTGTATAAAGTCCGTGCTGCTCAAATACACAAAAAATAATGTTTCAAACGTTGTTTCTGTTACAGTGGGTCATAATATATCATGTATTTTAGTTTGTCAGTGCATTTTGTGCTGTTAGGAAATGAATTCTGCGCATTTCGGCTCTAACTCAAAACTTGCGTACATGTACACCACCTCATGAGCTGGCGTAGGATTTGAGCGTGCCGTACGCCAACGTCCATATTGATAAATGTCAAAGTCACCGTGGTTTTGGGCGTACGCCAGGTGTACGCTTGAAATTTGGTGTACGCACTTTTGATAAATGAGGGCCATTCTACTTGCGTGAGCTCACTGGCCCTCATTTATCATTCTTGCGTAGAAACGGGCGCATTTTTGTGCGGGAGATTATGCTTACACTGTTCTCAGCGCCTGATTTATGAAGCTGTGCGTACCTTTGAAATCCAGGTGTACGCACCACCTGGTGTTGGTAAATGCGGCGGCTGAAAACGTGTGTAATTTGAATGAAACGCCCCCAATTATTCAAGCTTCAGGAGGCTGCACCCAGGACTTCACGGCAGGGACTGACGGAATACGGCAAGAAATACATGGTTTGGAGCAGGAAATCCACAAGTTAAAACTTCAGAAACAAAATATTATGTTGTTTTGACAGATTAAATAAAGATTAAATGTTTAGTTTCACCACTAGAGCCCCTCCCCGGCATAAATGTTCAAAAATATTGTGCATTTTAATATTACGAGGTTTTTCATTTGGAAACAATTTAATACTTTTTTATTCGATGATTTAAACTGGAAACATTTTTGACAAAATGTTCAACGTGCTTAAAACTGGACACGAGCGTTCAGATGAGCCATAAACAGTTCAGGTACAGCCGGAGAGCCAGTGCTGGAGTCAAGGGGACCACCGCGCGCTGTCAACCTCACTGGAGCGGACCAGTGCGCGCTGTCAGCCCCAGAGGAGGATGCGCTCATCCCGGAGGAGCAGGGCACGGGCCGAGAGCTTCTCGCTGAGCGTTTACTTTGACGAACGGAGGACATATACGGACAGATACGGGGCGGTGTATCCCCAGCGTGCAAAGCAAGCATTCATAATGTTTTGTGGCTTTGGGAAACAGTGCTCTGTGCTGTCCTGGGACTATTACGCACGGACACGGGTCTGGACGCGCACGGACTTGGATCTGACCATCCGCGGTGTAACTTTTCTTTTATGTTCAGAGTGAAACATTGTCCAAACACAATGATGAGCTGCACCACCTCTGTACCACCTGTTTGTGGAGCGCGTTTTTGTTTTGAACGCTGTTGGAGTTTGTCTGTTCCTAGAATTATAAATTGGCTACTTGTGGTGCACCAAGAGACAGATTTAGCACTAAAACCCCCCATCAAAGTTAAATCCCAAATAAGCTCCAAATGAAAGAATGCTGCTCTGATAAAAAGCTGCTCCATCACCTCCGGGACTGGGCTTTACGCACTGACCCAGGACTCACACATGGACAGAGATCAGCATGCCAGAGTCTGGGGACGCGGGGCCTTTTGCGGGGGTGTCGGTGCTCGCTGTGCGGTCATAATATAAAGTTTGTCTTATAATAAATGCAGGGCTTTGTGCGCGACATGTCTGTTCCCGCTTCACCTAAAGGGCGCGGGGCTGTGTCCATTTCGGCAGCCAGTCTCAGTGTTTCAAGCCATCCGCTTATGCTCTTTGTTGTTTTAACATTTTTTGCTCATAGCCTTTTCATTTGAAGGTACACATTTTATTAAAAGCAAACCTAAATAAAAGGCACCAAAAGCTACGATAAAATAGTCCAAATACAAATCAAAGCATGATCTGACTGCTCAGTAGGCTGTATAAAGTCCGTGCTGCTCAAATATAAACACAAAAATTAATGTTTCAAACGTTGTTTCTGTTACAGTGGGTCATAATATATCATGTATTTTAGATTGTGAGTGCATTTTGTGCTGTTAGGAAATGAATTCTGTGCATTTCGGCTCTAACTCAAAACTTGCGTACATGTACACCACCTCCTGAGCTGGCGTAGGATTTGAGCGTGCCGTACGCCAACGTCCATATTGATAAATGTCAAAATCACCGTGGTTTTGGGCGTACGCCAGGTGTACGCTGGAAATTTGGTGTACGCACTTTTGATAAATGAGGGCCACTGTGAGCTGAGATCAATGACTGATCTAACTAGGCAAAAGTGTGGTTCCAACTTTGTGCAGCCTGAGAAAAGCAACTGCAGTGGCTTTGCTCCCGCAAGTTTTTAATATCATGTGTCCTGGTGACGTTTTGCAGCACCGGCTAAAGTCGGACACGATTTCTAACCAGCATCCCTTATTTTAAGTCCAACATGCATCACGTTAAGTCAGCCCTGCGCAGCGCCGCATGAAGTCAAATGCACCTTATGTTTTCTTGTTTTTTTACTCCGCCCGGGCCCGGGGTATTATTCTTTTTTAATAACGAAGGTTAAAATATGGGGGATTTACGGGAAAATACTAATACGGGAGGACGGCGGGAAAGAAGGGTAAAATACGGGAGTTTCCCGGCCAAAACGGGATACTTGACAGGTGTGAATCATGCAATCATAGATAAACGTGTTGCAGGTGTGTGAGTCGAAGCACCCAGAGAAGGTATATAAACGCTGGGTTTCCTTCTCATCGACACCCTGCTACCTGCTACTGCTGCAAGTGGAACAACTTTGGTTCATCACAACAAGGTACGGCTCTCACTCTTATCTACAGAAACAAGTTTTCTTCTGTTCATTATTACTTTTAGTGTTTGCTTCCAAGGAAAAACCCTTTTTATGTAGTTCTTTAGAATTCCTTGTTTCTGTAAAACTTACTAAAGAATTTAATTTATCCTATCTCTCTTATATTTATCCTGTATCACAAAATCTCATTGCTGTACTAACACTTTTAAAACTGTAATTTTAAGTTTATAATTAAAATTCACATGCTTATCTCTGGTGCATTAATTGACTAATATACTTTATCTCACAGATGTTGTCATCATCAGCTCTTCCTTTCATTGCGGTCCTCTGTTTGACCAGTGGACTACGGATTCGAGACAATGTAAGTCATAAAATATATATATTTTAAAAAAGTTACAACACATAAAATTGACATCGAACCGTTCCTGCAAGAGTTTATACAACCCAACAAAAATTGTAATGTTTTATTAATATTTTCAAAATAAGGAAGTGAACAAACACATTTTGATAAAACAACATCCTGTCACCTGTATTTTTGAATTCAAATCTAAAGTTGCAAATGGAAGCAAAGTTTAAAAAAAAAGATTCAATACTGAATATTTCTGTGTCTTCACAGGGACCAATAGAGGAAAACCCAGGTTAGTGCTTCTCACAGTGGTGGACGAGAAATAGCTGCACCTGATCCTAAGATTGCTTCTTAACTGTTTCTAATTTGTCCATAAATGTTGTGCTGAGGAACAATTTTCTCAGACCTCCACTGGCTTTGGGCCACTGGAGGCTTTTTTGCATGATTGTCCTTCTTCATCTACAACTGTGTTTTAGATCCCTGCTATGAAACCTGCCCTAAGGGTTGGACTCTGTTTGGCCAAAAATGTTACATGTTCCAAAAGACTGAACAGCAGTGGGCTGATGCAGAGGTACGTCTTCAGTTACAACTGGCACACTGTATTTGTGATCACTCAGTTAGTCATGGTCGTCATATGGAGGTTATTGAATATACACAGGATCCATTATCAACTCTGTTGGTACACACAGTTCAAGCATGTTCACGTAGTCGTGTTAGGAATTCATTATCATCTCTGTGTAATTATTTTGTCTCTTTCTGTCTTTTGCTTCACACTTTGTCTTTTCTGCAGCGTTCCTGCACTTCTCTCGGTGGGAATCTGGCTTCCCTTCAAACCGCAAACGAGTACAAGTTCATCAGAGAGTTGATTCGTAAAGCGACTGGTGTAGATAAGGCAGCTTGGGTTGGAGGCTACGATGCAGCAAAGGTGAGCCTTTTAGCAAAAAACAGGATCTGATTTAGCTGTCCTCTGTGTGCCTGATACAGAATATATTCTGTTGGTAATGGATGTTTTTTTTTGCAATGTGACCAGTGTGGTGGTATTTTTAACAGGACATAACTTTAATTAATCTGTCATAAAAAAATCCAACCAACTGTATAAACTCTCTGGGTATACGTTTAGTTAAAGGCTAAAAAACTCTAGCGTTACATGATAGTGAACAGAACTGTGGAGTTCAAACCATTAAAAAATAACATTTAAAATGAGAAACTACTACTACTGATCCATGATCAGTTGTTCTTGTACCAGAATAGTTCCTGCTGAAATGCTCACAGCAACATCTGTGGATTATCTTTATTACCACAGACATGATTTCTGAATTGGCATCACAAACAAAACTATACATGAGCTTAGCTCTGGATATTTCTTCACAATCAGCATGGATAGATGCCACTAGGGGTGTGATCCTTTTTTGTGATTAGCGTAAATCGTCACTTCTTCTTTCAGGAGGGTGTGTGGCTGTGGAGTGATGGTTCCAAGTACGCCTTCAAAGGCTGGGCTGCAGGGAACCCAACAACCTTGGTGGAAGAGAGAACTGTATGGAGATTAACTTTGCAGGTACAACTTAATTATCTGATAGAAACCTTATATTGTTGGCTTTCCCCCTCATTGTTGCATGTTTACTTTTCTTACTCTTTGTTCAGTAGGAGCTTTAATTTGTAACTGTGAATCATGTTATAACGCCAGTTTTTGAGAGTGCTATATGAAGAGTCTTATTTTAAGTACAATGCAAACATTGTCATTGTGAGAACTTTTCATCTGATGCCTCTAATGTGCCATAATTGTTTCTTTAAAAATCTGTCCTCAGGAAGAGATTATGTCAACGATGCCAACTGTGATATCAAGAAACCTTGTGTTTGTGTCGTGCGCCCGTGCAGTTCCAGGTGCTGATACATCCTCACTGATGTCACATTTCTGACTTATTTCAGTTGAATCAATAAACAAACATAATGTTCAGCTATCTGTCTCAACACTTTATTTTGTTATCTCATGCACCACTGAAGCTCCTCTCTCCTCTTACTTTGGTATTAAAATGATCCCCATATTTAGAGCATATACTCAAAGCAAAACAAGACACTGACAGAACAACTTCAAAGTAAAAATGGGAGTCAATTTGTCAACACATTTTAGTTTTTCATTACAATACTAACCAAAGAGGCATCTCAACTACAATAGCAGTAGAGAACAGATTTCAATAGTAAACTGTTTGTTTAGCATGCAAAGTATAGGAATTCTGTCAGTTTCTGTTTAAGCATTCACACCTGAAAGTCCGCACCAAGGCCAGAAACAAAGTTGTGATACGTTTGGTTTCACACTAACGACCTTTATGGGACAGACTTGCGTCCTGTCGTAATCATTTATGTGGGCTGCATCTCACAATACTTGACACTGGTTTGACACCAGTTCCATCAGTAGATTTAACAAGAATGAATAAGGGAGGAACAGATGGATATCATTGCTTCTATAGTCTTATTTTTTTTGTCATGCGGTTCCTGCCTGCAGCACCTACTGAGCCTATAGCCAACTTCGGTAGCGTTCAAATTTGTTCAACGTGTGCACGTCTGTTTGAGACAAGACCGAAGACGTGCTTCTATAGAGGCTGTCTGTTTCAACATATGAGCTGTCACCAGACATTTATAATTGTGTCCTTATTTCAGTGCATTTCTATATTGCCAAACCATGTAAATAGTCTGAAAGTCCGGACCATCCAAAAAATGCTTTCACACTAGAAACGAACCGAACTATGGTTCAGTTTTATCCGGACCGAGAACACCTTTTTTGTCGGTACCTAATTTTGTCTGTTTGGTCCGGACCGTGGTCTAGGGATGTTTCACACCTATAATATTGGTTCGGATAAAACCGAACAATCCAAAGGTCCAGACCAAACAAGGCCGCCAAAGCAGCTGGGCGGACTCTGTCTTCCCATCCGCCCTGATGCACTGTGCTGATCAGCTGTCTCCGGTGTTGACAGACATTTTAACACCTCACTTGAGTCGTGCCATGTGCCAGCCTGCTTCAAAGCCTCCACCATCATCCCTGTCCCCAAAAACCAAGGACCACGGGAATAAAAGCGACTACAGACCCGTCAGCCCTGACCTCTGCGGTAAAGAAGTCTTTGAGCGCCTTGTGTTGTCCCACCTTCACAGACCCAGTCCTGGACGCCCTACAGTTCATCTAAATAAGATGTACTTGTGTGTAGCGTGTGATGTGCTTTGCGTTTAGGTGGTACTTGAGACTGGAAGAACTCCTACAGTAAACTAATTCCGCATTGCACAAGGTGCAAGCAACCTTAGACTTGTCGAATTTTCCATTCGGAAGCTTCTTAAAAGCAAATTTTCCCAGATGCAAACCCGGCGGCTTCAGAAATGTTAGTACACAAAGTGCTGTCCAACAGCTGTCTGTGCACGTGTTGCTACAGTTAGTGTGAGTAAGCAATAAGTAATTTCACAGTAGGCAGACACACAGGTTCGAAGACTTGTTCTTGCCCCCTTCAGTGCAATTTGGCTAGGTATACATCTGCGCTAAAATATCAAGCGTAGTATAGACCCAGCTCCCAACCCAACTTTGAGAATAGATTAGCGGCGATATTTTTTTATCGCCCGATAAGAGTTTCACGTTAACGCAGCGCGTTAGCGCCGATAACGACCCATCACTACTTAAGACTTTTAAAAAATACGGTGAGAATGAAGTTGAAACCTAATGGTGAATTTCTAGTCCTGAAATATATAAAAAATATATAAAAGGGACAAATTATGATAGAATAAGGCTAGAACAACAATCAAAAGATGCATCCGAAAGGGTTAAGTCTTGAATAAGCTTCGATAAATAGTACACAAAAGTGGCCTCAAGATGGCAGCATAGGATAAGAAATTCACCATTGGAGAGGAGTGGTCAGCGACCCTGCAGGTGGAGTCACGGTGTGACACCCGCTTTGTAGGTGGAGCGTAAGGTAAATATAAGGCACTGCACGCTGACCGCTGCTCAGTCCCATCCTTTGGACCTGCTAGGATGTTACTTGGGTTTATCTGTCCTTTTTTGGAATAAACTCTTTCGCACCGACTCTTGATCGTCTCCAGTGAAGTTTTTTAACTACAAAGAATCAGCGAAAGAAGAAAACTAATAGAGTATTATTTGTTGAGTTTATTACGTTGGCGGAGGTAGGGTCCAGGCCTTTACTGGCCCAGCCTGGCCTTACTTCTGACCCGACAATTCAATTCAATTCAATTCAATTTGATTTATATAGCGCCAAATCACAACAACAGTTATCTCACAGCGCTTTTCATAAAGAGCAGGTCTAGACCGTACTCTGAAGTTATTTACAGAAGCCCAACAATTCCCACCAAGAGCAAGCACTAGGCGACACAGGCAAGGAAAAACTTCCTTTTAAGAGGCAGAAACCTCGAGCAGAACCATGGCTCAGGGTGGGCGGCCATCTGCCTCGACACAGTCTTTTAATCCTTGATATATTTCCATGGGCTTTGTAATTGTCGTAATGTGGCTGCTTAAGTTCAGATTTGATACACCAAGATTTCTGGCTTGGTTTGTAGTTTTTATTACCAATTGTTGAAGCCAATTACTTGTGTTTAATTATTTTAGCATTTGGATGTTTTATTTTAAGAATAGTCATTTGGATTTATTAATTGTTTATGTATTTAGCTGGTCTGATTAATTAACTCAGATTTCGGTCAGCTGTGGAAGGAAGAAGAGGTGTGTCTTGTGGGTCGGAACCTACGGGAAGACACTCATGAGGGGGGACCGACACTTTGACCTCATGTTAAGTTCCCACGGAACTTCAGCGCGACACTACAGCTCGCCGTCTAAAACACTATTTAGGTGAATTTAAACAATGACTAAGTTGCTAAACGCATCTTGTTGTCATGTAAGAGCCCTGTTCATGTTGGACAGACATTTTAATTGTATTTTGTGTCTGTTAAGAGGCACAAAGACACTCTTTATGTAAATGCCCCCATAACTGCCGTTTTAGCTACGTGAGATCTCTGGGCATTGGCTGTAGCAGCTCCGTGCTGCGAGCACCAATCCGGATCGTTTTTTTTTCTATAGACAGTACTCACAAAGGTACAACGATCAAAATTGCCCAGAGTTCTCCTTTAAGGTGTACTTGTTTGAGTTCTGCTCAGGTGTTGGATGGCGCCGTCACAAATACTTGTTATGGAATAAGTTTTTCGACAGCTGAGATTACAGTTAAAAGACTGGGATGTGTGGGGGTACTTTTAGAACAGTCCTTGGCAGAGGGAAGGATGAGCGTGTAATAGAGGCAGAGAGAAGGAGGATTAGTGAAGTCAATGATGGAGGTGAAAACAGGAAATGAAAATGATGGTGGTTGGCAAAAATAATTTAACAGTTAGTTTGCTGTTAAAGTAATAATTACAGAACTGTGTCTAGCTGTGACTCAGGTATTTGTAAAAAAAATAAATAAAATTCTGCATGAGAATCATGGATCATTCTGGAAGTATAATCTAAACTTGTAATACAGAATTCAAACATCCAGTTACCTGCTGTCATAAGCAAACACGTTGCTGCCAGCACTGGAAGAGAAAAACATTTTTAAAAGTTTATTAGTCTTTTAACTTTTGTGTAAATCCAGTTTAACAAAGTTCAGGGAGTTAATGACAACACCATGAAACACTGAAATCTTTCACACGTCAATATTGTATTTTTATAACATAATAACTAATAAGAAACATAACTTATAACCAGTTTTTGTAGTATGGTTTTGAATTAATCTCACCAGTGTCTGAGTTGTAGTGTGTGTGTCTCTCTGAAGGCTTGTGTGTTATGTCTGAGGGCAAAGTTGGATTTGCAGCAAGATTGAATGGTTTTGGGTGGAGAGCTTCATTTTCACCTGAAAATAGGTTGTTTGGGGAATTGGGTGAGAAGCTGTGGATTTGTGTTTAGAGTGTTGAGATAAAGGGGCATAATTTCAAGAAGCGTGTTTAAGCAATCGAGAAAAAACTGTGACACAATTTTTTATTTTTGTGACATGACATGAAATGAGAAAGTAATTAATTAACCTCTTGTGCACCATGTAACTACACTGCCATCTACTTACTAATATATTAACAAGATGATGCCCTTTAAACAAGTTTATTAAAGTAGGGTTCCTCCCACAAGCTCTAATAACATCTATAACATGCACCAGTTATCTTAATCTTAAGTTATCTTTTCTGCTATGATAGGAGCATCTAATGTGACCATGTGCTGCCTTACTTCACAGAAGATATTAACTTCTAACTCTTCAGTTTAAAAAGCATCATTGTCATCTGCATTGAACAGAAACATATTAGCTTTAAATAACCATCAGCAAAATACATTTAGCAGACTTATCATGTCGGCTAAATGCAGTTGTTGAAACATTTTCATGCAACGAGCATGCATTAGTTCAACGTCAATCTGATAAAAATATTACAGTAACAATGCAGTGGCCGTTCCCTGAGTTTCCAGAACCGGATGTGCTGGCCTGTATGTAGAAACAGTTTGCTCCTGTATCATCTGAAATGTTCAGTTAGAGCAACAGCTAAAACCGAGCAAAAAAACTACAGAGGAAAACATTTATTACACAGAACATCTGACTGTGTTTTGGTTTGTGACAGACCAAAAGTTCTTCAGCTGCAGCTGTCTGATTGATTTCTTAGTGAGCCCTGTAAAGACACCGCTACAGTAGTCGAGTTGACTGAAGATAAAAGCATGGACATGTTTTTCCAGGTCTTGCTGAGACACTAGTCCTTTAATCCTTCATATATTTCTCTGGACTTTGTAATTGTCTTAATGTGGCTGCTTACATTCAAGTTTGAGACCTGAATTGAAGCAGAGCACTGACTTTCAATTGTTCTTCCTGAGCTCCAAAAACAATGACTTCGGTTTTATCTTTGTTTAATTGAAGAAAATTAACATAATAGCATAAAGCTCATATAAGAGAAAACATTAACAAATGTAGACACTAAGCTGACTTAAAGCTATTACAAATACATTTTGACACAGACCCCCTTCACAAGACAGAAGCTTATTAATAAACCAATTTATTAATATATAAAAAACTCAGTAATGCACAGGTGGATCAGGGAGTTGCCTAAACACCTTTCCTATATGCAATCCAGCATTGGTACTCTGCCAAGTGTGAACAGGATTTAATGTTTGCTAGGTCCTTATTAACTTACCTGCCATGTGATATGTTGCAGTTGTACACAGTTTAAATTCTATATCATGTATTCTGTATTATGTTTCCAGAATACAAGGAAACTCATTGTCTAGCTTAAGATGAAAACAGCATCGCACAAAGGACAGAAGTGAACTGAACCCTAACATGGTTTCAACAAAACGATCTGTCCATGGACAGCAGATGTGAAATAGCCTTTTGGCTTTATTTATGCATTATTAGTGTACATTGTCCCTGTTAAATAAACCTGAAATAGATAAATAAAATAAAACAGAATTGTTTAACCTCCATGAAGGGAGGATTTATTGCAGGACTGATGTATTAGACTAAATTAGTTTTAGCTAGGTGTACATAACAGTTGCCAGTTCATTATGTATATATTTTCTATTTCTAACAACATTCAAACATTTTTTTTTCCTGGAGCTGTGCAGAAAAGCTTTTAAAAATCCAAATATAGGATCAACTCTAAACCCCAATGGGAGATTATAAAGCAGCATAATATACAGCCCTCTCCGCTGTCATCATGCCAATCTCTTTGATTGCTATAGCAGACTGAACACAAACACTTTGATCTCATACCTGATATGGTCTGAAGATGCCCAGAATAAAAGAGAGGCATTCCTTAATATGAAATTAACTGATGTATCCTTACTTTTGAGGCAGGTTTGAATTAAGGATAATCAGGGATCTAACCAATAATAAATCCTACATATGTTGTCTTGATTTTTCTTCTATAAGGAGGCCTTTGAACTAAAATGTCAAAACCATAACCAAATTTTTCGAAAAGCACACCTATTCCTCTAAACTCTACACACAAATCCCTTCATTTATAAGCTTTAATAACATCTATAAGTGCAGCAGTGAGTTGTCTTAACTTTCTGCTATGATAGGAACATCTAATGTGACCAGGTGCTGCCTTACTTCACGATAGATATTAACTCTTCAGGTTAAAGAGCATACATCTGCATTGAAGAGAAACGTATTAGCTTTATATAACCATCAGGAAAACACATTTAGTCGACTTATCAAGATGCATTAGTTCAACATCAAACTGATATTTACAGTAACAATACAGTGGATGTTTAGCTGAGTTTCAGAATTTTGAGGGATGCCGTCTCTTAGCTTTATAGCTAATTGTTCAAACTAATACTTAAAAGTTTATGCAAAGTAGTCCTGATATATGAAGCTACAAACCTGTACTTCTGGTGAGGAGTCCTTTGCTGTCCTTACGGTATGTCTCTGTGGTTTGTCGGTCTGGCAGGAAACTTTTTGCAGGTACAGACTGATGTGCTGTCTGTATGTAGAAACAGTTTGATCCTGTATCATCTGAAATGTTCAGTTAGAGGAACAGCTAAAAACAGTGCAAAATAACGTCATGGGAGGAAAACATTTATTACACAGAACATCTGACAGGAATATGATACTCAGCTTCCGACAAATGTTTGGAGGATGAAGCAGATAGGAAAACTTAATAATTGGTCCACAGTGAGGATGAAGATGTTTCATTTGTTGTTACCAGTATCAGACAAAGGGTTAGCTCAAGTGTAAACTCACTGTTTTTCACACTGTGTCCGATGCACCATTTATCTTCTTTGGAAAACAATGCTACTTTTCACAGTATATCTTGGAGGGTGCTCACTATTAAATTACATTAAATTGAGCTGGCGCTTTTATCCAAAGCAACTTACAATCATACATATCTGTCAAGTTTTGGATTTGAAAATAAGGAAATTCACCGCGAGCAGTCCCACCATCCCAACCAAGCTCCAGTACCCCTCACATTTTAAGACAGGTGTTATAGCCTAAATGAAAACACAAAAGAGCATTTCTTTAAATGCTTATTTGCATATTTTCTGTTCATTTAACATTGCTTGTTTACATTTACATTTTCTTGTCATTCCACACATTCTTTTCATTTCATATTGCTTTTCTTTGATGTTTTAGTGAGTACAAAATTGTTGCAGACTTTGCATTCTTTAACACTCTTTTGGAAGGAGTGTATTTGTGGGCTGGGCCAGAGTGGTTCATTTTACATGAGTAGAGGCAAACAGTTCTGTTGTCTAATGGCGCGTTCGAGACCGGTCGGAACTGGGACATTTCCCAGTTGAAACTTCCGACTTCCGACCTCGGAGGGTTCCGGGTGCATGGTGGTGCATGACGCCGAAAGTGAACGGAAATCATGGCTGATCGTGACACAGTGTGAAGTGTACACACCGGTTGCACCCTCAGCAGTGCTTTAGGTGTTAAATAAAAGTATGGCAGTTTAACTGCAACAACTGACATAAATAGCTAGTTCTGTGTTCCCGGCCTCTGGCTAAATAAGTTGGTAGCGCTCAAGTCAGTCAGTGTTGTAGGTTGCACTTCGTAATGTTTTGGCATTTTAACAATAACTTTTATGCAGAAAAGATGACTTTATGATATTCTTTACTGTAACCAGCTACCGAATGTGCAAAACATATTTCTACATCAATGTGCATGCAGAACAGGTTTTAGGCTACTATATGATCGTGTGTATTATTTTAATTTCAATACATGTTGCCTTTTAGTTTATGGTTTGCCATTTACAGTGTGAGCTTCCATGGGCGTGTGTGCTTTCATTCAGCTGCTCCTCGTGAAGTCGGGGTACAAATTTTTTCACAAGTAGGAAATCTGATTTCAGGTGGCGTTCCAGGATAGTTTTTCTAGTTGGAGGTCGGAAATGTCCCAGTTCCGAGTTGCCTGGAACGCAGAATAAGTCCAACATGCATCACGTTAAGTCAGCCCTGCGCAGCGCCGCATGAAGTCAAATGCACCTAATGTTTGTTTTTTTACTCCGCCCGGGCCCGGGGTATTATTCTTTTTTAATAACAAAGGTTAAAATATGGGGGATTTACGGGAAATACTAATATGGGAGGACGGCGGGAAAGAAGGGTAAAATTCGGGAGTTTCCCGGCCAAAACGGGATACTTGACAGGTGTGGTCTGTAGTCGTTTTAGTCCCGTGGTCCTTGGTTTTTTGGGGACAGGGATGATGGTGGAGGCTTTGAAGCAGGCTGGCACATGGCACGACTCAAGTGAGGTGTTAAAAATGTCTGTCAACACCGGAGACAGCTGATCAGCACAGTGCATCAGGGTGGGCGGGAAGACAGAGTCCGGCCCAGCTGCTTTGCGGCCTTGTTTGGTCTGGACCTTTGGATTGTTCGGTTTTATCCGAACCAATATTATAGGTGTGAAACATCCCCTAGACCACGGTCCGGACCAAACAGACAAAATTAGGTACGACAAAAAGGTGTTCTCGGTCCGATAAAACTGAACCATAGTTGGTTCGCTTCTAGTGTGAAAGCATTTTGGATGGTCCGACTTTCAGACTATTTACATGGTTTGGCAATATAGAAATGCACTGAAATAAGGACACAATTATAAATGTCTGGTGACAGCTCATATGTTGAAACAGACAGCCTCTATAGAAGCACGTCTTCGGTCTTGTCTCAAACAGACGTGCACACGTTGAACAAATTTGAACGCGCCTCGAGTTGGCTATAGGCTCGTAGGTGCTGCAGGCAGGAACCGCATGACAAAAAAATAAGACTATAGAAGCAATGATATCCATCTGTTCCTCCCTTATTCATTCTTGTTAAATCTACTGATGGAACTGGTGTCAAACCAGTGTCAAGTATTGTGAGATGCAGCCCACATAAATGATTACGACAGGACGCAAGTCTGTCCCATAAAGGTCGTTAGTGTGAAACCAAACGTATCACAACTTTGTTTCTGGCCTTGGTGCGGACTTTCAGGTGTGAATGCTTAAACAGAAACTGACAGAATTCCTATACTTTGCATGCTAAACAAACAGTTTACTATTGAAATCTGTTCTCTACTGCTATTGTAGTTGAGATGCCTCTTTGGTTAGTATTGTAATGAAAAACTAAAATGTGTTGACAAATTGACTCCCATTTTTACTTTGAAGTTGTTCTGTCAGTGTCTTGTTTTGCTTTGAGTATATGCTCTAAATATGGGGATCATTTTAATACCAAAGTAAGAGGAGAGAGGAGCTTCAGTGGTGCATGAGATAACAAAATAAAGTGTTGAGACAGATAGCTGAACATTATGTTTGTTTATTGATTCAACTGAAATAAGTCAGAAATGTGACATCAGTGAGGATGTATCAGCACCTGGAACTGCACAGGACACAAACACAAGGTTTCTTGATATCACAGTTGGCATCGTTGACATAATCTCTTCCTGAGGACAGATTTTTAAAGAAACAATTATGGCACATTAGAGGCATCAGATGAAAAGTTCTCACAATGACAATGTTTGCATTGTACTTAAAATAAGACTCTTCATATAGCACTCTCAAAAACTGGCGTTATAACATGATTCACAGTTACAAATTAAAGCTCCTACTGAACAAAGAGTAAGAAAAGTAAACATGCAACAATGAGGGGGAAAGCCAACAATATAAGGTTTCTATCAGATAATTAAGTTGTACCTGCAAAGTTAATCTCCATACAGTTCTCTCTTCCACCAAGGTTGTTGGGTTCCCCTGCAGCCCAGCCTTTGAAGGCGTACTTGGAACCATCACTCCACAGCCACACACCCTCCTGAAAGAAGAAGTGACGATTTACGCTAATCACAAAAAAGGATCACACCCCTAGTGGCATCTATCCATGCTGATTGTGAAGAAATATCCAGAGCTAAGCTCATGTATAGTTTTGTTTGTGATGCCAATTCAGAAATCATGTCTGTGGTAATAAAGATAATCCACAGATGTTGCTGTGAGCATTTCAGCAGGAACTATTCTGGTACAAGAACAACTGATCATGGATCAGTAGTAGTAGTTTCTCATTTTAAATGTTATTTTTTAATGGTTTGAACTCCACAGTTCTGTTCACTATCATGTAACGCTAGAGTTTTTTAGCCTTTAACTAAACGTATACCCAGAGAGTTTATACAGTTGGTTGGATTTTTTTATGACAGATTAATTAAAGTTATGTCCTGTTAAAAATACCACCACACTGGTCACATTGCAAAAAAAACATCCATTACCAACAGAATATATTCTGTATCAGGCACACAGAGGACAGCTAAATCAGATCCTGTTTTTTGCTAAAAGGCTCACCTTTGCTGCATCGTAGCCTCCAACCCAAGCTGCCTTATCTACACCAGTCGCTTTACGAATCAACTCTCTGATGAACTTGTACTCGTTTGCGGTTTGAAGGGAAGCCAGATTCCCACCGAGAGAAGTGCAGGAACGCTGCAGAAAAAGACAAAGTGTGAAGCAAAAGACAGAAAGAGACAAAATAATTACACAGAGATGATAATGAATTCCTAACACGACTACGTGAACATGCTTGAACTGTGTGTACCAACAGAGTGGACAATGGATCCTGTGTATATTCAATAACCTCCATATGACGACCATGACTAACTGAGTGATCACAAATACAGTGTGCCAGTTGTAACTGAAGACGTACCTCTGCATCAGCCCACTGCTGTTCAGTCTTTTGGAACATGTAACATTTTTGGCCAAACAGAGTCCAACCCTTAGGGCAGGTTTCATAGCAGGGATCTAAAACACAGTTGTAGATGAAGAAGGACAATCATGCAAAAAGCCTCCAGTGGCCCAAAGCCAGTGGAGGTCTGAGAAAATTGTTCCTCAGCACAACATTTATGGACAAATTAGAAACAGTTAAGAAGCAATCTTAGGATCAGGTGCAGCTATTTCTCATCCACCACTGTGAGAAGCACTAACCTGGGTTTTCCTCTATTGGTCCCTGTGAAGACACAGAAATATTCAGTATTGAATCTTTTTTTTTTTAAACTTTGCTTCCATTTGCAACTTTAGATTTGAATTCAAAAATACAGGTGACAGGATGTTGTTTTATCAAAATGTGTTTGTTCACTTCCTTATTTTGAAAATATTAATAAAACATTACAATTTTTGTTGGGTTGTATAAACTCTTGCAGGAACGGTTCGATGTCAATTTTATGTGTTGTAACTTTTTTAAAATATATATATTTTATGACTTACATTGTCTCGAATCCGTAGTCCACTGGTCAAACAGAGGACCGCAATGAAAGGAAGAGCTGATGATGACAACATCTGTGAGATAAAGTATATTAGTCAATTAATGCACCAGAGATAAGCATGTGAATTTTAATTATAAACTTAAAATTACAGTTTTAAAAGTGTTAGTACAGCAATGAGATTTTGTGATACAGGATAAATATAAGAGAGATAGGATAAATTAAATTCTTTAGTAAGTTTTACAGAAACAAGGAATTCTAAAGAACTACATAAAAAGGGTTTTTCCTTGGAAGCAAACACTAAAAGTAATAATGAACAGAAGAAAACTTGTTTCTGTAGATAAGAGTGAGAGCCGTACCTTGTTGTGATGAACCAAAGTTGTTCCACTTGCAGCAGTAGCAGGTAGCAGGGTGTCGATGAGAAGGAAACCCAGCGTTTATATACCTTCTCTGGGTGCTTCGACTCACACACCTGCAACACGTTTATCTATGATTGCATGATTCACACCTGTCAAGTATCCCGTTTTGGCCGGGAAACTCCCGTATTTTACCCTTCTTTCCCGCCGTCCTCCCGTATTAGTATTTTCCCGTAAATCCCCCATATTTTAACCTTCGTTATTAAAAGAATAATACCCGGCCCGGGCGGAGTAAAAAACAAGAAAACATAAGGTGCATTTGACTTCATGCGGCGCTGCGCAGGGCTGACTTAACGTGATGCATGTTGGACTTAAAATAAGGGATGCTGGTTAGAAATCGTGTCCGACTTTAGCCGGTGCTGCAAAACGTCACCAGGACACATGATATTAAAAACTTGCGGGAGCAAAGCCACTGCAGTTGCTTTTCTCAGGCTGCACAAAGTTGGAACCACACTTTTGCCTAGTTAGATCAGTCATTGATCTCAGCTCACAGTGAGCTCACGCAAGTAGAATGTGTTCGACTTTACGGCGCCGTTTTTATACCCCGCCCCTGCAGTCACCTGCAGCTCACGTTAGACTCTCCCTGCGACTCCGTCACTCTTCTGCTTCCCCCTGGGAACATACAGGTGGGAACCAAAATGCTCTGCTCTGAATTAACAAATATTAAGGAAACAATTACTATGTACAGTAACTAAGGTTACATTACTTTTAGTGTTTGCTTCCAAGGAAAACCCTTTTATGTAGTTCTTTAGAATTCCTTGTTTCTGTAAAACTTACTAAAAAAAATAATTTATCCTGTCTCTCTTATATTTATCCTGTATCACCAAATCTCATTGCTGTACTAACACTGTAATTTTAAGTTTATAATTAGAATTCACATGCTTATCTATGGTGCATTAATTGACTAATATTCTTTATCTTACACAGATGGCATCAGCTCTTCATTTCATTGCGGTCCTCTGTTTGACCAGTGGACTGTGGACTGGAGGCAATGTAAGTCATAAAATATATATTTTTAAAAAAGTTTGCTGTTACAACACATAAAATTGACATCAAGCCGTTCCTGCAAGAGTTTGTACAACCCAACGAAAAAAAATTCACTTATAGTAATTGTGTTTTATTCAAATTTGCAAAATAAGGAAGTGAACGAAACACATTTTGATAAATAAAACTCAGCGTCCTGTCACCTGTATTTTTGACTTCAAATCTAAAGTTGCAAATGGAAGCAAAGTTTAAAAAAAGATTCAATACTGAATATTTCTGTGTCTTCACAGGCATCAAGAGAGGAAAACTCAGGTTAGTGCTTCTCACAGTGGTGGATGAGAAATAGCTGCACTTGATCCTAAGATTGCTTCTTAACTGTTTCTAATTTGTCCATAAATGTTGTGCTGAGGAACAATTTTCTCAGACCTCCACTGGCTTTGGGCCACTGGAGGCTTTTTGCATGATTGTCCTTCTTCATCTACAACTGTGTTTTAGATCCCTGCTATGAAACCTGCCCTAAGGGTTGGACTCTGTTTGGCCAAAAATGTTACATGTTCCAAAAGACTGAACAGCAGTGGGCTGATGCAGAGGTACGTCTTCAGTTATAACTGGCACACTGTATTTGTGATCACTCAGTTAGTCATGGTCGTCATATGGAGGTTATTGAATATACACAGGATCCATTATCAACTCTGTTGGTACACACAGTTCAAGCATGTTCACGTAGTCGTGTTAGGAATTCATTATCATCTCTGTGTAATTATTTTGTCTCTTTCTGTCTTTTGCTTCACACTTTGTCTTTTTCTGCAGCGTTCCTGCACTTCTCTCGGTGGGAATCTGGCTTCCCTTCAAACCACAAACGAGTACAAGTTCATCAGAGAGTTGATTCGTAAAGCGACTGGTGTAGATAAGGCAGCTTGGGTTGGAGGCTACGATGCAGCAAAGGTGAGCCTTTTAGCAAAAAACAGGATCTGATTTAGCTGTCCTCTGTGTGCCTGATACAGAATATATGTAACCGGTGGTTTCTTATTTTGCGTGCGTTGTGTTATAAAGTTGAGGCACAGACCAGGATATCTTTGGAGGCGATCTCCGTTTACTCTCTCTCTGACAACAGCTGACAACAGATGTAAATACAAAATCCTTCGGTCAATTATTATATTACAACCTCAGCCCCTCTTCTATGAAGTACAACAAAACGCAGTAAATCAATAAAATACAACGACGGAAAACATACCTGACAACAGATGTAAATACAAAATCCTTCGGTCAATTATTATATTACAACCTCAGCCCCTACACAAATTAAATGACAAAGAATATATTAGTATATTACACAAGTTTAAGCTAATTGGCAAAAACACACAACTCTCTGTGGTTACTAAGTAGCTTACCTCTTCTATGAAGTACAACAAAACGGAAGAGGTAAGGGTGGGGACCCCATTTATAGAAGGGTGTCCCCTAAAAGTTAACGTAGGGGTACAAAACATAAATCACAAAGGTTCCTCATATTGACACAGGAGATCTTACTCGTCAGGTGTTCACTATTTACATAGAATATTGTGTAATTATAATATTACATATTTAACTCTGTTACATATATTCTGTTTATAATGGATGTTTTTGCAATGTGACCAGTGTGGTATTTTTAACAGGACATAACTTTAATCTTTAAAAAAAAAAAAAAAAAAAATCCAACCAACTGTATAAACTCTCTGGGTATACATTTAGTTAAAGGCTAAAAAACTCTAGCGCTACATGATGATGAACAGAACTGTGGAGTTCAAACCATTAAACATTTAAAATGAGTCTACTACTGATCCATGATCAGTTGTTCTTGTACCAGAATAGTTCCTGCTGAAATGCTCACAGCAACATCTGTGGATTATCTTTATTACCACAGACATGATTTCTGAATTGGCATCACAAACAAAACTATACATGAGCTTAGCTCTGGATATTTCTTCACAATCAGCATGGATAGATGCCACTAGGGGTGTGATCCTTTTTTTTGTGATTAGTGTAAATCGTCACTTCTTCTTTCAGGAGGGTGTGTGGCTGTGGAGTGATGGTTCCAAGTACGCCTTCAAAGGCTGGGCTGCAGGGGAACCCAACAACCTTGGTGGAAGAGAGAACTGTATGGAGATTAACTTTGCAGGTACAACTTAATTATCTGATAGAAACCTTATATTGTTGGCTTTTCCCCTCAGTGTTGCATGTTTACTTTTCTTAGTCTTTGTTCAGTAGGAGCTTTAATTTGTAACTGTGAATCATGATATAAATCAGGTTTGTGAGTGCTATAAAGTTTTCTTGCTTAACTGAAAAAATGCAAACTATTTCTTTGTATCTGATGCCTCTAATGTGCCATAATTGTTTCTTTAAAAATCTGTCCTCAGGAAAAGATTATGTCAACGATGCCAACTGTGATATCAAGAAATCTTCTGTTTGTGGCCTGTGCAGTTCCAGGTGCTGATACATCCTCAATGATGTCACATTTCTGCTTATTTCAGTTGAATCAATAAACAAATATCATGTTCAGCTATCTGTCTCAACACTTTATTTTGCTATCTCATGCACCACTGAAGCTCCTCTCTACTCTTACTTTGGTATTAAAATGATCCCCATATTTAAAGCAAAACAAGACACTGTGACAGAACAACTTCAAAGTAAAAATGGGAGTCAATATGTCAACACATTTTAGTTTTTCATTACAATACTAACCAAAGAGGCATCTCAAACACAATAGCAGTAGAGAACAGATTTCAACAGTAAACTCTTTGTTTAGCATACAAATGGAAAGTATAGGAATTCTGTCAGTTTCCGTTGAAGCATTCACACCTGAAAGTCCGCTCCAAGGTCAGGAACAAAATTGTGATACATTCGGTTAGTTTTGGTTTCACACTAACGACCTTTATGGGACAGACTTGCGTCCTGTCGTAATCATTCAGAATACTGGAACTGATTTGACACCAGTTCCATCAGTAGATTTAACAAGAATGAATAAGGGAGGAACAGATGGATATCATAGCTTCTAAAGTCTTATTTTATGTCATGTGGTTCCTCCCTGCAGCACCTACGAACCGAGAACACCTTTTTAGTCGTACCTAATTTTGTCTGTTTGGTCCGGACCGTGGTCTAGGGGATGTTTCACACCTATAATATTGGTTCGGATAAAACTGAACAATCCAAAGGTCCAGACCAACCAAGGCCGCAAAGCAGCTGGGCCAGACTGTCTTCCCGCCCACCCTGATGCACTGTGCTGATCAGCTGTCTCCGGTGTTGACAGACATTTTTAACACCTCACTTGAGTCGTGCCATGTGCCAGCCTGCTTCAAAGCCTCCACCATCATCCCTGTCCCCAAAAAACCAAGGACCACGGGACTAAAACGACTACAGACCACACCTGTCAAGTATCCCGTTTTGGCCGGGAAACTCCCGAATTTTACCCTTCTTTCCCGCCGTCCTCCCATATTAGTATTTCCCCGTAAATCCCCCATATTTTAACCTTTGTTATTAAAAAAGAATAATACCCCGGGCCCGGGCGGAGTAAAAAAACAAACATTAGGTGCATTTGACTTCATGCGGCGCTGCGCAGGGCTGACTTAACGTGATGCATGTTGGACTTATTCTGCGTTCCAGGCAACTCGGAACTGGGACATTTCCGACCTCCAACTAGAAAAACTATCCTGGAACGCCACCTGAAATCAGATTTCCTACTTGTGAAAAAATTTGTACCCGACTTCACGAGGAGCAGCTGAATGAAAGCACACACGCCCATGGAAGCTCACACTGTAAATGGCAAACCATAAACTAAAAGGCAACATGTATTGAAATTAAAATAATACACACGATCATATAGTAGCCTAAAACCTGTTCTGCATGCACATTGATGTAGAAATATGTTTTGCACATTCGGTAGCTGGTTACAGTAAAGAATATCATAATGTCATCTTTTCTGCATAAAAGTTATTGTTAAAATGCCAAAACATTACGAAGTGCAACCTACAACACTGACTGACTTGAGCGCTACCAACTTATTTAGCCAGAGGCCGGGAACACAGAACTAGCTATTTATGTCAGTTGTTGCAGTTAAACTGCCATACTTTTATTTAACACCTAAAGCACTGCTGAGGGTGCAACCGGTGTGTACACTTCACACTGTGTCACGATCAGCCATGATTTCCGTTCACTTTCGGCGTCATGCACCACCATGCACCCGGAACCCTCCGAGGTCGGAAGTCGGAAGTTTCAACTGGGAAATGTCCCAGTTCCGACCGGTCTCGAACGCGCCATTAGACAACAGAACTGTTTGCCTCTACTCATGTAAAATGAACCACTCTGGCCCAGCCCACAAATACACTCCTTCCAAAAGAGTGTTAAAGAATGCAAAGTCTGCAACAATTTTGTACTCACTAAAACATCAAAGAAAAGCAATATGAAATGAAAAGAATGTGTGGAATGACAAGAAAATGTAAATGTAAACAAGCAATGTTAAATGAACAGAAAATATGCAAATAAGCATTTAAAGAAATGCTCTTTTGTGTTTTCATTTAGGCTATAACACCTGTCTTAAAATGTGAGGGGTACTGGAGCTTGGTTGGGATGGTGGGACTGCTCGCGGTGAATTTCCCTTATTTTCAAATCCAAAACTTGACAGATATGTATGATTGTAAGTTGCTTTGGATAAAAGCGTCAGCTCAATTTAATGTAATTTAATAGTGAGCACCCTCCAAGATATACTGTGAAAAGTAGCATTGTTTTCCAAAGAAGATAAATGGTGCATCGGACACAGTGTGAAAAACAGTGAGTTTACACTTGGAGCTAACCCTTTGTCTGATACGGTAACAACAAATGAAACATCTTCATCCTCACTGTGGACCAATTATTAAGTTTTCCTATCTGCTTCATCCTCCAAACATTTGTCGGGGAAGCGGAGTATCATATTCCTGTCAGATGTTCTGTGTAATAAATGTTTTCCTCCGTACGTTATTTTGCACTGTTTTTAGCTGTTCCTCTAACTGAACATTTCAGATGATACAGGATCAAACTGTTTCTACATACAGACAGCACATCAGTCTGTACCTGCAAAAAAGTTTCCTGCCAGACCGACAAACCACAGAGACATACCGTAAGGACAGCAAAGGACTCCTCACCAGAAGTACAGGTTTGTAGCTTCATATATCAGGACTACTTTGCATAAACTTTTAAGTATTAGTTTGAACAATTAGCTATAAAGCTAAGAGACGGCATCCCTCAAAATTCTGGAAACTCAGCTAAACATCCACTGCATTGTTACTGTAAATATCAGTTTGATGTTGAACTAATGCATCTTGATAAGTCGACTAAATGTGTTTTCCTGATGGTTATATAAAGCTAATACGTTTCTCTTCAATGCAGATGTATGCTCTTTAACCTGAAGAGTTAATATCTATCGTGAAGTAAGGCAGCACCTGGTCACATTAGATGTTCCTATCATAGCAGAAAGTTAAGACAACTCACTGCTGCACTTATAGATGTTATTAAAGCTTATAAATGAAGGGATTTGTGTGTAGAGTTTAGAGGAATAGGTGTGCTTTTCGAAAAAATTTGGTTATGGTTTTGACATTTTAGTTCAAAGGCCTCCTTATAGAAGAAAAATCAAGACAACATATGTAGGATTTATTATTGGTTAGATCCCTGATTATCCTTAATTCAAACCTGCCTCAAAAGTAAGGATACATCAGTTAATTTCATATTAAGGAATGCCTCTCTTTTATTCTGGGCATCTTCAGACCATATCAGGTATGAGATCAAAGTGTTTGTGTTCAGTCTGCTATAGCAATCAAAGAGATTGGCATGATGACAGCGGAGAGGGCTGTATATTATGCTGCTTTATAATCTCCCATTGGGGTTTAGAGTTGATCCTATATTTGGATTTTTAAAAGCTTTTCTGCACAGCTCCAGGAAAAAAAATGTTTGAATGTTGTTAGAAATAGAAAATATATACATAATGAACTGGCAACTGTTATGTACACCTAGCTAAAACTAATTTAGTCTAATACATCAGTCCTGCAATAAATCCTCCCTTCATGGAGGTTAAACAATTCTGTTTTATTTTATTTATCTATTTCAGGTTTATTTAACAGGGACAATGTACACTAATAATGCATAAATAAAGCCAAAAGGCTATTTCACATCTGCTGTCCATGGACAGATCGTTTTGTTGAAACCATGTTAGGGTTCAGTTCACTTCTGTCCTTTGTGCGATGCTGTTTTCATCTTAAGCTAGACAATGAGTTTCCTTGTATTCTGGAAACATAATACAGAATACATGATATAGAATTTAAACTGTGTACAACTGCAACATATCACATGGCAGGTAAGTTAATAAGGACCTAGCAAACATTAAATCCTGTTCACACTTGGCAGAGTACCAATGCTGGATTGCATATAGGAAAGGTGTTTAGGCAACTCCCTGATCCACCTGTGCATTACTGAGTTTTTTATATATTAATAAATTGGTTTATTAATAAGCTTCTGTCTTGTGAAGGGGGTCTGTGTCAAAATGTATTTGTAATAGCTTTAAGTCAGCTTAGTGTCTACATTTGTTAATGTTTTCTCTTATATGAGCTTTGCGTTTTATGTTAATTTTCTTCAATAAACAAAGATAAAACCGAAGTCATTGTTTTTGGAGCTCAGGAAGAACAATTGAAAGTCAGTGCTCTGCTTCAATTCAGGTCTCAAACTTGAATGTAAGCAGCCACATTAAGACAATTACAAAGTCCAGAGAAATATATGAAGGATTAAAGGACTAGTGTCTCAGCAAGACCTGGAAAAACATGTCCATGCTTTTATCTTCAGTCAACTTCGACTACTGTAGCGGTGTCTTTACAGGGCTCACTAAGAAATCAATCAGACAGCTGCAGCTGAAGAACTTTTGGTCTGTCACAAACCAAAACACAGTCAGATGTTCTGTGTAATAAATGTTTTCCTCTGTAGTTTTTTTGCTCGGTTTTTAGCTGTTGCTCTAACTGAACATTTCAGATGATACAGGAGCAAACTGTTTCTACATACAGGCCAGCACATCCGGTTCTGGAAACTCAGGGAACGGCCACTGCATTGTTACTGTAATATTTTTATCAGATTGACGTTGAACTAATGCATGCTCGTTGCATGAAAATGTTTCAACAACTGCATTTAGCCGACATGATAAGTCTGCTAAATGTATTTTGCTGATGGTTATTTAAAGCTAATATGTTTCTGTTCAATGCAGATGACAATGATGCTTTTTAAACTGAAGAGTTAGAAGTTAATATCTTCTGTGAAGTAAGGCAGCACATGGTCACATTAGATGCTCCTATCATAGCAGAAAAGATAACTTAAGATTAAGATAACTGGTGCATGTTATAGATGTTATTAGAGCTTGTGGGAGGAACCCTACTTTAATAAACTTGTTTAAAGGGGCATCATCTTGTTAATATATTAGTAAGTAGATGGCAGTGTAGTTACATGGTGCACAAGAGGTTAATTAATTACTTTCTCATTTCATGTCATGTCACAAAAATAAAAATTGTGTCACAGTTTTTCTCGATTGCTTAAACACGTTTCTTGAAATTATGCCCCTTTATCTCAACACTCTAAACACAAATCCACAGCTTCTCACCCAATTCCCCAAACAACCTATTTTCAGGTGAAAATGAAGCTCTCCACCCAAAACCATTCAATCTTGCTGCAAATCCAACTTTGCCCTCAGACATAACACACAAGCCTTCAGAGAGACACACACACTACAACTCAGACACTGGTGAGATTAATTCAAAACCATACTACAAAAACTGGTTATAAGTTATGTTTCTTATTAGTTATTATGTTATAAAAATACAATATTGACGTGTGAAAGATTTCAGTGTTTCATGGTGTTGTCATTAACTCCCTGAACTTTGTTAAACTGGATTTACACAAAAGTTAAAAGACTAATAAACTTTTAAAATGTTTTCTCTTCCAGTGCTGGCAGCAACGTGTTTGCTTATGACAGCAGGTAACTGGATGTTTGAATTCTGTATTACAAGTTTAGATTATACTTCCAGAATGATCCATGATTCTCATGCAGAATTTTATTTTTTTTTTTACAAATACCTGAGTCACAGCTAGACACAGTTCTGTAATTATTACTTTAACAGCAAACTAACTGTTAAATTATTTTTGCCAACCACCATCATTTTCATTTCCTGTTTTCACCTCCATCATTGACTTCACTAATCCTCCTTCTCTCTGCCTCTATTACACGCTCATCCTTCCCCTCTGCCAAGGACTGTTCTAAAAGTACCCCCACATCCCAGTCTTTTAACTGTAATCTCAGCTGTCGAAAAACTTATTCCATAACAAGTATTTGTGACGGCGCCATCCAACACCTGAGCAGAACTCAAACAAGTACACCTTAAAGGAGAACTCTGGGCAATTTTGATCGTTGTACCTTTGTGAGTACTGTCTATAGAAAAAAAAACGATCCCGGATTGGTGCTCGCAGCACGGAGCTGCTACAGCCAATGCCCAGAGATCTCACGTAGCTAAAACGGCAGTTATGGGGGCATTTACATAAAGAGTGTCTTTGTGCCTCTTAACAGACACAAAATACAATTAAAATGTCTGTCCAACATGAACAGGGCTCTTACATGACAACAAGATGCGTTTAGCAACTTAGTCATTGTTTAAATTCACCTAAATAGTGTTTTAGACGGCGAGCTGTAGTGTCGCGCTGAAGTTCCGTGGGAACTTAAAATGAGGTCAAAGTGTCGGTCCCCCCTCATGAGTGTCTTCCCGTAGGTTCCGACCCACAAGACACACCTCTTCTTCCTTCCACAGCTGACCGAAATCTGAGTTAATTAATCAGACCAGCTAAATACATAAACAATTAATAAATCCAAATGACTATTCTTAAAATAAAACATCCAAAATTCTAAAATAATTAAACACAAGTAATTGGCTTCAACAATTGGTAATAAAAACTACAAACCAAGCCAGAAATCTTGGTGTATCAAATCTGAACTTAAGCAGCCACATTACGACAATTACAAAGCCCATGGAAATATATCAAGGATTAAAAGACTGTGTCGAGGCAGATGGCCGCCCACCCTGAGCCATGGTTCTGCTCGAGGTTTCTGCCTCTTAAAAGGAAGTTTTTCCTTGCCTGTGTCGCCTAGTGCTTGCTCTTGGTGGGAATTGTTGGGCTTCTGTAAATAACTTCAGAGTACGGTCTAGACCTGCTCTTTATGAAAAGCGCTGTGAGATAACTGTTGTTGTGATTTGGCTATATAAATCAAATTGAATTGAATTGAATTGAATTGTCGGGTCAGAAGTAAGGCCAGGCTGGGCCAGTAAAGGCCTGGACCCTACCTCCGTCAGCGTAATAAACTCAACAAATAATACTCTATTAGTTTTCTTCTTTACGCTGATTCTTTGTAGTTAAAAAACTTCACTGGAGACGATCAAGAGTCGGTGCGAAAGAGTTTATTCCAAAAAAGGACAGATAAACCCAAGTAACATCCTAGCAGGTCCAAAGGATGGGACTGAGCAGCGGTCAGCGTGCAGTGCCTTATATTTACCTTACGCTCCACCTACAAAGCGGGTGTCACACCGTGACTCCACCTGCAGGGGTCGCTGACCACTCCTCTCCAATGGTGAATTTCTTATCCTATGCTGCCATCTTGAGGCCACTTTTGTGTACTATTTATCGAAGCTTATTCAAGACTTAACCCTTTCGGATGCATCTTTTTGATTGTTGTTCTAGCCTTATTCTATCATAATTTGTCCCTTTTTTATATATTTTTTATATATTTCAGGACTAGAAATTCACCATTAGGTTTCAACTTCATTCTCACCGTATTTTTTAAAAGTCTTAAGTAGTGATGGGCCGTTATCGGCGTTAACGTGCTGCGTTAACGTGAAACTCTTATCGGGCGATAAAAAAAATATCGCCGTTAATCTATTCTCAAAGTTGGGTTGGGAGCTGGGTCTATACTACGCTTGATATTTTAGCGCAGATGTATACCTAGCCAAATTGCACTGAAGGGGGGGCAAGAACAAGTCTTCGAACCTGTGTGTCTGCCTACTGTGAAATTACTTATTGCTTACTCACACTAACTGTAGCAACACGTGCACAGACAGCTGTTGGACAGCACTTTGTGTACTAACATTTCTGAAGCCGCCGGGTTTGCATCTGGGAAAATTTGCTTTTAAGAAGCTTCCGAATGGAAAATTCGACAAGTCTAAGGTTGCTTGCACCTTGTGCAATGCGGAATTAGTTTACTGTAGGAGTTCTTCCAGTCTCAAGTACCACCTAAACGCAAAGCACATCACACGCTACACACAAGTACATCTTATTTAGATGAACTGTAGGGCGTCCAGGACTGGGTCTGTGAAGGTGGGACAACACAAGGCGCTCAAAGACTTCTTTACCGCAGAGGTCAGGGCGACGGGTCTGTAGTCGTTTTATTCCCGTGGTCCTTGGTTTTTTTTGGGGACAGGGATGATGGTGGAGGCTTTGAAGCAGGCTGGCACATGGCACGACTCAAGTGAGGTGTTAAAAATGTCTGTCAACACCGGAGACAGCTGATCAGCACAGTGCATCAGGGCGGATGGGAAGACAGAGTCCGGCCCAGCTGCTTTGCGGCCTTGTTTGGTCTGGACCTTTGGATTGTTCGGTTTTATCCGAACCAATATTATAGGTGTGAAACATCCCCTAGACCACGGTCCGGACCAAACAGACAAAATTAGGTACGACAAAAAAGGTGTTCTCGGTCCGGATAAAACTGAACCATAGTTCGGTTCGTTTCTAGTGTGAAAGCATTTTTTGGATGGTCCGGACTTTCAGACTATTTACATGGTTTGGCAATATAGAAATGCACTGAAATAAGGACACAATTATAAATGTCTGGTGACAGCTCATATGTTGAAACAGACAGCCTCTATAGAAGCACGTCTTCGGTCTTGTCTCAAACAGACGTGCACACGTTGAACAAATTTGAACGCGCCTCGAGTTGGCTATAGGCTCGTAGGTGCTGCAGGCAGGAACCGCATGACAAAAAAATAAGACTATAGAAGCAATGATATCCATCTGTTCCTCCCTTATTCATTCTTGTTAAATCTACTGATGGAACTGGTGTCAAACCAGTGTCAAGTATTGTGAGATGCAGCCCACATAAATGATTACGACAGGACGCAAGTCTGTCCCATAAAGGTCGTTAGTGTGAAACCAAGCGTATCACAACTTTGTTTCTGGCCTTGGTGCGGACTTTCAGGTGTGAATGCTTAAACAGAAACTGACAGAATTCCTATACTTTGCATGCTAAACAAACAGTTTACTATTGAAATCTGTTCTCTACTGCTATTGTAGTTGAGATGCCTCTTTGGTTAGTATTGTAATGAAAAACTAAAATGTGTTGACAAATTGACTCCCATTTTTACTTTGAAGTTGTTCTGTCAGTGTCTTGTTTTGCTTTGAGTATATGCTCTAAATATGGGGATCATTTTAATACCAAAGTAAGAGGAGAGAGGAGCTTCAGTGGTGCATGAGATAACAAAATAAAGTGTTGAGACAGATAGCTGAACATTATGTTTGTTTATTGATTCAACTGAAATAAGTCAGAAATGTGACATCAGTGAGGATGTATCAGCACCTGGAACTGCACGGGCGCACGACACAAACACAAGGTTTCTTGATATCACAGTTGGCATCGTTGACATAATCTCTTCCTGAGGACAGATTTTTAAAGAAACAATTATGGCACATTAGAGGCATCAGATGAAAAGTTCTCACAATGACAATGTTTGCATTGTACTTAAAATAAGACTCTTCATATAGCACTCTCAAAACTGGCGTTATAACATGATTCACAGTTACAAATTAAAGCTCCTACTGAACAAAGAGTAAGAAAAGTAAACATGCAACAATGAGGGGGAAAGCCAACAATATAAGGTTTCTATCAGATAATTAAGTTGTACCTGCAAAGTTAATCTCCATACAGTTCTCTCTTCCACCAAGGTTGTTGGGTTCCCCTGCAGCCCAGCCTTTGAAGGCGTACTTGGAACCATCACTCCACAGCCACACACCCTCCTGAAAGAAGAAGTGACGATTTACGCTAATCACAAAAAGGATCACACCCTAGTGGCATCTATCCATGCTGATTGTGAAGAAATATCCAGAGCTAAGCTCATGTATAGTTTTGTTTGTGATGCCAATTCAGAAATCATGTCTGTGGTAATAAAGATAATCCACAGATGTTGCTGTGAGCATTTCAGCAGGAACTATTCTGGTACAAGAACAACTGATCATGGATCAGTAGTAGTAGTTTCTCATTTTAAATGTTATTTTTAATGGTTTGAACTCCACAGTTCTGTTCACTATCATGTAGCGCTAGAGTTTTTTAGCCTTTAACTAAACGTATACCCAGAGAGTTTATACAGTTGGTTGGATTTTTTTATGACAGATTAATTAAAGTTATGTCCTGTTAAAAATACCACCACACTGGTCACATTACAAAAAAACATCCATTACCAACAGAATATATTCTGTATCAGGCACACAGAGGACAGCTAAATCAGATCCTGTTTTTTTGCTAAAAGGCTCACCTTTGCTGCATCGTAGCCTCCAACCCAAGCTGCCTTATCTACACCAGTCAGCTTACTGAATCAACTCTCTGATGAACTTGTACTGCGTTTGCGGTTTGAAGGGAAGCCAGATTCCCACCGAGAGAAGTGCAGGAGCAGCTGCAGAAAAAGACAAAGTGTGAAGCAAAAGACAGAAAGAGACAAAATAATTACACAGAGATGATAATGAATTCCTAACACGACTACGTGAACATGCTTGAACTGTGTGTACCAACAGAGTGGACAATGGATCCTGTGTATATTCAATAACCTCCATATGACGACCATGACTAACTGAGTGATCACAAATACAGTGTGCCAGTTGTAACTGAAGACGTACCTCTGCATCAGCCCACTGCTGTTCAGTCTTTTGGAACATGTAACATTTTTGGCCAAACAGAGTCCAACCCTTAGGGCAGGTTTCATAGCAGGGATCTAAAACACAGTTGTAGATGAAGAAGGACAATCATGCAAAAAGCCTCCAGTGGCCCAAAGCCAGTGGAGGTCTGAGAAAATTGTTCCTCAGCACAACATTTATGGACAAATTAGAAACAGTTAAGAAGCAATCTTAGGATCAGGTGCAGCTATTTCTCATCCACCACTGTGAGAAGCACTAACCTGGGTTTTCCTCTATTGGTCCCTGTGAAGACACAGAAATATTCAGTATTGAATCTTTTTTTTTTTAAACTTTGCTTCCATTTGCAACTTTAGATTTGAATTCAAAAATACAGGTGACAGGATGTTGTTTTATCAAAATGTGTTTGTTCACTTCCTTATTTTGAAAATATTAATAAAACATTACAATTTTTGTTGGGTTGTATAAACTCTTGCAGGAACGGTTCGATGTCAATTTTATGTGTTGTAACTTTTTTAAAATATATATATTTTATGACTTACATTGTCTCGAATCCGTAGTCCACTGGTCAAACAGAGGACCGCAATGAAAGGAAGAGCTGATGATGACAACATCTGTGAGATAAAGTATATTAGTCAATTAATGCACCAGAGATAAGCATGTGAATTTTAATTATAAACTTAAAATTACAGTTTTAAAAGTGTTAGTACAGCAATGAGATTTTGTGATACAGGATAAATATAAGAGAGATAGGATAAATTAAATTCTTTAGTAAGTTTTACAGAAACAAGGAATTCTAAAGAACTACATAAAAAGGGTTTTTCCTTGGAAGCAAACACTAAAAGTAATAATGAACAGAAGAAAACTTGTTTCTGTAGATAAGAGTGAGAGCCGTACCTTGTTGTGATGAACCAAAGTTGTTCCACTTGCAGCAGTAGCAGGTAGCAGGGTGTCGATGAGAAGGAAACCCAGCGTTTATATACCTTCTCTGGGTGCTTCGACTCACACACCTGCAACACGTTTATCTATGATTGCATGATTCACACCTGTCAAGTATCCCGTTTTGGCCGGGAAACTCCCGTATTTTACCCTTCTTTCCCGCCGTCCTCCCGTATTAGTATTTTCCCGTAAATCCCCCATATTTTAACCTTCGTTATTAAAAAAGAATAATACCCCGGGCCCGGGCGGAGTAAAAAAACAAGAAAACATAAGGTGCATTTGACTTCATGCGGCGCTGCGCAGGGCTGACTTAACGTGATGCATGTTGGACTTAAAATAAGGGATGCTGGTTAGAAATCGTGTCCGACTTTAGCCGGTGCTGCAAAACGTCACCAGGACACATGATATTAAAAACTTGCGGGAGCAAAGCCACTGCAGTTGCTTTTCTCAGGCTGCACAAAGTTGGAACCACACTTTTGCCTAGTTAGATCAGTCATTGATCTCAGCTCACAGTGAGCTCACGCAAGTAGAATGTGTTCGACTTTACGGCGCCGTTTTTATACCCCGCCCCTGCAGTCACCTGCAGCTCACGTTAGACTCTCCCTGCGACTCCGTCACTCTTCTGCTTCCCCCCTGGGAACATACAGGTGGGAACCAAAATGCTCTGCTCTGAATTAACAAATATTAAGGAAACAATTACTATGTACAGTAACTAAGGTTACATTACTTTTAGTGTTTGCTTCCAAGGAAAAACCCTTTTTATGTAGTTCTTTAGAATTCCTTGTTTCTGTAAAACTTACTAAAAAAAATAATTTATCCTGTCTCTCTTATATTTATCCTGTATCACCAAATCTCATTGCTGTACTAACACTGTAATTTTAAGTTTATAATTAGAATTCACATGCTTATCTATGGTGCATTAATTGACTAATATTCTTTATCTTACACAGATGGCATCAGCTCTTCATTTCATTGCGGTCCTCTGTTTGACCAGTGGACTGTGGACTGGAGGCAATGTAAGTCATAAAATATATATTTTTAAAAAAGTTTGCTATTACAACACATAAAATTGACATCAAGCCGTTCCTGCAAGAGTTTGTACAACCCAACGAAAAAAAATTCACTTATAGTAATTGTGTTTTATTCAAATTTGCAAAATAAGGAAGTGAACGAAACACATTTTGATAAATAAAACTCAGCGTCCTGTCACCTGTATTTTTGACTTCAAATCTAAAGTTGCAAATGGAAGCAAAGTTTAAAAAAAGATTCAATACTGAATATTTCTGTGTCTTCACAGGCATCAAGAGAGGAAAACTCAGGTTAGTGCTTCTCACAGTGGTGGATGAGAAATAGCTGCACTTGATCCTAAGATTGCTTCTTAACTGTTTCTAATTTGTCCATAAATGTTGTGCTGAGGAACAATTTTCTCAGACCTCCACTGGCTTTGGGCCACTGGAGGCTTTTTGCATGATTGTCCTTCTTCATCTACAACTGTGTTTTAGATCCCTGCTATGAAACCTGCCCTAAGGGTTGGACTCTGTTTGGCCAAAAATGTTACATGTTCCAAAAGACTGAACAGCAGTGGGCTGATGCAGAGGTACGTTTTCAGTTACAACTGGCACACTGTATTTGTGATCACTCAGTTAGTCATGGTCATCATATGGAGGTTATTGAATATACACAGGATCCATTATCAACTCTGTTGGTACACACAGTTCAAGCATGTTCACGTAGTCGTGTTAGGAATTCATTATCATCTCTGTGTAATTATTTTGTCTCTTTCTGTCTTTTGCTTCACACTTTGTCTTTTTCTGCAGCGTTCCTGTACTTCTCTCGGTGGGAATCTGGCTTCCCTTCAAACCACAAACGAGTACAAGTTCATCAGAGAGTTGATTCGTAAAGCGACTGGTGTAGATAAGGCAGCTTGGGTTGGAGGCTACGATGCAGCAAAGGTGAGCCTTTTAGCAAAAAACAGGATCTGATTTAGCTGTCCTCTGTGTGCCTGATACAGAATATATGTAACCGGTGGTTTCTTATTTTGCGTGCGTTGTGTTATAAAGTTGAGGCACAGACCAGGATATCTTTGGAGGCGATCTCCGTTTACTCTCTCTCTGACAACAGCTGACAACAGATGTAAATACAAAATCCTTCGGTCAATTATTATATTACAACCTCAGCCCCTCTTCTATGAAGTACAACAAAACGCAGTAAATCAATAAAATACAACGACGGAAAACATACCTGACAACAGATGTAAATACAAAATCCTTCGGTCAATTATTATATTACAACCTCAGCCCCTACACAAATTAAATGACAAAGAATATATTAGTATATTACACAAGTTTAAGCTAATTGGCAAAAACACACAACTCTCTGTGGTTACTAAGTAGCTTACCTCTTCTATGAAGTACAACAAAACGGAAGAGGTAAGGGTGGGGACCCCATTTATAGAAGGGTGTCCCCTAAAAGTTAACGTAGGGGTACAAAACATAAATCACAAAGGTTCCTCATATTGACACAGGAGATCTTACTCGTCAGGTGTTCACTATTTACATAGAATATTGTGTAATTATAATATTACATATTTAACTCTGTTACATATATTCTGTTTATAATGGATGTTTTTGCAATGTGACCAGTGTGGTATTTTTAACAGGACATAACTTTAATCTTTAAAAAAAAAAAAAAAAATCCAACCAACTGTATAAACTCTCTGGGTATACATTTAGTTAAAGGCTAAAAAACTCTAAGCTACATGATGATGAACAGAACTGTGGAGTTCAAACCATTAAACATTTAAAATGAGTCTACTACTGATCCATGATCAGTTGTTCTTGTACCAGAATAGTTCCTGCTGAAATGCTCACAGCAACATCTGTGGATTATCTTTATTACCA
>JALXJV020000014.1:30271193-30291299 GCA_024633595.2 Lepomis macrochirus
TGTGTTGTCCCACCTTAAACAGTGTGATCTAAACTTAATATATTATAGTTAATGGCTGTAAATGGAAATATTAAGATGTTATTTATAGGCTAACATTTTACATGTTAGAAAGTAAAAAATGAAGTGCAGATCATTCTTTGTTTCCAGCCTACCCACAGGATGGTCTCGATGCAACCCACATTATTCTGTTTTGAACTAGACTCTATATCAGAGTAGCAAACAAGGCTTCTTCAGAAGCTTCCAGGCTGTTATGCAGTATAGTGGTACTTGGGTGTATGGCTCCTTATTTATCTTAAAGTATAAGGTAGAAAGTAAAATACCCTGCACACACATAGAAGTACACTGCATAATTACTTTTCAAAATTTCATGTGAAACGCTCGGGAGTATTTTCACTTTTAACTTATACCAGACTGATGTTCTTTAGCAAGAGTTCAGTTTTAATGTTTCATGTTTTTACTGTGGTTTACCAATAGCTTTTCAGTAATTACTAAAGACAGGGAGTGCTAATATATATAGGATTTATTACAATGTGAAGCATAAACCATAATCTTTCTTTAAACGGACCTATAACACAAATATGGACAATATTTATACAACTCAAAGTAACAGAAAGAGAGAACACCTTTCCACATCAGTCCACGCCAACAGATACAGACTTCTACGCACTAATAACAAGGCTTCCAGGTCTGTGCAGCTCTGGCACCAGGTGGGGACATCTGATCCACACAGTGGCCCCTCATTTATCATTCTTGCGTAGAAACGGGCGTATTTTTTGTGTGTAAGATTATGCTTACACTGTTCTCAGCCTCGATTTATGAAGCTGTGCGCACCTTTGAAATCCAGGTGCACGCATCTCACCTGGTGTTGATAAACGCGGCGGCTGAAAACGTGGTAATTTGAATGAAACGCCCCCAATTATTCAAGCTTCAGGAGGCTGCACCCAGGACTTCACGGCAGGGACTGACGGAATACTGGCAAGAAATACATGGTTTGGAGCAGGAAGTCCACAAGTTAAAACTTCAGAAACAAAATATTATGTTGTTTTGACAGATTTAAATAAAGATTAAATGTTTAGTTTCACTACTAGAGCCCTCCCCGGCATAAATGTTCAAAAATATTGTGCATTTTAATATTACGAGGTTTTTCATTTGGAAACAATTTAATACTTTTTATTCGATGATTTAAACTGGACACATTTTTAACAAAATGTTCAACGCGCTTAAAACTGGACACGAAGCGGTCAGATGAGCCATAAACAGTTCAGGTCCAGCCGAGAGCCAGTGCTGGAGTCAGGGGACCACCACACGCTGTCAACCTCGCTGGAGCTGACCAGTGCGCTCGTCAGCCCCAGAGGAGGATGCGCTCATCCCGAGGAGCAGGGCACGGCCGAGCCTCGAGCGCTCACTTGATGAACGGAGACATACGGGCGTACCCCAGCGTGCAAAAGCAAGGCTTCATAATGTTTTGCGGCTTTGGGAAACAGTGCTCTAGCGCTGTCCTGGGACTATTACACACGGACACCGGTCGCTTATGTTCAGAGTGAAACATTGTCCAAAACACAATGGACCATGTCTGTACCCACCTGTTTGTAGAGCTGCTCCACAAACTAGAAGTTTTTGTCTGTTCCTAGAATTATAAATTGGCTACTTGTGGCTCTCCAAGGGACAGATTTAGCACTAAAACGCCCATCAAAGTCCCAAATAAGCTCCAAATGAAAGTATGTTGCTCTGATAAAAGCTGCTCCATCACCTCCGGACTGGGCTTTACGACTGACCCAGGACTCAACATGAACAGAGATCAGCATGCCAGAGTCTGGGGACGCTGGGCCTTTAGCTGGGTGTCGGTGCTCGCTATGCGGTCATAATATAAAGTTTGTCTGATAATAAATGCAGGGCTTTGTGCGCGACATGTCTGTGCCCGCCTCACCTAAAGGGCGTGGGCTGTGTCCATTTCGCAGCCAGTCTCAGTGCTTCAAGCCATCCGCTCATGCTCTTCGTTGTTTTAACATTTTTTGCTTGTAGTCTTTTCATTTGAAGGTACACATTTTATTAAAAGCAAACCCAAATAAAAGGCACCAAAAGCTACTGATAAAATAGTCCAAATACAAATCAAAGCATGTTCTGACTGCTCAATAGGCTGTATAAAGTCCGTGGTTGCTCAAATATAAACACACAAAATTAATGTTTCAAACGTTGTTTCTGTTACAGTGGGTCATAATATATCATGTATTTTAGTTTGTCAGTGCATTTTGTGCTGTTAGGAAATGAATTCTGCGCATTTCGCTCTAACTCAAAACTTATGTATATGTACACCACCTCATGAGCTGGCGTGATTTGAGCGCGTCGCACGCCAACGCCCATATTGATAAATGTCAAAGTCACCGTGGTTTTGGGAGTACGCCAGGTGTACGCTGGAAATTTGGTGTAACGCACTTTTGATAAATGAGGGCCAGTGACTCTAGGAGGCAAATGCTTCAGGTGATGAAAAATATAAAGTAAAAAAATACAGATGGGTCTTTAATAAATAGAATATTGTTGTGAAGTAAATTTTCTAAGGCAATTCTATTCAAAAGTGAATCTGATCTATTCTAGATTCATTACACAAAATGAAGCATTTCAAACCCTTTTGTTTTCATCTTGATTACAGTTTAAATGTATAAACATTTTAGAATAAAAAATACATTTCTATTATAAATTATACAGAAATGTCAACTGGAGACGAAGCTCTCTAAACAGTTAATTAACTCAAAACACCTGCAAAGGTTTCTGAAGCCTGTAATCTCTGTCTGGTTCTGGTGCTCACAATGAACTTTTCCACAGTATTCTAATTTTTTGAGATGCTCTTCTAAAAGATGCCTCAGTGTTTTAATGTTGACAGCACTATTATGTCACATAAGTGGGAGAGATGGAACAAAGGAGACAGTCTTTAAATGTTTTTGTGTTGTCTGCTTAAGACAGACATTTTATCAGCTGTCAAATGTCCAGCAGCCAAGTTGTTCTACTAACGTTAACGTTACTTAAGGCAGTTAAAGCAGGCGTTGAGGCATCAGATCCTCAACTAGAACCTTGTGACAAATATAAAAAGTTTTTCTCTTAAGTGTCCTTTTCCAGACAATAATCCCACACAGCCCTGCCGACAGCAGCAGCGTTACTCAATATAACGTTAACGGTGTGGGAAATTAATTAACGCGGACAACAGCGATGGCTTAACGCTTTACAGGTTCCATCATGTAACTAAGGACTCTACCGCTAGCTTATTATGTTTATTACAAGTAACATACCGAGGTAAATCCACTCGTAACTACCGCTATGTAAAGGGTTAATTGATTCGCTTCAGATTTTTCGCTTGAGATGTAACGCTATGGAAAATGAATGTAATTAATAACTGATTCATAGTTAACGCTAACTGTTAACGCTTGGTGTTGCAAAACAACGCTACCTTATTTATATATTAAAAGCATTTAAACCCTGGTAAAGTATAATGTCAATAACAGAATTGTGAGTTACTTTAATATTTTCCCGATGTCTTACCTTGATGAGCTGGCTGATCTATAAACTGGTACCAAAACGCCACAGGTTCCAACCTCCACCGTACAGCACCGGGGTTTAGAAGCTACCTCTGCTAACGCAGAATAGCATATAGCATTAGCTCCTTAGCATGAGCTAACTCGGTCGTGTCGAGAGGCGCGGGAGTGGTTTCAGCAACACGCCACCTCAGCTCCACCCACGCACCCGCCTCTTTGCCCATTTATGGTTATCCGGAGTGACGCACGGTGACGCGGCACCAAGATGGCGACGGCCGGCTCCGCCCAATTCGGGCTTCAAAACTGCTCTTCAGAAACCAACGGGTGACGTCACGGATACTACGTCCATTTTTACATACAGTCTATTGCTGCGTTCCCGGCAACTCGGAACTGGGAAATTTCCGACCTCCAACCAGGAAAAGTACCCCAGAACGCCACTTGAAGTCGGATTTCCTACTTGTGAACTCGGAGAAAAAATTTGTACCTCGACTTCAATGCAGTAGCAGCTGAATGACGCCAGAAAACAATGTCAGCCTCATGGAAGCACACTTTGTAAATGGTAAACCATAAACTAAACGGCAGCAAAACGTATATTTGCATGTATTTGAATTAAAATAATAAATAGGATCATGCAGTAAAACCTGTTCTGCATGTATATTGATGTAGAAATATGTTTTACACATACGGTAGCTGGCTACAGTCAAGAATCTCATAAAGTCATCTTTTCTGCATAAAAGTTATTGTTAAAAATGCCAAAACATTAGGAAGTGTAACGGACAACATTGACTTACTTCAGGGCTACCAACTTGGGGTACACATAACTTAACGTATGGGCAATTTATTTCAGTTGTTGCAGTTAAACTGCCATCCTTTTAATTAACACCTAAAGCACTGCTGAGGGTGCAACTGTGTGTTCACTTTGTCATGGTCACCCATGATTGTCGTTCACTTTCGGCGTAATGCATCACCATGCACCTGGAACGCTTTGATGTCGGAAGTTGGAAGTTTCAACTGGGAAATATCCCAGTTACGACCAGTCTCGAACGCGCCATCAGGTCCTTACCAGAGCCCTTTAAAAGACAGAGTCGAAGTCATCTCCGCTCACCCAATGGACCAGTTTTTTCACAGCAATGGCGGATCATGGAGCCGCCTGAATAGTTCCCGGAAGTTAGCATGAAATGCTAGCAGCGCAGCAGAGCAGCAATAGAAAATGCTATCTGGGACGACGCTTGAAAGGTAAGAAGTGTAAAAAATTAAATTATATATTTTTAGCAAAACTGAATTAAGTTAACATGTGCAGTGAAACATGTTAGTGGATTTCCCACTAAACTACAAGATTTAGGGACAATTACGGTTAACAAATTAACATACTGGCAATGGATAAAGTTAGCAGCAGACAATAAACAGGGCAGCCTATTAATTTATTTTAAAATAACGTATTTTTGGGGGTGGTATTTGATTTAATTTAATTATATTAGTGGTGCATGTATGAATAAAGGATTTCAAAATATTATTTATTTATTTTGGGGGTGAGATTTACCCCTAATACTAAAAGTAGAATGTTAGCATATTATAAAACAATCTTCATATTAAACATTAATTGTATTAGAGCAGTAGACTCTGGAGGTGGAGGAGCAGTGATGCTAAAGAGTACTGAGTGGACCGTGGTGAGATAGAAAACAACACATGAATATACCATTTATAAGAAATATATATACTTCTTATACTTTCTTTCCTTTCTCTCAGTCTCTGCATCCTGTCTTGCTTATGAGCTTATTTTCCACACAACAATTCAGGTTAATTTACCCACATTAATATTGGTGAACACTCAATTCTTACTGGATATGTTTACTCTAGTTACATAATTACTTTGTACAAATTCGTATCACATCATCATCAAAGTTCCTGTGTGTGAGAAATGGTTTAAAAACCAAAAACATTCACTAACAGCTTATACAGTAACTGATGCCAACATCAGCTGCAAAAGCTGTTAATGAAGTTCCAAAATTTAATAATCCATAACTTTCTCAATCAAACCTGTAGCTGTTTACAAGAAAGGTTGAATTGAGAGCAACTACCTTCTTCTGAAATGTCCAGATTCAACTTTTCTTGGATAAACATGACCTGGATGAATCTTTACAGATGTGTAGGTTTGTCTAACCCTTTCTCTTGTTCTCCTCTCTCAGTACAAGAATCACAGGGGTTCAGTGGAGCCTGAAGCTGATCTGATGTTTTAATAAAACAAAATATAAAGCCAGTGACGTGTTATTTCTTTGTGGAAAAAGTACCTCACATATTTTATTGTTAGCCTCTTTAGTGATTGTAACGTTGCTTCTGTTGACCTGATTCAACCATTTTTTCCTCCTCTCCACGCCAGCTGGGAAACCAAACATTCATACTCATTTTTCTGACAGACAGTTCAAAGACACAAACCACTTAACATGCTGTTTTCTAACTTTATTGGAGATTTATTAAATTAATACATGACAATCATTGATAATCACCTGTCTGTTCTATCTGAAGTCCTAAAGATACATTAGTCAGTAAGCTCAATTAACCCTGGTACCATGGAATTACTAAAAGGTATGTTAGAAAGGTAAATCTCATCTAAATTTTGTGTGTTTGCAACACTTTCCAATGTAAGGTTTGCCAGAAATGTCCATAAGGTAGGTGATTGTAGCTGTTATTGTCAAAAATATATGTCCTCCTTTAAAAAAAAAATAGTAATCTAATTAAATTTATGTGTCAGTGTGCTGTACACATATTGTAAATCAACGCATTTGTTCTTTAAATGACCAGAAATCACTTAAAATCGCCGCTTTGTCGCTTCTCTCAGCCATTTTGAATTGCCCTGCCTAAGACTTCGGGAACTATCTGCGGTCTCCATGAACCACGTGACGATGTAGCGTTTTGGACCCCGCTGATGCAACTCTCTTAAAGGGCTCTGGTCCTACCACATTAACAGGAAGAAAGACCATGATGCACTTGGTGGAACAACAACAATACGACTCAATGCTGCCGTCTTGTGACCAAAGTCTGCCATCACATCTAACACTGTGGAAATCCACTTACAATCTACTTCACACTTACTTTAAATTGAACAATGTTACTCTCAAACAAAACAATCAAGAACATATGTATTTACATTTACACGACTTTTAGAACTATATCCAGTTCCAAAGTGGGAAAATCGCCTATGACTATTTTTCATTTCTTTATTTCATTTCTTTATTTATTTGAAAGGGGACAGTGTACATTAATCAACATATAGACAATGTAAATGTACCCGAGTTAGCTAAAAGGTGCTAATTTTCATCGGTAGTCCAACAGCCAGTTGTAAAAAAGGCAGCCTTAAAAGTAATCACAGGTATAAAATCACAAGATAAAATTACATACAAAACATTATGGTTAAGAAATACAGTTCATGTAAAATAATTAATATACTAATAATATAATAATATAATTAAATGCTCGCAGAAAGCATTAGTGCCCGCAAGTTTGGCTCTCTACAAGCCATTTTTTTGCATTCTTTTTGAATGAAAAGAATGACAAGGACTCTCTAATGGTTTCAGGCACTGTGTTCCATTGCTGAGCTGCTCTTACGGAGAAGACAGCCTGACCAAAAGCTTTCTCCGGGGGATGATGCAGTCTTCCCTTACTGCCCCTCAAGTTACCCTGACCTTACTAGACCTGAAATGTATGAGGTCACATAATGGAGGAGGTGCTAAACCATGTCTGATTTTATAAATTAAACAGATGTTTTTGAATTTAATGAGATTGTCCCAGGTAAATAACTGATATTTCCTCAGGATACTAAAGTGGTGGTAATGGTATGGTTTTTTATCCAATATTTTAAATGCTTGTTTGTATAATGTTTCTAGTGGTTTTATTGTTGTAGAGTGAGTATTGGACCAGCTTATTAAACAATATGTTATGTGGGATAAAATCATGGAAAAGAAATATGATTTAGCAGCTTCAGTTGAAAGGAAATCTCTGATGAATCTGAAGTTTGCTAGACTGAACTTAATCCTATTACTAATTTTTTTGACGTGAGTTTTGAAATTGAGCTTTGAGTCTATATGTAATCCTAGATATTTGTATTCTGTGACGACCTGTAATCTTTTTCCAAATATTAAAATTTCGGGTTCTATATTTATATTGTTTTTTTGAAAAGAAAATGGTAACTGTTTTGGATATGTTTAATTGCAGACATGATTGCTCAAGCCAGGTTGAGATCAGTGACATGGCCTCTGTTAGTTTTGAGGCAACTTCCTCGTTGGATTTTCCATAGGCCAGGATAACTGTGTCATCTGCATACATCAAAGTGTCACAGTTCTTATACACAGTTGGTAAATCATTGATGTATATACTAAAAAGAATTGGACCTATAATTGAACCTTGTGGAACACCAGTTGATAATAGTAAGGGGGCAGAGTTATATTGGTCAACTCTTACACTTTGTAAACAAGTTGAAAGATATGAATTAATGAGGCTAACAAATTTGGAGGAAAAATTAAATGCATGAAGTTTGTGCAATAAAAGTGAATGGTTAACTGTATCGAATGCTTTACGAAGGTCTAGGAAGATTGCTCCCACTATCCCTCTGTTGTCCATATTTGATTTAACCTTTTTCAGAAAATAACATGTTGTGGTCTCCGTGGAATGATTATCCCTAAATCCAAACTGCATCAAGTGCAAAGGTCATTTTATGGGATGACTTTCGCACAGCACCCCCCAGCTGTGACTGGACTTCCAGCCCTTGCATAAAATGTTGTGGTGTGGAACAACATTCTCAGATGTCCACTGACTTTGGACCATTGGAGGCTTTTTTGCATGATTGTCCTGTTAATCATCTACTATTGTGTTATAGATTATTGCTATAAAACCTGCCCTGACGGTTGAACTGTGTTTGGCCAACAATTTTACAAGTTCCACAACACTGAATAGCAGTGGGCTGGATGCAGAGGTACGTTTTCTGTTAACTGCCACATTGTATTTGTGATCACTCAGTTAGTAATGGTCATCATATGGAGGTTATTGAATTTACACAGGATCATTTGTTCCATTATCCACTCTGTTGGTACACACAGTTCAAGCATGTTCAACGTAGTCGTTTTAGGAATTCTCTCTCTTATTTTTTTTGTCTCTTTTGGTCTTTTGCTTCACACATTGTCTTTGTGTTGTGGGAATCTGGCTTCCCTTCAAACCTCAGACAGTACAAGTTCATCAGAGAGATGATTCGTAAAGTGACTGGTGTAGATAAAGCAGCTTGATTGGACGCCTACTGATGTAGCAAAGGTGAGCATTTTGCAAATTTTGATCTGATTTAGTTGTCCCCTGTGTGCCTGATATTGAATGTATTCTGTTTGTAATGTACCTTTTTGTAATGTGACTAGTGTGATGTGGACTATTTTAACAGGACATAACTTTAATTAATAATTACACATGTTTAACTACAATTGTCAAACATTGTCATGTGATCATAGAAAAACATGTTGCAGGTGTGTGAGTCGAAGTACGCAGGGAAGGTATATATATAACGCTGGGTTTCCTTTTCAACGACACCCTGATACCTGCTACTGCTGCAAGTGGAACATCATCTGATCATCACAACAAGGTACGGCTCTCATTCTTATCTACAGAAACGAGTTTTGATCTGTTCATTATTACTTTTTGTGTTCACTTCCAAGGAAAACCCTTTTATGTAGTTCTTTATAATTCCTTGCTTCTGTAAAACTTACTAAAAAATATTAATTTATCCTATCTCTATCTTCTATTTATCCGGTATCACCAAATCTCATTGCTGTACTAACACTTTTGAAACTGTTATTTTAAGTTTGTAATTAGAATTCAAATCCTTATCTATGGTGCATTACTTCACTAATATACTTTTTTCTTTACACAGATGGCATCAGCTCTTCATTTCATTACGATCCCTCTGTTTGACGAGTGGAATGTGGATTGGAGGCAATGTAAGTCATAAAATAATTATTAAAAGGTTTACGGTTATAACACCTAAAATCTACATAAAACCTTTCCTGCAAGACTTGTACATCCCAACAAAAATTATAATAATGATTTTTTTATTAGAAATTGCAATAAAAGGAAGTGAACAAAACACATTTTGATAAACAAAACTCAACGTCCTGTCACCTGTATTTTTGAAATCAAATCTAAAGTTGCAAATGGAAGCAAAGTTAAAAAAAAGTTCAATACTGAATATTTCTGTGTCTTCACAGGCATCAAGTGAGGCAAAATCAGGTTAGTGCTTCTCACCGTGGTGGATGAGAAATAGTTGCACTTGATCCTACGATTGCTACTTACTTACCTTTTTATAATGTGTCCATAAATGTTGTGGTGTGGAACAATATTCTCAGATGTCCACTGCCTTTGGACCATTGGAGGCTTTTTGTACGATTGTCCTGTTAATCATCTACTATTGTGTTATAGATTATTGGCATGAAACCTGCCCTGACGGTTGGACTGTGTTTGGCCAACAATGTTACATGTTCCACAACACTGAACAGCAGTGGGCTGATGCCGAGGTACGTTTTCAGTTATAACTGCCACACTGTGTTTGTGATTTCTCAGTTAGTAATGGTCCTCATTTGAAGGTTATTGAATTTACACAGGATCCATTGTTCCATTACCCACTCTGTTGGTACACACAGTTCAAGCATGATCATGTAGTCCTGTTAGGACTTCTCTGTGTTATTTTTTTGGTCTCTTTCGGTTTTTTACTTCAGACTTTTTCTTTGTCTGCAGCGTTTGTGCACTTCTCTTGGTGGGAATCTGGCTTCCCTTAAACCACAGATGAGTACAAGTTCATCAGAGAGATGATTCAGTAAAGATACTGGTGTAGATAAATCAACTTGGGTTGGAGGCTATGATGCTGCAAAGGTGAGCCTTTTAGCAAAAAAATAGAATATGATTTAGCTGTCCCCTGTGTGCCTTAAATTGAATATATTCTGTTTGTAATGTACCTTTTGTAATGTGACTAGTGTGAGGTGAACTATTTTTAACAGGACATAACTTAATCCTTCATAAAAAAATCCAACCAACTGTATAAACTCTCTGGGTATGCGTTAAGTTAAAGGCTAAAGAACTCTAGCTAAATGATAGTGAACAGAACTGTGGAGTTCAAACCATTAAAAAATAACATTTAAAATGAAAACCTAACTTACTGTTACTGATCCATGATCAGTTTTCACAGTTTTTCTTAACCAAAATAGTTCCTCCTGAAACATGCTCACAGCAAACATCTGTGGATTATCTTTATTACCAGGGACATGATTTCTGAAAAAGGTTTTGCAAAGGTAATTTTTCATTTCATGTTTTCGTCATCAAAACAAAATTATACATGAGCTTAGCACTGGATATTTCTTCACAATCAGCATGGATAGATGCCACTAGGGGTGAAAACATTTTTTGTGATTGCCGTAAATTGACACTTAAATACCTTTTCTTTCAGGAGGGTGTGTGGCTGTGGAGTGATGGTTCCAAGTATGACTTCAAAGGCTGGGCTCCAGGGGAACCCAACAATGCTGGTGGAAGAGAGAACTGTATGGAGATTAACCTTGCAGGTACAACTTAATTATCTGATAGAAACCTTATATTGTTGGCTTTTCCCCTCATTGTTGGATGTTTACTTCTCTTACTCTTTGTTTTTCAGTATGAGTTTTCATTTGCAACTGTGAATCATGTTACTTTAAGTAAAATCCAAACAATGTCATTGTGAGAACTTTTCCTCTGAGGCCTCTAATGTGCAATTATTGTTTCTTTAAAAAAATATCTGTCTTCAGGAAAAGATTATGTCAACGATGCCAACTGTGATATCAACAAATCCATTGTTTGTGGCATGCCTGTGAAGATCACGCCCTACACCAGACGCTGACACATCCCCGATAATGATGTCACAACCACCTGATGGTGTCACAGTTCTGATATATTTCAGTTGAATCAATAAAAAAATATATCATGTTTAGCTATCTGTCTCACCTCTTTATTTTGCTATCTCATGCCACCACTGAAGCTCCTCTCTCTACTCTTAGAATTTGGTATCAAAATGATCCCCATATTTAAAGCATATACTCAAAGCAAAACAAGACACTATGACAGACAACTGTCAAAGTAAAAATGGGAGTCAATAAGTCAACACATTTTATGAAAAGTTTTTCATTAATACCAATACTAACCAAAGAGGCATATTGTAAACATTATAGCAGTAGAAAACAGATTTCACATAGTAAACTCTTTGTTTAGCATACAAGTGGCAAGTATAGTAATCATAGTAGATCTGTCAGTTTCGTTTAAGCATTCACACCTGAAAGTCCGCTCCAAGGTCAGAAACAAAGTTTTGGTTTGGTTTCACACTAATGACCTTTATGGGACAGACTTGCGTCCTGTCATAATCATTTATGTGGGCTGCGTCTCACAATACTTGACACTGGTTTGAAACCAGTTCCATGGGTAGATTTATCAAGAATGAACAAATAATGGAGCAACAGATGGATATCATTGCTTCTATAGTCTTATTTTTATGTCATAAGGTTACTACCTGCAGCACCAGCGACTATAGCCAACTCGAGGCTCGTTCAAATTTGTTAAATAAACTAGTGCACCTCCGTTTGAGACAAGACCGAAAGACGTGCTTCTATAGAGGCTGTCTGTTTCAACATATGAGCTGTCACCGGAGATTTATAATTGTGTCCTTATTTCAGTGCATTTCCCCATGCATTTTTATATTGCTGGTTTATACCCTAACCATGTAAACCATGTAAATAGTCTGAAAGTCCGGACCATCCAAAACTGCTGTCACCAGTAGAGACGAACCGAACTATGGTTCAGTTTTATCCTACATACCTACCTACTACCGTTTTTTGTCGTACCTAATTTTGTCTGTTTGGTCCGCACCGTGGTCTGGGGAGGTTTAACACCTATAATTTTGGTTCGAATAAAACTGATCAATCCAAAGGTCCAGACCAAACAAGGTCGCCAAAGCAGCTGGGCCGGACTCTGTCTCCCCTTCCACCCTGATGCACTGTGCTGATCAGCTGTCTCCGGTGTTCACAGACATTTTTAACACCTCACTTGAAGTCATGCCATGTGCCAGCCTGCTTCAAAGCCTCCACCATCATCCCTGTCCCCAAAAAAACCAAGGACCACGGGAATAAAACGACTACAGACCTGACCCCTGACCTCTGTGGTAAAGAAGTCTTTGAGCACCTTGTGTTGTCCCACCATTACAGATCCAGTCACTAGACCCTAGGTCACCTACAGAGCCAACAGATCTGTAATGATGCTGTAGATGATCACCTTTCACTACATCCTCCAGCATCTGAGACCCTAGGAACTCTGCCAGGATCCTGTTTGTGGGCTTCAGCTCTGCTTTCACCACCATCTTCCAGGCCCTGCTGCAGGACAAGCTCTCCCAGCTGAACGTGACTGACTCCACCTACAGTTGGATCACAGACTTCCTGACAGACAGGAAACAGCACGTGAAGATGAGAAAACATGTCTCTGACTCCAGGACCATCAGCACCGGTTCACCTCAGGGCTGCGTTCTTTCTCCTCTTCTCTTCTCCCTGTACACCAACAGCTGCACCTCCAGTCATCAGTCCGTCAAGCTCCTGAAGTTTGCAGATGACACCACCCTCATTGGGCTCATCTCTGGTGTGGATGAGTCTGCCTACAGGTGGGAGATTGACCATCTGGTGACCTTTTGCAGCCAGAACAGTCTGGAGCTCAGAAAGTGGAGATGGTCATGGACTTCAGGAAGAGCACAGCCCCACCCTCCCGCATCATCATGAGCAACTCCCCATCGTCACTTTGGACTCCTTCAGCTTCCTGGGCACCATCATCTCCCAGGACCTCAAGTGGGAGCTGGAAATCACCTCCCTCACCAAAAAGGTTCAGCAGAGGATGTACTGCAGCAGCTGAAGAAATTCAGCCTGCCAAAGACAATGATGGTGCACTTGTACAGCGCCATCATTGAGTCCATCCTCACCTCCTCCATCACCATCTGGTTAGCTGCTGCCACTGCCAGGGACAAAGGAAGGCTGCAGCATATCATTCACTCTGCAGAGAAGGTGATTGGCTGCAATCTCCCATTGCTTCAGGACCTGTACACCTCCAGGACGGCTCCCAGGACTCTGCAGCTGACCCCTCCCATCCCTGTCACTAAAACCTCATCAGTCTTTAGACTCTCCGCTCTGGCAATAGGCTGCGAAAACCTCTCACCACAAAAACAGCTTCTGCCCGTCTGCAGCTAGCCTCATCAACACCCCACTGACACTCCCCGCCCTAAATAATACAATCGTCTCTGCACATGTAAATATCACTTCATGTAATATCATGCACAAACCTGGTACAATGCACATATTAATTAATGTCTCTATTCTTCTGTTATTGTTATATAACTTGCATTTGTTTACATATTGATATTTATCTACATCTATGTATGTCAACTGTATGTCTGTCATACAGTAACACCAAAGAAAATTCCTTGTATGTTTAAAACAATACTTGTCAATAAAGCTCCTTCTGATTCTGATTCTGAGGTAAATGTGAAAGCCCCCTTAGGCTCATTGTGAATGTGTGTGAATGGGTGAATATGATGTACTATATTTAGATAACAAGGTTTTTAATCAAAGTTTTCATGAAAAACGTAAAATAATTTGACTTACTGACTCCAAATTTTAATTTGAAATTGTTCTGTCACAGTGTCATTGTCTTGTTTTGCTTCTCTGTATCTCACGTCCCTAACTAGTTGACATGTGGGGATCATTTTGATCAAATTCTAAGAGTAGAGAGAGGGGAGCTTTGGTGGTGGCACGAGAGAGCAATATAAAGAGGTGAGACACATAGCACATGATATATTTGTTTATTGATCCAACTGAAATATATCAGAAATGTGACATCATCAGTGGGGTTGTGTCAGCACCTGGCGTAGGGCGTGGATCTTCACAGGCGCACGCCACAAACAAAAGATTTGGTGATATCACAGTTGGCATCGTTGACATAATCTCTTCCTGAGAACGAAAGAAACAATAATTGCACATTAGAGGCCTCGGATACAAAGTTCTCACAGTGACATTGTTAAGGAAGTAAAAACAAAGAGTAACAGATGAATGAAAAACAAAGAGTAAGAGAAGTAAACATCCAGCAATGAGGGGAAAAGCCAACAATATAAGGTTTCTATCAGAAAATTAAGTTGTACCTGCAAAGTTAATCTCCATACAGTTCTCTCTTCCACCAGCATTGTTGGGTTCCCCTGCAGCCCAGCCTTTGAAGTCGTACTTAGAACCATCACTCCACAGCCACACACCCTCCTGAAAAAAAGATTGTAAGAGTTTATAACATTTGGTTGGATTTTTTCAATCATGTTTTCGCTGGTGCTTTTAATGAAGGATTAGTTACATTTATGTCCTGTTAAAAATAGTCCACATAACACTGGTCAGATTCCAAAAACGGACATTACAAACAGAATATATTCAATTTCAGGCACACAGGGGACAGCTAAATCAGATCCTGTTTTTTGCTAAAAGGTTCACCTTTGCTGCATCAGTAGCCTCCAACCCAAGCTGCTTTATCCACACCAGCCGCTTTTACTGAATCATTTCTCTGATGAACTTGTACTCGCTTATGGTTTGAAGGGAAGCCAGATTCCCACCGAAAAAGTACACCTAACGCTGCAAGAAAGAGACAAAGTGTGAAGCAAAAGTGATAGACAAAGAAAACTACTAACAGAGATGGATCAAGAATATGTTTCATCTACTAACTTCTCACTATGTGAACATGCTTGAACTGTGCGTACCAACAGAGTGGACAACGGAACAATGGATCCTGTGTAAATTCAATAACCTCCATATGATGACCATGACTAACTGAGTGATCACAAATACAGTGTAGCAGTTATAACTGAAAACGTACCTCTGCATCAGCCCACTGCTGTTCAGTGTTTTGGAACAAGTAACATTGTTGGCCAAAGACAGTCCAACCGTCAGGGCAGGTTTTGTAGCAGGAATCTAAAACACAATTGTAGATGATTAGAAGGACAATCATGCAAAAGCCTCCAATGGTCCAAAGGCAGTGGACATCTGAGAATATTGTTCCACACCACAACATTTATGGACACATTATAAAAAGTTAAGTAAGAAGCAATCGTAGGATCAAGTGCAGCTATTTCACCTCCACCACTCTGAGAAACACTAACCTGATTCTGCCTCACTTGATGCCTGTGAAGATACAGAAATAATGAGAATTGAATTCATCTTGGCTTTGTCTCTACTTGCAACTTTAGATTTGAATTCAAAAATACAGGTGGCAAGACGTTGAGTTTTATTTATCAAAATGTATTTTGTTCACCTCTTTTATTGCAAATATTCTTGAAATGATCAATTTTATTTTTGTACAAAACATAATATTGGACTGTAAGAGCTCTTTGCAAGACTGGTTAGTTATTTATTTAGATGTTATAAAGGAAAACTTTTTAAATTAAATTAATATTTTCTTACTTACATTGGCTCCAATCCACAGTCCACTGGTCAAACAGATGACCGCAATGAAATGAAGAGTTGATGCCATCTGTGTAAAGATAGTATGTTAATGAAGTATTACACTGTAGATAAGTATATGCATTCTTTTAATGTGATATTCAATAACAACATAAAATTGGCCATTTCAAAACTTCTTATTACAGCAATGCTATTTGTTAGACAGGAAGATAAAATAACAAAAGTATTAAGTTTTAGAGAAACAAGGTATTATTATTAATTAACTACATGAAAAGGGTTTTCCTGAAGTGAACACTAAAAAGTAACAATGAAAAGATCAAAACTCGTTTCTGTAGATAAGAATGAGAGCCGTACCTTGTTGTGATGATCAGATGATGTTCCACTTGCAGCAGTAGCAGGTAGCAGGGTGTCGTTGAGAAGGAAACCCAGCGTTTATATACCTTCTCTGGGTGCTTCGACTCACACACCTGCAACATGTTTTTCTATGATCACATGATATTGTTTGACTATTGTAGTAAAACATGTGTAATCTGTACATAGGCCTATAGCTATCACCTACAGCATGTACTTCAGAGATTCAAACAGGGGTCTGTGGAGTGATGCTACCCTGTGGGTGTTTGCGATTTATGTTTGTTAAACCTCACAGTCTAGTGTAATCTACTATCAGTTACAAACAAGGACTATCTGGAAATTAAGCAGACATCATTGAATGGCATTGTTTTGGACTCTAAAATCTCAAATCATCAAATCATTGTAACTAACCACATAAACCCACCATTTATTTATTATTGTCGCTGCTTTCTTTAAGTTATGCCGCTTTGCTCTATACAACATAAGGAAAATCAGGCCCTACCTCACTCAGTATGCCACCCAGCTTCTGGTACAGGCCATGTTTATCTCTCTTATTAAAGTCGGTGGTATAAAGAACAGTATTCAGTCTTCATGTAAAAGAACTGACAATTTCAGCCAACCTGCAGTTTTCTGGGAGTTTGTTCCAGATATATGGAGCATTAAAACTAAATGCTGCTTTTTCAGGTTTAGTTTTGATTCTGGGCAAAGAGAGGAAACCTGTTCCAGGTGACCTGAGAGGTCTGGATGGTTAACATGCAGGTGTGAGTCAGCTGCATGTTCATGGGATGACTAAGAAGCAGCCTGAGCTTGCTGCAAAGCTGCACATTCTCTCCCACCATGCTCCCTTCCAGGCTGGCCTTTAACCCACATGTAACGGCAACACCATCCCCTTAGTTAATTTCCAAATAGTCCATGTTTGTAACTGTTAGTAGATTGTTAAACCTCACAGTCCAGTGCAAACACTCCACCGGGTAGCATCACTCCACAGACCCCTGTTTGAATTTCTGAAGGACATGCTGTAGGTGATAGCTAAAAGGCCTATGTACATAACAGATTACTTGTGTTTTACTACAATAGTCCAATAATATCATGTGATCATAGAAAGACATGTTGAAGGTGTGTGAGTTGAAGCACCCAGAGAAGGCCTTTAAACGTTTTGTTTCCTTCTCAACGACACCCTGCTACCTGCTACTGCTGTGGAAGTGGAACCTCATCTGATCGTCACAACAAAGTACGGCTCTCATTCTTATCTACAAAAAACATTTTTTAGTGGTTACTTCCAGGGAAAACACACTTTTCATGGAGTTCTTAATAATACCTTGTTTCTGTAAAACTTACTAACTTTGTTATTTTATATTCCTGTATCACCAAATAGCATTGCTGTAATAAGAAGTAAAGAAATTAAAATTCACATTAAAATAATGCATTTAATTATCTACGGTTGCATTACTTCATTAACATACTGTCTTTACACAGATGGCATCAGCTCTTCATTTCATTGTGGTCCTCTGTTTGATCAGTGGACCGTGTAGTGGAGACAATGTAAGTACAGCCCAACATTATGCTTCCAACATTAATGAAATTGAATGTTTTAAGAAATTCTGAAATATAATGAAGTGAACAAAACATATTTTGATCAATACAACTCTGACAATGTATTTTTAATTAAAAAAAATAGAGGCAAATCCTAGATGATTTTCACACTGAAGATCACTTCTGTGTCTTCACAGGCATCAAGTGAGACGGAATCAGGTTAGTGCTTCTTAGAGTGGTGGAGGTGAAATACTGTAGCTGCACTTGCTCATTACTTACCTGTTTTTAATGTGTCCACTGTCCGTAAATGTTTTGTTCAGGGAAAATTTTCTCAGACCTCCACTGGCTTTGGACCATTAGAGTCTTTTTTGCATTATTATTCTTCTAATCATCCACAATTGTGTTTTAGATTATTGCTATAAAACCTGCCCTGACGGTTGGACTGTGTTTGGCCAACAATGTTACATGTTCACAACAGTGGAAATGGACAACAGTGGGCTGATGCAGAGCTACGTTTTCTTGAAGTGGAAAGCGCCAGTACTCGACATTCACATGTTTGCCCCCCAAGTGTAACTACAAAGTATAATGTTAGTATAATATTATAATTTACAGGTCACACAATTGAGTATTTCTAACATTATAAAAGTTTATTAGTTGAGATCCAACAATTCAATTTTTTCACAAATAAAACTTTTCTGATATTACACCCTTGTGGTTAAGATTTGATTAGGGCTAATGTTTGTGTATTCATTCTAATTTCAGACAATACTATAGGCTACTAATAAAGCTTTTCATTAGTAGGCTATATTAATTCTAGTGGGACAAAACAGCTGTTTCACTTTTGTTGTTGTTTTTATTCATTAAATTATTGTGGAATAAAAATGCTCTACATGGTGGTCAGTCTTTGTTAATGAACCAGTTCTCAATTTAAAAAATTTTGCTGATTGCTGTCAACAAGGGCATCACTTTGTATTGAAGAGTGGTGGGGACATAAAGGCCCAGATTAGATGCTACAATATATGAGTTGGGGGGAGGGAGTCGTCTAAGGGTCCTGCCCCATAAGAGTTTGAGCATTAAAGTCTTAATTGACTGCAATCTCGAGACGTTTTCTGCACCACTTGGTGGTATTTATTTATATGAAGAGAAACAAAATGGCAGGTGACAACACAAAATATAGTTATTGAATTCACACAGGATCCATTGTTCTACTATCCATTCTGATGGTACACACAGTTCAAGATTGTTCACGTAGTGAGATGTTAGTTGATGAAAGGAATTCTTGATCCAGCTCTGTTTTTAGTTATCTTTTTTTTCCCCTCTCTCTTTTGCTTCACACTTTGTCTTTTTCTGCAGCGTTTGTGCACATCTCTTGGTGGGAATCTAGCTTCCCTCCAAACCGCAGACGCAGTACAAGTTCATCAGAGAGATGATTCAGTAAAAGTGACTGGTGGAGAGAAATCAACTTGGGTTGAGGCTACACGATGCAGCAAAACAGCATTTTAGCAAAACAGGATATGATTTAGCTGTTCTCTGTGTTCCTGATATTGAATATATTCTGATACCATGTACCCATTTGTAATCTGACCAGTGTTATGTGTACTATTTCTAACAGGACAAAACTGAAGCCAGTGCTTGAAGTGGGCGATGCACCCGGTATGCAGTACCGGGACCTCGAAATTTTACTCTTTGGATGGGAGCGGACATTTAGAAATATTGACAGATAGGTGACACCATCAATGTCACCATCATTTTTTGAAAGCTTTTGTTAAAAATGTTTTTAAAAAAAGCAACAAAAATTTTATATAACAAATGAAACAATGGACAGTAAGAAAAGATGCAATGCAATTGAAATATAGAAAAAACTAACGTGCATAATTGAAGAAAATTGTATAAACTCTCTGTATATGCATTAAGTTCAAGGCTAAAAAACTCTAGTGCTAAATGATGGTGAATGGAACTTTGTAGACCATTAAAATCATTCAAACTATTAAAAAAAAATACATTTAAACTGAAATAATAACTTACTGTACCTGATCAGTTATCACACTTACCAAAATAGTTCCTGCTAAAACATGCTCACAGCAACATCTGTGGATTATCTTTATTAACATTGACATTATTTCTGAAAAAAGCTGTTTTAAAAGGTGATATTTTATTTCATGTTTTAGCGTCCAAAACAAATT
>JALXJV020000014.1:30291799-30428897 GCA_024633595.2 Lepomis macrochirus
ATTCTGTTGGTAATGGATGTTTTTTTGCAATGTGACCAGTGTGGTGGTATTTTTTAACAGGACATAACTTTAATTAATCTGTCATAAAAAAATCCAACCAACTGTATAAACTCTCTGGGTATACGTTTAGTTAAAGGCTAAAAAACTCTAGCGTTACATGATAGTGAACAGAACTGTGGAGTTCAAACCATTAAAAAATAACATTTAAAATGAGAAACTACTACTACTGATCCATGATCAGTTGTTCTTGTACCAGAATAGTTCCTGCTGAAATGCTCACAGCAACATCTGTGGATTATCTTTATTACCACAGACATGATTTCTGAATTGGCATCACAAACAAAACTATACATGAGCTTAGCTCTGGATATTTCTTCACAATCAGCATGGATAGATGCCACTAGGGGTGTGATCCTTTTTTGTGATTAGCGTAAATCGTCACTTCTTCTTTCAGGAGGGTGTGTGGCTGTGGAGTGATGGTTCCAAGTACGCCTTCAAAGGCTGGGCTGCAGGGGAACCCAACAACCTTGGTGGAAGAGAGAACTGTATGGAGATTAACTTTGCAGGTACAACTTAATTATCTGATAGAAACCTTATATTGTTGGCTTTCCCCCCTCATTGTTGCATGTTTACTTTTCTTACTCTTTGTTCAGTAGGAGCTTTAATTTGTAACTGTGAATCATGTTATAACGCCAGTTTTTGAGAGTGCTATATGAAGAGTCTTATTTTAAGTACAATGCAAACATTGTCATTGTGAGAACTTTTCATCTGATGCCTCTAATGTGCCATAATTGTTTCTTTAAAAAATCTGTCCTCAGGAAGAGATTATGTCAACGATGCCAACTGTGATATCAAGAAACCTTGTGTTTGTGTCCTGTGCAGTTCCAGGTGCTGATACATCCTCACTGATGTCACATTTCTGACTTATTTCAGTTGAATCAATAAACAAACATAATGTTCAGCTATCTGTCTCAACACTTTATTTTGTTATCTCATGCACCACTGAAGCTCCTCTCTCCTCTTACTTTGGTATTAAAATGATCCCCATATTTAGAGCATATACTCAAAGCAAAACAAGACACTGACAGAACAACTTCAAAGTAAAAATGGGAGTCAATTTGTCAACACATTTTAGTTTTTCATTACAATACTAACCAAAGAGGCATCTCAACTACAATAGCAGTAGAGAACAGATTTCAATAGTAAACTGTTTGTTTAGCATGCAAAGTATAGGAATTCTGTCAGTTTCTGTTTAAGCATTCACACCTGAAAGTCCGCACCAAGGCCAGAAACAAAGTTGTGATACGTTTGGTTTCACACTAACGACCTTTATGGGACAGACTTGCGTCCTGTCGTAATCATTTATGTGGGCTGCATCTCACAATACTTGACACTGGTTTGACACCAGTTCCATCAGTAGATTTAACAAGAATGAATAAGGGAGGAACAGATGGATATCATTGCTTCTATAGTCTTATTTTTTTTGTCATGCGGTTCCTGCCTGCAGCACCTACGAGCCTATAGCCAACTCGAGGCGCGTTCAAATTTGTTCAACGTGTGCACGTCTGTTTGAGACAAGACCGAAGACGTGCTTCTATAGAGGCTGTCTGTTTCAACATATGAGCTGTCACCAGACATTTATAATTGTGTCCTTATTTCAGTGCATTTCTATATTGCCAAACCATGTAAATAGTCTGAAAGTCCGGACCATCCAAAAAATGCTTTCACACTAGAAACGAACCGAACTATGGTTCAGTTTTATCCGGACCGAGAACACCTTTTTTGTCGTACCTAATTTTGTCTGTTTGGTCCGGACCGTGGTCTAGGGGATGTTTCACACCTATAATATTGGTTCGGATAAAACCGAACAATCCAAAGGTCCAGACCAAACAAGGCCGCAAAGCAGCTGGGCCGGACTCTGTCTTCCCATCCGCCCTGATGCACTGTGCTGATCAGCTGTCTCCGGTGTTGACAGACATTTTTAACACCTCACTTGAGTCGTGCCATGTGCCAGCCTGCTTCAAAGCCTCCACCATCATCCCTGTCCCCAAAAAACCAAGGACCACGGGAATAAAACGACTACAGACCCGTCGCCCTGACCTCTGCGGTAAAGAAGTCTTTGAGCGCCTTGTGTTGTCCCACCTTCACAGACCCAGTCCTGGACGCCCTACAGTTCATCTAAATAAGATGTACTTGTGTGTAGCGTGTGATGTGCTTTGCGTTTAGGTGGTACTTGAGACTGGAAGAACTCCTACAGTAAACTAATTCCGCATTGCACAAGGTGCAAGCAACCTTAGACTTGTCGAATTTTCCATTCGGAAGCTTCTTAAAAGCAAATTTTCCCAGATGCAAACCCGGCGGCTTCAGAAATGTTAGTACACAAAGTGCTGTCCAACAGCTGTCTGTGCACGTGTTGCTACAGTTAGTGTGAGTAAGCAATAAGTAATTTCACAGTAGGCAGACACACAGGTTCGAAGACTTGTTCTTGCCCCCTTCAGTGCAATTTGGCTAGGTATACATCTGCGCTAAAATATCAAGCGTAGTATAGACCCAGCTCCCAACCCAACTTTGAGAATAGATTAACGGCGATATTTTTTTTATCGCCCGATAAGAGTTTCACGTTAACGCAGCACGTTAACGCCGATAACGGCCCATCACTACTTAAGACTTTTAAAAAATACGGTGAGAATGAAGTTGAAACCTAATGGTGAATTTCTAGTCCTGAAATATATAAAAAATATATAAAAAGGGACAAATTATGATAGAATAAGGCTAGAACAACAATCAAAAAGATGCATCCGAAAGGGTTAAGTCTTGAATAAGCTTCGATAAATAGTACACAAAAGTGGCCTCAAGATGGCAGCATAGGATAAGAAATTCACCATTGGAGAGGAGTGGTCAGCGACCCCTGCAGGTGGAGTCACGGTGTGACACCCGCTTTGTAGGTGGAGCGTAAGGTAAATATAAGGCACTGCACGCTGACCGCTGCTCAGTTCCATCCTTTGGACCTGCTAGGATGTTACTTGGGTTTATCTGTCCTTTTTTGGAATAAACTCTTTCGCACCGACTCTTGATCGTCTCCAGTGAAGTTTTTTAACTACAAAGAATCAGCGAAAGAAGAAAACTAATAGAGTATTATTTGTTGAGTTTATTACGTTGGCGGAGGTAGGGTCCAGGCCTTTACTGGCCCAGCCTGGCCTTACTTCTGACCCGACAATTCAATTCAATTCAATTCAATTTGATTTATATAGCGCCAAATCACAACAACAGTTATCTCACAGCGCTTTTCATAAAGAGCAGGTCTAGACCGTACTCTGAAGTTATTTACAGAAGCCCAACAATTCCCACCAAGAGCAAGCACTAGGCGACACAGGCAAGGAAAAACTTCCTTTTAAGAGGCAGAAACCTCGAGCAGAACCATGGCTCAGGGTGGGCGGCCATCTGCCTCGACACAGTCTTTTAATCCTTGATATATTTCCATGGGCTTTGTAATTATCGTAATGTGGCTGCTTAAGTTCAGATTTGATACACCAAGATTTCTGGCTTGGTTTGTAGTTTTTATTACCAATTGTTGAAGCCAATTACTTGTGTTTAATTATTTTAGCATTTGGATGTTTTATTTTAAGAATAGTCATTTGGATTTATTAATTGTTTATGTATTTAGCTGGTCTGATTAATTAACTCAGATTTCGGTCAGCTGTGGAAGGAAGAAGAGGTGTGTCTTGTGGGTCGGAACCTCACGGGAAGACACTCATGAGGGGGACCGACACTTTGACCTCATGTTAAGTTCCCACGGAACTTCAGCTGACACTACAGCTCGCCGTCTAAAACACTATTTAGGTGAATTTAAACAATGACTAAGTTGCTAAACGCATCTTGTTGTCATGTAAGAGCCCTGTTCATGTTGGACAGACATTTTAATTGTATTTTGTGTCTGTTAAGAGGCACAAAGACACTCTTTATGTAAATGCCCCCATAACTGCCGTTTTAGCTACGTTGAGATCTCTGGGCATTGGCTGTAGCAGCTCCGTGCTCGCGAGCACCAATCGGATCGTTTTTTTTCTATAGACAGTACTCACAAAGGTACAACGATCAAAATTGCCCAGAGTTCTCCTTTAAGGTGTACTTGTTTGAGTTCTGCTCAGGTGTTGGATGGCGCCGTCACAAATACTTGTTATGGAATAAGTTTTTCGACAGCTGAGATTACAGTTAAAAGACTGGGATGTGTGGGGGGGGGGGTACTTTTAGAACAGTCCTTGGCAGAGGGGAAGGATGAGCGTGTAATAGAGGCAGAGAGAAGGAGGATTAGTGAAGTCAATGATGGAGGTGAAAACAGGAAATGAAAATGATGGTGGTTGGCAAAAATAATTTAACAGTTAGTTTGCTGTTAAAGTAATAATTACAGAACTGTGTCTAGCTGTGACTCAGGTATTTGTAAAAAAATAAATAAAATTCTGCATGAGAATCATGGATCATTCTGGAAGTATAATCTAAACTTGTAATACAGAATTCAAACATCCAGTTACCTGCTGTCATAAGCAAACACGTTGCTGCCAGCACTGGAAGAGAAAAAACATTTTTAAAAGTTTATTAGTCTTTTAACTTTTGTGTAAATCCAGTTTAACAAAGTTCAGGGAGTTAATGACAACACCATGAAACACTGAAATCTTTCACACGTCAATATTGTATTTTTATAACATAATAACTAATAAGAAACATAACTTATAACCAGTTTTTGTAGTATGGTTTTGAATTAATCTCACCAGTGTCTGAGTTGTAGTGTGTGTGTCTCTCTGAAGGCTTGTGTGTTATGTCTGAGGGCAAAGTTGGATTTGCAGCAAGATTGAATGGTTTTGGGTGGAGAGCTTCATTTTCACCTGAAAATAGGTTGTTTGGGGAATTGGGTGAGAAGCTGTGGATTTGTGTTTAGAGTGTTGAGATAAAGGGGCATAATTTCAAGAAACGTGTTTAAGCAATCGAGAAAAACTGTGACACAATTTTATTTTTGTGACATGACATGAAATGAGAAAGTAATTAATTAACCTCTTGTGCACCATGTAACTACACTGCCATCTACTTACTAATATATTAACAAGATGATGCCCCTTTAAACAAGTTTATTAAAGTAGGGTTCCTCCCACAAGCTCTAATAACATCTATAACATGCACCAGTTATCTTAATCTTAAGTTATCTTTTCTGCTATGATAGGAGCATCTAATGTGACCATGTGCTGCCTTACTTCACAGAAGATATTAACTTCTAACTCTTCAGTTTAAAAAAGCATCATTGTCATCTGCATTGAACAGAAACATATTAGCTTTAAATAACCATCAGCAAAATACATTTAGCAGACTTATCATGTCGGCTAAATGCAGTTGTTGAAACATTTTCATGCAACGAGCATGCATTAGTTCAACGTCAATCTGATAAAAATATTACAGTAACAATGCAGTGGCCGTTCCCCTGAGTTTCCAGAACCGGATGTGCTGGCCTGTATGTAGAAACAGTTTGCTCCTGTATCATCTGAAATGTTCAGTTAGAGCAACAGCTAAAAACCGAGCAAAAAAACTACAGAGGAAAACATTTATTACACAGAACATCTGACTGTGTTTTGGTTTGTGACAGACCAAAAGTTCTTCAGCTGCAGCTGTCTGATTGATTTCTTAGTGAGCCCTGTAAAGACACCGCTACAGTAGTCGAGTTGACTGAAGATAAAAGCATGGACATGTTTTTCCAGGTCTTGCTGAGACACTAGTCCTTTAATCCTTCATATATTTCTCTGGACTTTGTAATTGTCTTAATGTGGCTGCTTACATTCAAGTTTGAGACCTGAATTGAAGCAGAGCACTGACTTTCAATTGTTCTTCCTGAGCTCCAAAAACAATGACTTCGGTTTTATCTTTGTTTAATTGAAGAAAATTAACATAAAACGCAAAGCTCATATAAGAGAAAACATTAACAAATGTAGACACTAAGCTGACTTAAAGCTATTACAAATACATTTTGACACAGACCCCCTTCACAAGACAGAAGCTTATTAATAAACCAATTTATTAATATATAAAAAACTCAGTAATGCACAGGTGGATCAGGGAGTTGCCTAAACACCTTTCCTATATGCAATCCAGCATTGGTACTCTGCCAAGTGTGACCTGCCATGTGATATGTTGCAGTTGTACACAGTTTAAATTCTATATCATGTATTCTGTATTATGTTTCCAGAATACAAGGAAACTCATTGTCTAGCTTAAGATGAAAACAGCATCGCACAAAGGACAGAAGTGAACTGAACCCTAACATGGTTTCAACAAAACGATCTGTCCATGGACAGCAGATGTGAAATAGCCTTTTGGCTTTATTTATGCATTATTAGTGTACATTGTCCCTGTTAAATAAACCTGAAATAGATAAATAAAATAAAACAGAATTGTTTAACCTCCATGAAGGGAGGATTTATTGCAGGACTGATGTATTAGACTAAATTAGTTTTAGCTAGGTGTACATAACAGTTGCCAGTTCATTATGTATATATTTTCTATTTCTAACAACATTCAAACATTTTTTTTTCCTGGAGCTGTGCAGAAAAGCTTTTAAAAATCCAAATATAGGATCAACTCTAAACCCCAATGGGAGATTATAAAGCAGCATAATATACAGCCCTCTCCGCTGTCATCATGCCAATCTCTTTGATTGCTATAGCAGACTGAACACAAACACTTTGATCTCATACCTGATATGGTCTGAAGATGCCCAGAATAAAAGAGAGGCATTCCTTAATATGAAATTAACTGATGTATCCTTACTTTTGAGGCAGGTTTGAATTAAGGATAATCAGGGATCTAACCAATAATAAATCCTACATATGTTGTCTTGATTTTTCTTCTATAAGGAGGCCTTTGAACTAAAATGTCAAAACCATAACCAAATTTTTCGAAAAGCACACCTATTCCTCTAAACTCTACACACAAATCCCTTCATTTATAAGCTTTAATAACATCTATAAGTGCAGCAGTGAGTTGTCTTAACTTTCTGCTATGATAGGAACATCTAATGTGACCAGGTGCTGCCTTACTTCACGATAGATATTAACTCTTCAGGTTAAAGAGCATACATCTGCATTGAAGAGAAACGTATTAGCTTTATATAACCATCAGGAAAACACATTTAGTCGACTTATCAAGATGCATTAGTTCAACATCAAACTGATATTTACAGTAACAATACAGTGGATGTTTAGCTGAGTTTCCAGAATTTTGAGGGATGCCGTCTCTTAGCTTTATAGCTAATTGTTCAAACTAATATCTAAAAGTTTATGCAAAGTAGTCCTGATATATGAAGCTACAAACCTGTACAACTGGTGAGGAGTCCTTTGCTGTCCTTACGGTATGTCTCTGTGGTTTGTCGGTCTGGCAGGAAACTTTTTGCAGGTACAGACTGATGTGCTGTCTGTATGTAGAAACAGTTTGATCCTGTATCATCTGAAATGTTCAGTTAGAGGAACAGCTAAAAACAGTGCAAAAAAACGTACGGAGGAAAACATTTATTACACAGAACATCTGACTTCAACTGTATTTTGGTCTGTGACAGACCAAAAGTTCTAGATGAAAGACAAACTTTTCCAAGTGAGACTCATGATCCCAACAGGAGAGGCCTGGGGCTGCTGACAGTATTCCTAAACTGTAATGGAGCTTCAGTTCCGTCATGATGTCCTGTTGTTCTTGTATGCAAACTTTATCTTCAGTAAATATGTTACAGAACAATACAGGAATATGATACTCCGCTCCCTGACAAATGTTTGGAGGATGAAGCAGATAGGAAAACTTAATAATTGGTCCACAGTGAGGATGAAGATGTTTCATTTGTTGTTACCGTATCAGACAAAGGGTTAGCTCCAAGTGTAAACTCACTGTTTTCACACTGTGTCCGATGCACCATTTATCTTCTTTGGAAAACAATGCTACTGTAAAGGCCAACAGAGTAGTTAAGCACTATTTTGATTATAGCTACGCTATAAGGTTTTATTATTAAGGTATCGGGCTTTTATTTTGATAACCAAAGAAACCGGAAGTATAGTGACGTAAAGGAACCGCGGAAACGGCGGAAAGGACGAAAGGAAAGGCTGAAAAGGTTCACGGTAAAAACGGTAAAAGGCCACGGAAAAACAGTTAAAACTACAAGGTTTAGCTTCGGTCAATTGGGGAACAAGGTTTGTAGAGTTAATGAGAGATATATTTGAGCTAGCCTACTTGAAATGTTTATCGTAAAATGTATAATTTGGTAATGCTATCGTATTGAAAGTAATGTAATGAGCTGTGTAACGTTCGACATGTGATGGTAATGCATGGTTTATTTGTGTTTTACACAGCTCTTACGTTGGTTGATAACAAGGAAAGCAATAAAAGTAATCTAACCATCAGTTCTGGCCTTCTCAAAATTGACTGGATGCTACAGTAAGAGCTTGACCACCGCCACACGCTGCACAACGGGGCTACAAGATTCAACGGCAATACCCAATACGTCCAGCAGATGGCAGAAGTTGGTCAGAAAATAAAAAGGTTCAATGAAAGGTGCTCAAAATGGAAGAACTACAGGCTGCTTCGGTGAGTCAAATGGACATAAATGAACAGATCGCAAATTTACAACAAGAAGATTTAAAAGACTCACTTAAAGACGAAAGTGAGGATAGACAAAACATTAAAGATTCAATCACATGCAAAGAACAAATCTTAACAGAGCTTCAAGACAAAGCTCAAAGCATGTCAAAGTTGCCAAGACGTTCTGAAAGAGTCAAAGTACAAAAGGAAAGAATGATAACATTCCAAAAGGAAGAAATGATTAAAAGGGAAAAAGACTAATAACTCTTTATGAACAATGGAAAACACAGGTACGCGACACAAGAGAAAGGTAGATATCACAGACAAGGAGATGTCAGAACTCGCAGACATAATAGAGCAAAAGAGAGATGATGTATTGAAGTTATATTCAGAAATAAGAAACCAAATGGCACCATCATCTGACATAAGGAGAAAGATTGATGCATGCGATGCAATAACTCATGACATCGTAAGGATAATTCTGGAAAGATTAAGTGGTGTTGATGAGGATTTTGATGCAGAGCGCGAAAGAACTCGTTTACGTGGACTTTTAAAACACGACTACGCCCAGTCCATATACGGCTCAACCGCAGCATCAAATCGAAGCCAACGGTCCTCAGCTTCACAGCTCACAGCAAAACGAGCCGACGCAGCAGCAGAGCTAGCTGCAAAGGAGGCTGAATACGAGATCGTACTAGAGGAACAAAGACAACAGGAAAGGATAAAAGCTCTAGAGGAGGAGCACAAGAAACAAATGGCAGCTCAAACATCAGAGTTGGAACGCTTGAAAGCACAGAAGGACGTGAAAGCAGCTCGAGCCAGGTTTCAAGCATATGACAGAGAGTTATCACAGGTGGATGATGTACGGTCAATCGAAGGTGAACAGGTGAGCCCATACTTCACACCCAAACAGCCCACACCAGCACTCTCTTTCGTTCCTGTGCAAACAGCTCCCCCTAGTGTCACTCAACTAGCTCAAGCAGTGCAGGACAGCATTAAACTGAACAGACTTCCCACGCCAGAACCAACAGTGTTTAGTGGTGAACCAATAAGCTTTATCGAATGGAAATCCACGTTCATATCACTGATTGAACAAAGGGGCATCTCAGCGGCAGACAAGTTGTACTATTTGAAAAGATATGTAACGGGTCCAGCTCGAAAATGCCTTGAAGGGACTTTCTTTAGAAACGATGAGGAGGCTTATAAGGACGCTTGGGACAAACTAAATCAAAGGTACGGCCAGCCATTCGTGATTCAGAAGGCATTTAGAGAAAGGCTATCAAACTGGCCTAAAGTGCAGTCTAGAGATGCTGATGGACTAAGGGCATTTGCAGATTTCATAAATGCATGCATGCTTGCAATGCCTCATGTAAAGGGTCTACAAATACTCAATGACAGCGAAGAAAACCAGAAACTGTTGCACAAACTACCGGACTGGATAAACGCGAGATGAAACAGGCAGGTAACAAAGACTTTAATGGAGGGCGGTGAGTTTCCAAGTTTTACTGCTTTTGCCTCCTTCCTCGCAGTAGAAGCTGAAGTCGCCTGCAACCCAGTCACCTCCATTTATGCACTTCGCGGCACTGACACAAACAGCGACAGAAGGAACACAAAGGAAATCAAAAGAAACAAGGCAAGTGTATTTAACACAAACACAACTGAACAAAGTGATAAAAGGACAATAACAAGAACACTTAACGGCTCTCCATGCACAATGTGCCAAGGCACCCATCAACTTCACGAGTGCCCCTACCTCTTGAAAATGTCTCTAGAAGACAGAAAGAAGCATGTGAAAGACAATGGACTTTGTTATGGCTGTCTAAAACAAGGACACAGTGCTAAGGACTGCAAACGCCGCCTTACTTGTGAGACTTGCACAAAGCGACACCCGACATGTCTTCACGATGAAAAATTACAGGAACGGTCTGCAAAGAGAAACACGTGTGAGCACAAACATCGCAGCTCAAGGTAATTCACCTGAAACAGCAACAGCCATGTCACTTAATGTTGCCAGATCTGTCAGTCAGTCAGTCAGCACCTCAATGATAGTTCCAGTGTGGCTGTCAACTACCACTAACCCACTCAAGGAAAAACTGGTCTATGCGTTATTAGACACACAGAGCGACACTGTATTCATTGATCAGGATGTCACACATGAGCTGCAGGCAGATGTTTGTCCAGTAAAGCTGAAACTAACTACCATGATGGGTAGAAATGCAATTGTAAGCAGTGGAAAGGTATCTGATCTCTTAGTGAGAGGTTATAACTCAGCCACAGTCATAAAGCTCCCCACTGCATACACCAAGGATTACATACCTGCTAACAGAGAACACATACCTACATGTGAAACAGCCAAACAGTGGAGTCACTTGCTACCGATCGTAGACGAGGTCCCTCCACTCCTCAGTTGTGAAGTAAGTCTCCTCATAGGTTATACTTGTCCTAGAGCTCTCGCACCTAAACAAGTAATCTTAGACAAAGACAATGAGCCTTATGCCATTCACACTGATTTGGGATGGAGCATAGTTGGCAACTCGACACCATGCAACGAAACAGATTCGGCGAGCAGTCTCTGTCACCGAATCTCTGTTCAAGAAATCCCTCCCTCTACTCCGGCAGATGCAATACGTGCTTTGGAGAGAGATTTCAAAGAGACTGACGGAAATGAAAAGACTGTGTCGCAAGAGGACTTAGTATTCCTTCAGAAACTTGAGCATGGCATAACACAAACTGAAAATGGACATTTCGAAATGCCATTATCATTTAAAGAAAGACCACAAATGCCAGATAACAGACAACTCGCTGAAACCAGGCTAAACCAGCTCAAACGCAAATTCCTGAAAGATGAAAAATACAAAAGGGAATACATGAAATACATGAGCGACATCATCAAAAGAGGTGATGCTGAAAAGATTGATGATAATGGACCGCCCGGAGAGACATGGTACATACCGCACCACGGCATCTATCATCCAAAGAAACCTGAGAGGTTGCGCGTGGTCTTTGACTGCTCTGCAAAACACAAGGGCACCTGTCTTAATGAGCATTTGCTGAACGGTCCTGACATGATCAACAACCTGACTGGTGTGCTTGTGCGCTTCAGAAAACACCAAGTAGCTCTCATGTGCGACATTGAAAAAATGTTCCACCAGTTCAAAGTCAAAGAAAATGATCGAAACTACTTGCGCTTCGTATGGTGGAAAGACGGAGATATGAACAGCCAACCACAAGCGTACAGGATGACAGTACACCTCTTTGGCGCCGTTTCATCACCCGGCTGTGCGAACTATGGACTCAAACATTTAGCCAAAGAGAACAGTTCTGCATATCCAGTTGGCTCACAGTTCGTAGCAGGAGACTTCTATGTAGACGACGGAGTCACCAGCGCAGAGACAGTAAAGGATGCTGTACGACTGGCAAAGGAAGCACGTGAACTATGTGCAAAGGGTGGACTAAGGTTACACAAATTCGTGTCCAACAACTCTGAAGTTTTAAAAAGCATTCCAGCTTCAGAGCATGCAACAGATACCAGAACAAAGGACTTGGCGTTTAATGAAACACAGACAGAAAGAGCACTTGGCATTTATTGGAATGTGGAGGAGGATTGCTTTACATTCAACATCACACTAAAGGACCAACCACCAACGAGGTGGCATCTTGTCCACAGTCGCAGCAATATATCGACCCCTTGGCTTCATTGCTCCCTATGTGCTCAAGGGAAAGGGGATTCTCAAGAAATGTGTCGTCAGGGAACAGACTGGGACGACCTGCTACCTGAGCATCTTAAGCCCACGGTGGGAGTGCTGGAAAGGAGATCTACACAATCTAAAAAGCGTGCAAATCAGCAGATGTTATGTTCCTGCAGATTTTGGAGAAGTGGTAAAAAGAGAAATACACCACTTTTCCGATGCGAGCACCACAGGATATGGACAGTGTTCTTATCTCAGACTCATAAACAAAAGGGAAGATGTCCACTGTACCTTCATCATGGGCAAAGCACGCGTCTCTCCAACAAAGGTCAACACGATCCCAAGGTTAGAGCTTACCGCAGCCGCAGTATCAGTCGCTGTAAGTAACACGCTAAGAGAGGAACTGCTCCATGACAATGTTGAGGAGTTCTTTTGGACAGACTCAAAGGTCACTCTAGGATACATAAACAACGACGCGAGACGGTTTCACACGTTTGTTGCTAATAGAGTGCAGAAAATCCGCAACAGTACCTTACCGCAACAATGGTTTTATGTGCCTACCAGTGAAAACCCAGCAGATATGGCATCCAGGGGCACATCTGTAAATGAACTGCTTTCATCTAATTGGTTCAGAGGCCCTCACTTCCTGTGGGAACAGAAAATACAGCTTCCAACAAAAGAGACCATTGTACTTACAGTAGGAGATCCAGAGGTGAGAAAGGTACAGACACTAAACACAGAAACGGTTGAACATACAAGCCTTAGTGACCGGCTCACAAAGTTCTCATCCTGGTCCCGTGCAGTGAGCGCAGTCGCACGTCTCAGACGATACCTGCTCAAAGACAAATCAAAGACACTCACAACTGTAAGTGAAAGACAAAACACAGAAATAGTGATAATCAAAGACTTACAAAGACAAGCATATCAAAATGAAATAGAGACATTAAACAAAGGCAAACAACTTCCAAAGAACAACAAAATGTACAACTTGGATGTTCTCTTGGACAAGGACAACGTGCTGAAGGTGGGAGGAAGGCTCCATCACTCATCTCTTCCCAGCTCATTTAAACATCCAACAATCATTCCCAGAGAACATCACGTCACAAAACTGATAATTGCTCACTGCCACGAAAGAGTCAATCATCAGGGAAAGGGCTTCACAATGAATGAGATACGATCCAATGGCTATTGGATCCCAAAATTGAGTCAAACGGTTGCATCCTACATTCGCCAGTGTGTGTTTTGTCGGAAACAAAGGAGACTTGTGGAAGGACAAAAAATGAGAGACTTACCCACAGAAAGAATTGAACACTCTCCTCTTTCACATACTGTGGTATGGACGTTTTTGGACCATTCCTGACCAAACAAGCCAGGAAAGAATATAAAAGGTATGGCCTCCTTTTCACATGCTTTTATTCACGTGCAATTCATGTTGAAATGTTAGAAGACCTATCAACGGACACTTGTATAAATGGACTCAGATGCTTTATCGCTCTAAGAGGCTCAGTCAGACAAATAAAATGCGATCAGGGTACTAACTTTGTAGGTGCCAGAAGCGAACTGAGTGCAGCACAAGGTGAAATTGACACTGACAAACTGACAACCTTCCTTGCGGGAAAACAATGTGATTTTGTCCTAAACACACCTCATGCTAGTCACGCAGGTGGAGTATGGGAACGACAAATAAGGACTGTGAGAAACGTTCTGAATACAACATTGGCTCTTACACCAGGTCAACTCACCGACTCTTCCCTCAGAACCTTCTTGTATGAAGCAGCTGCTATAGTAAACAGCCGCCCCCTTACAACAGACAGTCTCAACGATCCAAACAGTTTGGAGCCGCTAACTCCAAATCATCTTGTCACAATGAAAACCTCGACTCCTCTGCCTCCCCCAGGACAGTTCGTTAAGGTGGACTTATATGCACAAAAACGATGGCGTCAAGTACAGTACTTGCTCGAACAATTTTGGAGCAGATGGAAAGGGGAGTACTTGCAGAACATAATGGTCAGACAAAGATGGCACAAGCCTAAAAGAAACAATAGGCGACATCGTAATGGACAAGGATGAAATGCAACCACGATCACAGTGGAAACTTGGACGAGTCTTGGACACTGTAAAAGATACAGATGGACTTGTCAGAAACAGACTTGCAGACAGAAATCTTACCAAAAAGGGGTCAACGTTGTTTTGTTTGTTATCTTTACATTTACATTTATCTGACGCTTTTATCCAAAGCGACTTACAATTGCTATACATATCAGAGGTCGTACGCCTCTGGAGCAAGTAGGGGTTAAGTGTCTTGCTCAGGGACACAGTGGGGATTGAACCCGGGTCACTCACACCAAAGGCGGGCGTCTTAACCATTGCGCCATCCCACCCCATGAAAATAACTTGCGACCACTCTTGCAAACTCAGTGGGACTCCTTTTATTCGTCGTGCTAGTCCATTAATAACAACAACATTGGCTGCCTCTCTGTACCTTAAAAACATGCATTCCTTGTCCCCACTAACCACCACTGACACCGTCTGGTAAGATGTGGAATTACACCTAATCATCACATCCCTCCTTCTTTGAGGCATAATCTGAACATAAAACTTTAACTTAGGTGTCAGCTGTCTTAAACAACTTCTTGCTTTAACAGTTCACAATTTGTTACAAACCATCCTTTGCATCACAGATTCAGTCTCTCAGGTTTTATTATCTGTCTTGTAGATCTTCTCAGCACAGGCTCATTTTGAGTATGTGCATCGGTGCTCCAGTCAGAGGGAGGTGGAGACATGGGCTCAGTATGGGCTTTGCTGAGTTCTGGGACAGCCTCTTTTGTTTTCAGGAGACTACGTCGATTACGCCTGAGGATTTGTCCCTCCTCTGTCCTCACAGTGAACGATCGTGGAGCTACTTCTTGAAGAACAGTAGCTTTTGTCTCCCAACCACCAGGATTTTCGACCCTGACTGTGTCATTAGTTGACAGTAGTGGAAGCAGCTTAGTTGTCCTGTCATAGAATGACTTCTGCCTCATCTTCTGTCGTCTCAGTGTTTTCTCTAGCTTTGGGTTTTTGTTTTGTTTCATGCAGCTTGGCAGTGTGGTGCGCAGTTTTCGATTCATCAGCAGTTCAGCAGGTGACAGTCCACACTCCAATGGTGATGCTCTGTAGCTCAGTAAAGCAAGGTAGGGATCTGAGCCACTGTCAGCAGCTTTCTTCAGGAGCTGTTTGAGAATGTGGACTCCCTTTTCCGCTTTCCCATTCGACTGTGCATACAGAGGGCTGGAAGTCACATGCTTAAAGTCATACTGTTCAGCAAAGTCTTGCCATTCTCTGCTGCTGAAACATGGTCCATTATCACTCATCACTGTGTTTGGTATGCCATGTCTGGCAAAAATGGATTTTGCATGTGTTATGACACAGGTTGATGTTGTGTTCAATAACAACGCTATTTCAGGAAAGTTTGAGTAATAGTCCATGACCACTAGGTAGTCTCTCCCTTTAAGATGAAACAAATCCATTCCAACCTTGTGCCATGGCGCCGTTGGTCCTGCAGTTACCACCATAGGCTCTTTGGTTTGCTTGTTCCTGTGTTTTTGACATGTGTCACATCCGCTTATTAGCTTCTCAATGTCCTTGTTTATTCCAGGCCAGAAAACTGTGTCCCTCGCCCGTCTTTTACATTTCTCGACACCAAGATGACCTTCATGGATCCTGTGCAGTATGTCCTGTCTCATCTTTTTAGGAATAACAATCCTGCTTTGCTTTAATATTAGTCCATCAATGACACTGAGTTCAGCTCTGATGTGGTAGAACTGTGGACAGGAACCCACAGGCCATCCATTCTTCATGTTCTCGATAACACACTGTAGCTCCATATCTTGTGAAGTTTCATAAGCTATTTGTCTGGACTTTTTATCTGACACAGGAAGTGCAGAGGACACCATGTTCACGTGATATTGAACATCCTCTTCAGTAGTACTTGCAGTGTTTTCTGTGGGTGCTCGTGAGAGCAAATCTGCAATTATCAGGTGCTTTCCTGGCGTGTAGATCAGCTCAAAGTCATATCTCTGCATTTTCATCATCAGACGTTGAATCCTTGGGGTCATCTCATTCAGATTCTTTTTGACAATGGCGACTAGTGGGCGATGGTCTGTTTCCACCGTGAAAGATGGTAGGCCATAAATGTAGCTGTGGAACCGCTCCAGGCCAAACACAAGTCCCAGGCATTCTTTTTCTATTTGAGCGTATCTACACTCAGTCTCTGTCATGGATCTGGATGCGTAGGCTACTGGTTTCCAGTGCTCACCTTCAGCTTGTAAAAGTACTGCGCCAATCCCATTCTTTGAGGCATCTGTAGACACTTTGATCCTCTTCGCCGGGTCATAGAATGCCAATACAGGTGCATTTGTTAGAGTTTCCTTGAGCCTTTGCCATTCATCCTCATGTCTGCTTGTCCACTTGAACTCAATATCTTTGTGTAGGAGTTCACGGATGCAGGATGTTTTCACTGATAGATTGGGAATGAATTTCCCTATGAAGTTGACCATCCCCATTATGCGTAGCACTCCAGCCTTGTCTGTAGGCCTTGGCATGTCTTTTATAGCATCAACTTTTTCTTGGTCAGGTTGAATGCCATGTGCAGAAAGCTTATCTCCAAGAAAAACAAGTTCTTGAACTCCAAACAGGCATTTGCTCTTGTTTAGCTTTAGTCCATACTTGCATGTATTCGGCTCCAGCACTTTTGTCAGCCTGACATTGTGCTCCTGGAGTGTGGAGCCCCACGCGATGATGTCATCAACATACACCCGGACTCCATCTAATCCCTCAATGATGTTCTCCATAGCTCTGTGAAATATCTCTGAAGCTGAGATTATGCCAAAGGGCAGTCTGAGGAAGCAATATCTTCCAAAAGGTGTATTGAAGGTGCAGTATTTGGTGCTGTTTTCATCCAATTTCAATTGCCAGAAGCCTTGTGATGCATCGAGCTTTGAGAAATATCTGGCACCCGTCATCTCACTCGTGATTTCTTCACGTTTGGGTATCTGGTAATGTTCCCGCTTAATATTCTCATTCAGATCTTTTGGGTCCATACATATCCTCAGGTCACCATTCTTTTTCTTTGCACATACCATGGAGTTTACCCAGTCGGTGGGTTCTTCAATCTTTCTTATCACACCCAGCGTCGTCATTCTGTCCAGTTCTTTTTTTAAACGGTCTCTCATCGGTGCTGGAACTCTTCGTGCAGCATGCACTACTGGTTGTGCGTTTTCTTTCAACTGGATTTTGTATGTGAAGGGCAGTGCACCAAAACCTCTAAAAACATCTGCAAAGCTCTGTGTAATGGAGTCAACAGTTTCACTTGGTGTACTTGCACCTGTGTTGATGCAATATACTCTTTTAACCAGCCCCAAATCCTCACAGGCTTTATCACCCAGAAGTGAGTCAAGTTCCTCAGCAACAACAGAGAAGAGCAGGTGGTGTACTTTACCTTTTACAGCCACCTTCAGCCTGCACGTGCCTAAACACTCTATTTTCTGTCCATTATAGTCTTTCAACTCTGCCTTTTCAGTGTGTATTTTGGGCTTATCCTTCATCACTTTAAGGTCAGAAGTGCTGATCAGATTTGCTTTTGCACCGGTGTCCAGCTTCATTGTGACTATAGTCCCGTTTATCTGCAATGGTGCTATCCATTTATCCTCTCTGACAGCATTTATTTCTTCCCTTTGTTCATTTTCACAGTTAACCATGCCAACAAAAAAAGTGTCACAGAGGTCAGTATCCTCCACCATGCTTACAGATTTTGCTGTCTTCCCTCCTTTTCTTTTTGAGAAGCACTGCTTGGCAAAGTGGTTCTTGCCCTGGCAATTAGAGCATAGCTTACCAAAGGCAGGGCACTGTTTGGGTTTGTGTCGGGAGCCGCAGCGTTTGCAATGGAATGTACGATCATCTGTCTGCTCGCGCTGAGCCGTCTTCGTCCCTGACTTGACACAACATTTACAGCGGTACCATCACCCATGCTTGCTGCTTCGCCGGCTAGCTGAATGTCCTCACATGCATTTCGCGAGCTCACTTGCCTGACAGATCTTGATGGCCCCGTCCAGCGTCAGCTCCGTTTCCCGTAGTAGCCTTTCTCTGACTTTTTTATCCTCCACACCAAACACGACCTGGTCTCGGAGCATGGAGTCCTTCAGTGTAGCAAAGTTGCACGACTGTGCTTTGAGCTTCAAGTCGGTCAGAAAGCTGTCAAAGGGTTCACGCTGCTGCTGCACCCGGGAACGAAAAACATATCTCTCGTATGTCTCATTCTTTTTTGGAGAGCAGTGGGCATCAAACTTTTCGAGCACCTTATCAAGTTTGTCTTTGTCATCTTCACTGTCATATACGAAGGTATTGTACACTTCTATGGCTTGAGGGCCTGCTATTGTCAGCAGTAACGCTACCTTCCTGGCATCAGACTTCGTCTCTAGACCCATGGCCGCGATGTACAGCTGAAATTGCTGCTTGAAGGTGCGCCAATTGCTGTCGACATTCCCCGTAAGCTTCAAAGTCTCCGGTGGCTTTAAAGAATCCATGTCGCTGTTCACAATGCACCCTGGTCTGATTTTACTCCTGGTACCATGTTTTGTTTGTTATCTTTCATGAAAATAACTTGCGACCACTCTTGCAAACTCAGTGGGACTCCTTTTATTCGTCGTGCTAGTCCATTAATAACAACAACATTGGCTGCCTCTCTGTACCTTAAAAACATGCATTCCTTGTCCCCACTAACCACCACTGACACCGTCTGGTAAGATGTGGAATTACACCTAATCATCACAAACGTGTGAACAAAATGTCTGTAGTAGAACGCCCAGTACATAAGTTAGTTCTGCTACTAGAAGATTGTGAAAGGTAAATTTACAATGCTTAAGTGTATTGAAATGTTGAAGTTACAGTTGTAACATGTTTACAAGGTTATTTTTGTATTCTGGTTAAGTAACTTGAAGAAATTGTTTGTGTTTTTATGTGTGTAACAGCAAATAATTTGGTGGGAGTGTAAAGGCCAACAGAGTAGTTAAGCACTATTTTGATTATAGCTACGCTATAAGGTTTTATTATTAAGGTATCGGGCTTTTATTTTGATAACCAAAGAAACCGGAAGTATAGTGACGTAAAGGAACCGCGGAAATGGCGGAAAGGACGAAAGGAAAGGCTGAAAAGGTTCACGGTAAAAACGGTAAAAGGCCACGGAAAAACAGTTAAAACTACAAGGTTTAGCTTCGGTCAATTGGGGAACAAGGTTTGTAGAGTTAATGAGAGATATATTTGAGCTAGCCTACTTGAAATGTTTATCGTAAAATGTATAATTTGGTAATGCTATCGTATTGAAAGTAATGTAATGAGCTGTGTAACGTTCGACATGTGATGGTAATGCATGGTTTATTTGTGTTTTACACAGCTCTTACGTTGGTTGATAACAAGGAAAGCAATAAAAGTAATCTAACCATCAGTTCTGGCCTTCTCAAAATTGACTGGATGCTACAGCTGCTTTTCACAGTATATCTTGGAGGGTGCTCACTATTAAATTACATTAAATTGAGCTGACGCTTTTATCCAAAGCAACTTACAATCATACATATCTGTCAAGTTTTGGATTTGAAAATAAGGGAAATTCACCGCGAGCAGTCCCACCATCCCAACCAAGCTCCAGTACCCCTTACATTTTAAGACAGGTGTTATAGCCTAAATGAAAACACAAAAGGGTATATATGAAGAGCATTTATTTAAATCCTTATTTGCATATTTTCTGTTCATTTAACAATGCTTGTTTACATTTACATTTTCTTGTCATCCCACACATTATTTTCATTTTGCTTTTCTTTTAGTTCTTTTCTTTTAAAGTTTTTCTTTTAATTTCACGTAACTTTTCTTTACTGTTTTAGTGAGTTATGGTACAAAATTGTTGCAGACTTTGCTTCTTTAAGACTGTATTGGAAGGAGTGTATTAGTGGGCTGGGCCAGAGTGGTTCATTTTACATGAGAGTAGAGGCAAACAGTTCTGTTGTCTAATGCTGCGTTCCCGGCAACTCGGAACTGGGAAATTTCCGACCTCCAACTAGGAAAAAGTACCCGAACGCCACTTGAAGTCGGTTCCTACTTGTGAACTTCGGAAAAAAAATTTGTACCCGACTTCACGGTAGCAGCTGAATGGCGTCAGAAAACAATGTCAGCGCCCATGGAAGCACACTTTGTGAATGGTAAACCATAAACTAAAGGCAACAAAACGTATATTTGCATGTATTTGAATTAAAATAATAAATATGATCATGCAGTAAAACTTGTTCTGCATGTATATTGATGTAGAAATATGTTTTACACATACGTTAGCTGGCTACAGTAAAGAATCTCATAAAGTCATCTTTTCTGCATAAAAGTTATTGTTAAAAATGCCAAAACATTAGGAAGTGTAACGGACAACATTGACTTACTTCAGGGCTACCAACTTGGGGTACACATAACTAGTAGCATTATGGGCTATTTATTTCAGTTGTTGCAGTTAAACTGCCATCCTTTTAATTAACACCTAAAGCACTGCTGAGGGTGCAACTGTGTGTTCACTTTGTCATGGTCACCCATGATTTTCCTTCACTTCGGCGTCATGCACCACCATGCACCTGGAACGCTTTGATGTCGGAAGTCGGAAGTTTCAACTGGGAAATATCCCAGTTACGACCAGTCTCGAACGCGCCATAACATCTACCTGCAGGTGGCAGTTATCGCGAGGCTAGTGACTGAGCTCAGATTGGATATAGGTGCGGTCCAGATGAGTGCGGTTGACTTTCGCCGACTTGATAGTCTAACGTGAGCTGCAGATACACATTCTACTTGCGTGAGCTCACTGTGAGCTGAGATAAATGACTGATCTAACTAGGCAAAAGTGTGGTTCCAACTTTGTGCAGCCTGAGAAAAGCAACTGCGGCCGCCGGACTCGGCGCCTGCAGTGGCTTTGCTCCCGCGAGTTTTTAATGTCATGTGTCCTGGTGACGTTTTGCAGCACCGGCTAAAGTCGGACACGATTTCTAACCAGCATCCCTTATTTTAATGCTGCGTTCCCGGCAACTCGGAACTGGGAAATTTCCGACCTCCAACTAGGAAAAGTACCCCGGAACGCCACTTGAAGTCGGATTTCCTACTTGTGAACTCGGAGAAAAAATTTGTACCCCGACTTCACGAGTAGCAGCATGAATGACGTCAGAAAACAATGTCAGCGCCCATGGAAGCACACTTTGTAAATGGTAAACCATAAACTAAACGGCAACAAAACGTATATTTGCATGTATTTGAATTAAAATAATAAATACGATCATGTAGTAAAACCTGTTCTGCATGTATATTGATGTAGAAATATGTTTTACACATACGGTAGCTGGCTACAGTAAAGAATCTCATAAAGTCATCTTTTCTGCATAAAAGTTATTGTTAAAAATGCCAAAACATTAGGAAGTGTAACGGACAACATTGACTTACTTCAGGGCTGCCAACTTGGGGTACACATAACTAGTAACGTATGGGCTATTTATTTCAGTTGTTGCAGTTAAACTGCCATCCTTTTAATTAACACCTAAAGCACTGCTGAGGGTGCAACTGTGTGTTCACTTTGTCATGGTCACCCATGATTTTCGTTCACTTTCGGCGTCATGCACCACCATGCACCTGGAACGCTTTGATGTCGGAAGTCGGAAGTTTCAAATGGGAAATATCCCAGTTACGACCAGTCTCGAACGCGCCATAAGTCCAACATGCATCACGTTAAGTCAGCCCTGCGCAGCACCACATGAAGTCAAATGCACCTTATGTTTTTTTGTTTTTTTACTCCGCCCGGGCCCGGGGTATTATTCTTTTTTAATAACGAAGGTTAAAATATGGGGGATTTACGGGAAAATACTAATACGGGAGGACGGCGGGAAAGAAGGGTAAAATACGGGAGTTTCCCGGCCAAAACGGGATACTTGACAGGTGTGAATCATGCAATCATAGATAAACGTGTTGCAGGTGTGTGAGTCGAAGCACCCAGAGAAGGTATATAAACGCTGGGTTTCCTTCTCATCGACACCCTGCTACCTGCTACTGCTGCAAGTGGAACAACTTTGGTTCATCACAACAAGGTACGGCTCTCACTCTTATCTACAGAAACAAGTTTTCATCTGTTCATTATTACTTTTAGTGTTTGCTTCCATGGAAAAACCCTTTTATGTAGTTCTTTAGAATTCCTTGTTTCTGTAAAACTTACTAAATTTAATTTATCCTATCTCTCTTATATTTATCCTGTATCACCAAATCTCATTGCTGTACCAACACTTTTAAAACTGTAATTTTAAGTTTATAATTAGAATTCACATGCTTATCTCTGGTGCATTAATTGACTAATATACTTTATCTCACACAGATGGCATCAGCTCTTCATTTCATTGCGGTCCTCTGTTTGACCAGTGGACTGTGGACTGGAGGCAATGTAAGTCATAAAATATATGTTTTTAAAAAAGTTTGCTGTTACAACACATAATCGACATTAAACCGTTCCTGCAAGAGTTTGTACAACCCAACGAAAATTAAAGTAATGTTTCCTTAATATTTGCAAAATAAGGAAGTGAACAAAACACATCTTGATAAATAAAACTCAACATCCTGTCACCTGTATTTTTGAATTCAAATCTAAAGTTGCAAATGGAAGCAAAGTTCAATATTGAATATTTCTGTGTGTTCACAGGCATCAAGTGAGGCAAAACCAGGTTAGTTCTCCTCACAGTGGTGATTGCTTCTTAACGGTTTCTGTTGTATCCATAAATGTTGTGCTGAGGAACAATTTTCTCAGACCTCCACTGGCTTTGGGCTTGAGGCTTTTTGCATGATTGTCCTTCTTCATCTACAGCTGTGTTTTTGGATTCCTGCTTTAAAATCTGCCCTAAGGGTTGGACTCTGTTTGGCCAAAAATGTTACATGTTCCAAAAGACTGAACAGCAGTGGGCTGATGCCGAGGTACGTTTTCAGTTACAACTGGCACACTGTATTTGTGATCACTCAGTTAGTCATGGTCGTCATATGGAGGTTATTGAATATACACAGGATCCATTGTCCACTCTGTTGGTACACACAGTTCAAGCATGTTCATGTAGTCGTGTTAGGAATTCTCACTTCATCTCTGCATAAACTTTTTTTTTTTGTCTTTTGCTTCACACTTTGTCTTTTTCTGCAGCGTTCCTGCACTTCTCTCGGTGGGAATCTGGCTTCCCTTCAAACCGCAAACGAGTACAAGTTCATCAGAGAGTTGATTCGTAAAGCGACTGGTGTAGATAAGGCAGCTTGGGTTGGAGGCTACGATGCAGCAAAGGTGAGCCTTTTAGCAAAAACAGGATCTGATTTAGCTGTCCTCTGTGTGCCTGATACAGAATATATTCTGTTTATAATGGATGTTTTTGCAATGTGACCAGTGTGGTGGTATTTTTAACAGGACATAACTTTAATCTTTCATAAAAAAAAATCCAACAAACCGTAAACTCTCTTGGTATACGTTTAGTTAAAGGCTAAAAAACTCTAGCGTTACATGATAGCGAACTGTAGAGTTCAGTAGCCAGTTTTAAACCATTAAAAAAATAACATTTAAAATGACAAACTCCTACTACTGATCCATGATCAGTTGTTCTTGTACCAGAATAGTTCCTGCTGAAATGCTCACAGCAACATCTGTGGATTATCTTTATTACCACAGACATGATTTCTGAATTGGCATCACAAACAAAACTATACATGAGCTTAGCTCTGGATATTTCTTCACAATCAGCATGGATAGATGCCACTAGGGGTGTGATCCTTTTTTGTGATTAGCGTAAATCGTCACTACTTCTTTCAGGAGGGTGTGTGGCTGTGGAGTGATGGTTCCAAGTACGCCTTCAAAGGCTGGGCTGCAGGGGAACCCAACAACCTTGGTGGAAGAGAGAACTGTATGGAGATTAACTTTGCAGGTACAACTTAATTATCTGATAGAAACCTTATATTGTTGGCTTTTCCCCTCAGTGTTGCATGTTTACTTTTCTTAGTCTTTGTTCAGTAGGAGCTTTAATTTGTAACTGTGAATCATGATATAAATCAGGTTTGTGAGTGCTATAAAGTTTTCTTGCTTAACTGAAAAAATGCAAACTATTTCTTTGTATCTGATGCCTCTAATGTGCCATAATTGTTTCTTTAAAAATCTGTCCTCAGGAAGAGATTATGTCAACGATGCCAACTGTGATATCAAGAAACCTTGTGTTTGTGTCGTGCGCCTGTGCAGTTCCAGGTGCTGATACATCCTCACTGATGTGACATTTCTGACTTATTTCAGTTGAATCAATAAACAAATATAATGTTCAGCTATCTGTCTCAACACTTTATTTTGCTATCTCATGCACCACTGAAGCTCCTCTCTCCTCTTAAAATTTGGTATTAAAATGATCCCCATATTTAAAGCATATACTCAAAACAAGACACTGTGACAGAACAACTTCAAAGTAAAAATGGGAGTCAATATGTCAACACATTTTACTTCATTACAATACTAACCAAAGAGGCATCTCAAACACAATAGCCGAACAGATTTTAATAGTAAACTGTTTGTTTAGCATACAAGTGCAAAGTATAGGAATTCTGTCAGTTTCTGTTTAAGCATTCACACCTGAAAGTCCGCACCAAGGTCAGGAACAAAGTTTTGTTACATTCGGTTAGTTTTGGTTTCTCACTAACGCCCTTTATGGGCATCCTGTCATAATCATTCAGAGAGATTATATCATGGATCTGTTCCCAAGCTTGCTTATTAGCTTGTAACGCTATGCTAACCTTTCTCCAAAGGAGGACAGTAGTCCAAAAATGTTGAAGTAGCACATCATTTTATGTACATAATATGCCTGAGCTCCTTCTCCCTGTGACCGTTTATGATGTGAAAGCCAGAGAGGATTATTGGATCTGAAAGCTCGACATGGGCCTACAATTGCCGTGGATTTTTAACTAAATCTACATCTGCCCACTGCAGAGGCTCTAACCACAACCTGGAGGAGGATCTATAGTATAAATGACTATGGTATATTACCTTAACATTATTTACAGTAGGTTTTAGTCTTCACTAACCCACTGTTTGTAAATCATTTCTGGGCATATGTTAAAAAACATAAGTTGACATCATCCTTATTTACGAAAACAGTAGCACAATCACAACGTGTGGTTACCATAAACCATGGTGTAAATATCTGAAAGTGACAACAGGGCGCTTTTCTAGTGCTGGAGGAAGGAGAGGTGTTCTGCTTTGTCCTGACAGGCTAGCATTCATTTGAACAGAGTGGCGGTAGGTGACTGGGGCCTTGATACTATCATCAATTATATATTTGATTTTCACTTGAGCAACTATGTTTAAGGTCACGCTCCCCAGGCGGTAGGCTAGCCTGTTAATGTTTCCTTGTTTCTTTTATATGTTTTCTTAATGCCTGTCTGTGTCCTGTAAGGCACAAGGAATTTCCTTGATAAAAGGTGCCATATAAATAAACATGCCTTGTCTAGGTGGACATAATTGACATTGTCATTACAATACAAAGATTTTTACAATATATTTGCACTTGCCTGTGTGATAGGCTACATAGTAATTTCAGAGCCTGTTTTTAGAGGAGACAGACTGTGCTGTTGAGTGCAACTGATATGGCATAAACTTTAATCTAACTTAAAGTTAGTGCAGACTATGGCTGAACTTTTTGTCAAAATATTATTAAAATAACAATATGGCCATGTGCAATATTCAAACAGCGGGACCTGCAATTTTGTGATGAAAGTAAAATGGGTCATGCCTGTATGCCATTTATAATTTAAGCATTATGATCCAGAGATCACATCTTCATTATCCCACTAAAATCGTGACTCGCAATATCTGATGAAATAATCACAATGTTATTTATTTATTTTTTTTATGTTTGCATTTCATTAAGCCCAAGTGCAGATGCTGCTGCGTAAAATGTGTCCAGCTGGAGATTAACTTTCACCTGGCGTTTAACACCTTCATCTCTTCGGCTTGTGCTGTGACCTTTTCTTAACAAATCCCTTCCTATGACTGACAAAGCTACTTGTCTTTTCTTTTCCCAACTTAGTTCCCTGACATTACAACATGCTGATGGTTAATTATAGTGAAGTCAGCATATGGTTTAATGACTGATCCAGTCATTAGTCAGATCTGAATTTAGTTTTGAGGTTTTCTGAGATTTCAGGTGAGAAAGTATGTCATGAGATTTTTGAATATGTGGTCAGAAGAAGAACTACCCTACGGCTGTGGCTCAGGAGGTAGAGCGGGTTGGCTGTTAATCGGAAGGTGGGCAAGACACTGAACCCCAAATTGCCCCTGGTGGCTGTTCCGCCAGTGTATGAATGTGTGTGAATGTTAGTTCCGTTTGAGCACTTAGGCTCAGTGAGTGAATGTCTGTGTGAATGGTGAATGCAGAAGTAGTGTAAAAGCGCTTTGAGTAGTCGAAAAGACTAGAAAGGCGCTATACAAGTACGGAGCATTTACGTTTTTCCCAAAACGAGATGACAAGGAAATTTTATGTATTTTTTTTATGTTTCACATACAGATAATATATTGATTTTAGTATTAAATTTTAGTATTGAATTTGCAGCTGTGGCTGCAGTGTACTGTAACAGGTAACACCCTTGTTTTTAAACATTGTTTAAGGAACTGTTTAACATTTGCTCAAGGCTGTGGCTATAGCTAAAACAATTCATAACAAAAATTAGACCGTGTCCTTTTTTTAGGGGATGACACTCAACTTAAGGAACCAAAGCAGCCAGAAAAGGTATATAAGGACTGTGTTCCCTTCTCCAAGACATCCTGCTACCTGCTACTGCTACTGCAACTTCATCTGATCATCAAGGTAAGGTTTTTTAATTCTTGCCTTTCACCACAGCACCAGCTTTACAGAAAAGACTCTTGATTGTATTTAGTCTTAGATTTACTTGACAGTGATAAATGTAGAAATAAGACTGCATTTCGCTGCATTTCTATAAAACGTCTCACACATATTTTTATATTAAAAAATTGAATTAACTTCTTTTGTCTTTACACAGATGGCATCAGGTCTTCATTTCATTGGGCTCCTCTGTTTGGCCAGTGGGCTGTGGATTGGAGCAAACGTAAGCAGAGTTTTTAATGCATTTTTTTCAATTATAACAGCTATAGTAAACCTAAACAGGAATTGAGCCAAACTCACAATTTTAGCATGTACAGATGAACAGCCAAGCCAGTAATCATAATGAATGAGAGAGCATACTTGTCAACCTCAACATCATAGCCTAAATTGGGAGATCAAGCCTATATGTGTTCCTTCTTAAACTGTGTGTCAATCCAGAGACTGATGTCCTACATTGGAGTAGATTTCTTGAAATGCAATTTTAAGCATTAAAGACCTAATTTCCTACATTCTGGTGAAAATTTCTGCACTAATGTCTGCCTTTTCTGCCTCAGTTTATGGTGGAGCAGCAGGTGACAATTCAAAGTATACAAAAAATTAATAGAATATGATGCAGTAAGGTTTTCAGGCTTTCAGTAGCTATTGCATTTAAATAGCCTTTTATAAAGTTTCTCCTGTAGATCAACTTTTTAATTTAATAAAATCCCTGCTGAGGGAGCACACAGGCATGCATGATTCAGTCTTCCCTCCTCTTTTGTGTCTTTTGTTTGGGGTTGTGCATGTGACACCTTTTCACCTCAAATAAATTAATTTTAATTAAAGGTATAAATTCCTGTACTTTAATAGCTGCTATGTTTCAGCAGGTTTTCTGCTCATGTTCATCATTTTCTGCACATTCAGAATCTCACCTACATATCTGTGTCCCCTGAGATGTCCAGAAAAAAAAAATCATAATATGACGAGACTGACTTCATTATTTAATTAGAATTCATAATATTTTTTTTCGTCTACCTGCCCTATACTCTGCTGTGCATTACTTATTGATCCACTGGAATTATCCCCTTTAAACCGTTTGACCGACACAGTGCACAGACTGCATATTGCATGTGAAACCGAAACAAACTGGAAAACACTAACCACAAATCTACACGTTAACATCAGCAGCTCCAGTAAAATGCAGCTCTCAGTCCCAAACAGAGCAAGATATCGCCTCAGGTTTTACATGCTTATATTGCAAAACTCTACACAACAACACGTCTTGTTACAACTGCCTGGACTTACAGCGCGGAGGTGCACTTAATTACTATCACGGCGTACGCTGGTGTCACAATAGCTGGGCAGAGTTTATTTGCGCTGAGTCAAAAACCTTCTCTTGCAGCACCCCCCCTGACATTTTGCGCCCTAGGCAACTGCCACAGGTCGGCCCTGTCCATCCATCTGTGTGGCTCCTCTTCATCATCCTGAAAACGTTCTCCTGAAACAAAGTCAATGGGCCACATATCCTTGCATACAGATCTTGTTATCGGTGATGGCTTTTTTACAGACTTCTAATATCTAAGAGTGAATTAGGCAGGAAATCAGATGAGATTTGGTTTCATGTTGCTTCTTTTCTGGTGACTCGTGGGTTGCAGTGAGCAGCTAAGCTAAGATTTGTGGTGGTTGTAGAGAAAAGCATCTGTTTTATACAGTCGGCAATCAGCATTATTTTTGTTGGTAATTTTGGTGTAGAACCATAGACTGTATAACCCAAAGGACTTCCACACTCTGATTCTCAGGTGCTTCAGGGCCAGGATTAATCCATCAGCATGGCTTTGCTAGTTAGGGTCATGGCAAACTACCTCCAATAGGCTGTTCCATAAACTTTGAAAATTTACTGTAATGTTTGAAAAAAAAGCTCACAAAAAGCAAAATACTCCCATTTCAAGAAAATGCTGTCATTGTAGTTTTACAATCCAATTATTCAATTTTAATGCTATTTTTTTACATCTACAGGCAGACAGAGAGAGTGACGAACAACATGGTTGGTGCTTTTTTATAATTTATGTATGTGGTGGGGTGGTGCTAGCGATGTGGATAATGCATGCCTTTGGTTTGAAACACCTGGTTTTAACTCCCCACTGGGACGCGCCCACCAATGTGTCCCTGAGCGAGACATTTAGGCCCAATACACACTTCTGCGTTTTCGTTTTAAAAGTGAGACTTTTTTCTGCGTTTGCACCTCTCGTCCAACCTAAAACAACGAAAACAAAGACTTAAAACAGAGAAGATTGGAAATGCTGCCGACCCCGGTTTTTGTGTTAAAACTCCAGGTAGAACGGAGGGCTTTAGAAAAGATGACGCAGACGTTCACGCTTGGCTCTCTGATTGGGTCTTAGAAATCATGCAAAGCAGAAACACAATGCTACTGATATTTTTATTAAAACATTTTGTACCATGCAAATAACACTCATAGCCTACACTGTGCATATTGGCGTTTACTTTGCGACAACTCCCAGTCTGTTTTCCGCTGCCACAGCCGCTTCTAACTCCCGTACTTTTATTGGTCCATGCAAAATAAAATCTGGTTTGGTTCTTCGTCTTTATTTATTTATTCTTTCGTCAAATTTTCTGTAACTACAGAATAGACCATCTGATTCATGTTTACACTGGAATCGCATACACAGTGTATTAGAACACCCACTAGATATGCATTTTCAGTTTTTTAATGTAGGCGGTGATCAACTCTGATACCACTGCTAAAACGCAGATGTGGAAGGAGATTGTATTTGTTTTAAAACACCATTTTTAGTAGTGTGGATGGGGCCTTAACCCTATTTGCTCCAGAGGCGTGCAACATCGGAGATAAAAAGTAATTGTAAGTCACTGTAGATAAAAGCGTCAGCTAAATGTACGTAGGTGAATGCTCAAAATACATAGCTGCCACTATGTGACCACAGTCAACGTAACTGTTGAGTTTATTTGTTTTTTAAACTACTCTAGCAACGATGTAATTGTAACAGTGACAGCTGTTGAAAACTTTTTGTTCCTGCTTTACTAAAAGGATGAAAGGGCCAAAGCTTATTTGCTTTGTTGTTTCTCAGTTTTGCAATTTGGGGAATTGTGGAGGACAGACTCAGGGCTGATGTTTAAACTCCTCATTAAAATCATTGGGGGTTTTGAAACAACATCATCTAGTTTCACTCCTCTCACATTTGCCATGCCATCCAGATTAAGTGATTATTGTTTGAAAGAAAATGAACTGCCAACTTTTTTGAAAATGGAGTAACTGTGGAAGTACTTTTTCAGGCAAAATGCCAAACACTCCCTAGTTACAACTTCTCATTTGTAGGTAATCAGAAAGCGACCTGCCCTGCTGGTTGGGTTCCATTTGGCAATCGCTGTTACCTGTTCCGTGTCACTGATGTGGACTGGGCTACTGCAGAGGTACTTCATGAAACAATAACAGCTAAAACAGACACACTGTATTTGTTGGCACATCTTCTAAACCAGCTTGCTTCCATCATGCAGTCCATGAAACACTCCTTTTGATTTAAAAGCTGCTTAACAACTAACTCAGTCTCAATTACATTGATACTAAAAGTTGTATTTTGTAACCTGTTACTGTAATATTTGGACTGCATGTGAAGTTATGTTTTTAATAGACATTTCAAATACAGAGTATTCCTTCAGTGTGGGTTTCTGTTGTTACTTAAATATGACGTCCACATAGTGGTGTTGAGAATTCCAACAGTCTTTCTCTCTTTGGTTTGCACCTTGTCTTTCTCATCAGCGTTTCTGCACTTCTCTTGGTGGGAATCTGGCCTCCATTCAAAACCCAAATGAGTACGCCTTCATCAGAAATCTGATTTTCAAGTCAACTAACTCACATAAAACAACTTGGGTTGGTGGCTCTGATGCAGAAAAGGTGAGTGTTTTATCAATAAACATAATCTGTTGCAGCTGTTTCTTGTTTCTAGCCATTGAATATATATGTCAATATAGTAGTAATATAGAAGTGATTTTAATGAGCAACTTCAAGCACACACTTGGATTAGCAAGTTCTTGGCTGTGGTGCTGAGGGCAATGATTAAGATGCAGTGTGACCAGTGATTGCATGAAGGATGTGCAGGCCTACATGACGAACCAATGGGGCTGACTGCTACGATAACATAAGAGGGAGATGCTCACACAGACTGCTGCACACCGAGAGCTGCAATTACAGGAAATAAGATACCAGATTCAAAACGTGAAACTTTTCCCTCTCAAACTGCAAGGACGAAGTGAACAGAGGGCCTTTGTTTATCTGTGTGTAGAAGTTTTGCTGACAGTGTTAACCGGCAGATAACGTTAATTCTACTGGCATCAGTGACACACGACAACATACACAACACAACAACTGTGCTGCTCTCTTACGTCTTTGTCGTAAAATACATCCAACAACCCACAACAAGCACATTGTGGCGAACCCCTCTTACCGGCGGAATCGAAAGTGTCCTGTAGGCAGAGCTGCTGGATCACTGATGGTGTCTGAACAGGAGGTGTCGTCACGGATGAGGTCATTGGGTGAAAGGTCATAATGAGAGTCATTTTATTTACTGTGAAATTATTATTCATTCTATTTTACCTTTACAAATTTAAAAATAAATAAATTAAGGACATTTTGCATTGATGAAAGGGCACTTTGGGCATCAAAGGGCAAAAGGGCAGGTGCTCAAGCACCCAGCGCACCCCCCATAGCTGCTCGATACACTAAAAGAAAAAACAAGCAGATGCAGGCTTCCTCACCTGCACACCTTATGACTGACTGAGATCATGATCTCAATGACCTGATTAATTAAAGGTGGTTAGCTATGTATAATTAAGGAAATATCTAATAGCATAAGTAGTAAATGGACCCTAAAACTTCTTCTTTCAGGAGGGTGTGTGGCTGTGGAGTGATGGTTCAAATTTTCTCTTCAATGGCTGGGCTCAGAGTGAACCCAACAATGTCAACGGAGGCGAAAACTGCATGGAGATTAATTTAGGAGGTACAGTAAAAATTTATTTGTTGTCCACTTGATTGTGTTTTTATTAAGTAAATTGGAAATACAGTACATTTACTCATTTGGCAGAATCTTTCATCCAAAGTGACATCATCAAAGTATCAATACGGCAACAGAAGTGACAATATACTAGTAGGAGCTAATAGCACGTTGTGATGGAAATTTGTTATTTTACTTTGTTTAAAAGGTTTAATTTCCATTTCAACGTATAGCATCAATGGGATAAATATCTTGCCAAAGGAGTAGAAGTTAGTGAAATAGTGCAATGAATACAAGAGGATTGTAAGGAGCTAGAAGAAGAAGAGCACAGGAAATGCACGGGTTTAGAGGTGTTATAGTTAATGCTGGGCAACGATTAAAATTTTTAACTCTAAAGTAGTGTATTGCACATTTTTTATTTAAATGTAGGCTATATACACAAAAGTGCAATAACATGTGGTTTCCAAACACTTTAAACAAATAAGATGCTTTTTACCAGCAGTGTAAGAATAAGTAAGTATCAGAATAATAATAATTTTAAAAAATGCGTTAACATTATTAAGACAACTGTTGGAGTTAATTAATTAATGCATTGACGTGCCCAGCCCTCGTTATAATAGAAAGTATTGTCAGAAGAGAGGAGTTTTCAAAAGCTTCATGAAGTTAGAGAGGGACGCGCTCTGATGGCCTGTGGTACCACCATGGTGATGTCACAGATGAGAACTGAGATACTGAGGCTTGCAGGTGTCACCATAAATACAATTCATACAGTTAACTTAGCCAACGAAATGCAAAGTCTGCTTTTCTTTTCTGTAAATAAAAGCCAGGATCTGATATAATGGCGTGAATGACTAAATCATGTGCGTTCATTTGACACCTGCTGAGCTCCACAGGAATCAGTTCTTGGTGTTCAAGACAGAAAAAGGATCTTTTAGAACAGAGAATGACGCAACCTTACATTTTTATTAGTATTGTGTTTTGTGTTTTTAGTATTGTGTTTTATTTATTTATTTTTTTTTTCAAACATACATGATTTTTTTATAATCTTGTATATCTGTTGTTTTTACTTTGTACAGCGACCTTGAGTGTCCAGAAAGGCGCTTTTAAATAAAATGTATTATTATTATATTATTATTATTAGATCACTCAAGAAAAAGCAGCCCAACATGGGAAGAAAAGGCCTCTAAAGTGATTTTAATGTTATTTTTAACCTCTGTCTACAGGACTAGATTATATCAACGACGCAAAGTGTGATCTGATGAGACCTTTCATTTGCACCAGGAAACGATAACAATCCTCTCCATGAGCTGACATGCCGACACATCTGCCATGAGGATGTCACTTCCCCTCTGATGATGTCATTTCCACCAGGATGTCAAGCCTCGATGACATCACTGCTGGAAGATATACTGATAAATCAGATTTCAACTGTCTTAAATCAATAAACGCATAATTCTGTTCAGCAATCTGTCTCACCTGTTTATACGACCTTTTCTTAGGTAAGCTTAATGTTTATGTCTTGTTGGTCAAGATTAAAAGATTTAATGCTAAACACATAAGATGTATGAAGACGTCACCTTGGGCTCTGGCAAACTTGGTTGGACATTTATCCCTGTTTTCTGACATTTTATGGACCAAACAAAGAATTGACTATTTAAGAATACAAACTGTTAGATTAATAATACCCAGATGGAAACCGCCACCTTACAACATACCACAATAACATACCTTAAAAGAATCGGGAATAACACAATGTTTTTGATGGTGGGGGAAACCGGAGCACCCGGAGGAAACCCACGCAGACACGGGGAGAACATGCAAACTCCACACAGAAAGGCCGGGACTGCCGGGGTTTGAACCCGCAGCTTTCTTGCTGTGAGTCCAAAGTGCTATCCACTGGACCACAGACTAAATGGAGATGCAATAAAGAAAAATATATTTTCATCCTCGCCTGGTAAAAAAGCTATATTTTTAATACAATAAACCATCAAAACCACCATCAAATAGATTAAAATGCAACTGAATATCTTCTAATACACATGGAATGTAATTATAACTGTAAATTTGATGAATATAAACTAAAATACAACAGTTATGATACAATATTTTAAAAATATACTAAGGAAATGTCTATAATTTGGCCAAGTTTACTGTTTAAATGTTGACTTTTATTGGGAGTTATCTTTAAAACACTATTCCAAAACATTGAAATATTGATCAACATTCCTGTGACCAAAAGCACTCCTATGCTTTACAGGTGTGAAACTTGAGAACATAACATCTCACAGTGATGGGGGGGTGGGCAATAAATCGATCTGGATTGAGCAGACCTTTCATTTGATACCCACTTGGAGTCACAAGAACAAGAGAACAAGATACTCCAATGCTATTTAGATTAAATATTGATGAAATGGGCTATTCGATTGGATGTCATTGTAGCTATACGGGTCGGCCACCAGACCGCGAAAAAGACCACGTGTTCCAAAGTGACAATTCTGCAGAAAAAGCGAGAGAAGGCTGGCACATTGTGCCACCTTGTATTGTGCAATAATCAAGTTTGCGCCTGGCGATATTTTTAGCAACAAATCAGCTGAATTTTGGACTGGAAAAAAAGTAAGTGAGCAGTAGTAAAAAAACGTGTGCATGGGTGGCATCGGTGCTCAGGTGTAATCAATAATAGTCTTCAGTTCTTCTAAGATTTCAGCCTTGCCAGACTAACTTCTCCAATGTGGAGACAAGACAAGAGTCCCTCAACCCTGAGATGATACATGTCTTGTCAAGATAATGAAACAAGACGTAAAACCAGTTACTTTCTCTTTGATTGCTTAAGCAAAGAGAAGAGACTGAACACAAACATTTTTTTCTCACTAGAGACAGATTCACTTTAGCTAACATAAACTTAACATTACTTTTTTTTTTTTACCTACCCAACGTGCGTAGTGAGTGTATTCCGTATAGCGTGTAAAGTGTATACAAGCTACCTGTGATGATAATGGACACACTCACTTTTACTGTCTGTGATTCAGTGCATATGTTTTTCACCTTTCAGAGCCTCAAAGTCTGTGAGTCTGTGACTGTGGACACTGAGACTGGGCCTTATTAACCTACTCAAGTTCCATCAAACCGTAATGTAAAGGTTGCACACACACATTGCTGTCTGTATGTTTTGTCCTATAAACATATTAGCCTAGAGTGTACTCAGGTCAGTTGTCTTTTTAACATCCTTGTGTGTTGTTTTTAACATGGTTGTTTCTTTTAAATTGAGTTAATTTATTTGCTTGCTGTTTTTATGTCCTAGGTATTATTTTTGATCATAAAGTGCATTGAGACCATGCTTCATTATGATACTGCACTTAACATACAATTGACTGACTGATGATTGATGTTGTAAAGCACCCGTGAACAGCAGTGCTTAAAGTTCTTGCTTGCACGTTTTCATTCCTTACAACAGTTTGCTTCATACTAGTGTTGTTATCAAGACCGCCCAAACTGAGACTGAGACAAGACCAAGACCTTCAGGGGCTGAGACCAAATTGAGACTAAGACCGAAGGAGGGCGAGGCCGAGTCAAGACTAAGACCAATTCGCCGCATTACATGACACACAATAAAATGTGGAACGAGATCATGGGTACTTCCAAATTGATCTGAAAGATCCACATTCCCGTTTAAACACCCACATTAATACACATAAGCATCACAGGGAGGGGTGACAGTCGTTAATGGGAACAATACATTTTTACTTAAGGTCATTGGTTGAATTTGAAGTATCAGAGTTAGGAAATAAACATAATTGTTAACAAATAAATCAGAAAATGCAAAAGCAATTTCTTGATATTCCCAAAGTTATAGTTTTGACTGGTCTTGAAATAAAATCCAGAGTCCTACAATGTCCGAGGCCGAGATAAGACCAAGTACAAATGGGGTCGAGTCCGAGATGAGACCATCGAGAGTGATCTTGAGTACTACAACACTACTTCATGCGGTTCCCCAAGTCTGGACACTGATCTGGGAAATTAGGGTTCTGATGATGTAATCAGCTGTATTCACATGGTCCTATATTTATAGATTTAGGTTATATGGAGGTCAATGGTCATGATTAGACTGTATTTATTTTAGCTAGGTTTAGGCTACTATATTTTTTTGACCGATTTGTGAACAATATTTGAGAGAAATAGGCCTATCTATCTATCTATCTATCTATCTATCTATCTATCTATCTATCTATCTATCTATCTATCTATCTATCTATCTATCTATCTATCTATCTATCTATCTCTCTAAACACACACACGTATACACATACATACATAAATGCATACATACACACAATTACTGTACAACACATATTAAAGTGATACATTGAAATGATTTTATGTGTAATATTACATAGCTTTTGTGTATTTAATTATATTTTCATTTTCTTTTCATCTTTTTCAACAATTTTCAAACATGTCATTTTTAGCCAGGAGAACTGGTAGCACAGCTGTGCAAAAATGTAAACTTTTATCAAATCCAAAGTATCATCTCTGCCCATCATATGCGATCCTTTGGAATCTCTTATCAAGGCTGAACCATTAAGCTTAATCTTTCAACAATAAAATTCTAGATAACGACATCAAACCATGCGCCATATAAATATTTATCTGACACCTAGAAACAACAGGTTATATTTTTGTGCAACTTACTTTGGAGAAGCCACTGGAGAAGGTCCACAATAAGAGGCTCTGAAAGTGCTGTAATTGTTTGTGTGATCAGCTGCTTACAGAAGGTTGTGACAGACCCAAATCATCACTGCTGCATTGTTGCCAAATATCATAATTTAGTGATTACTTTCATTTCTGGCGCTGTGGCATTCCTACGCTGTGTCGGAGATGTTAGCGCATCTCTAGTAAGATCAGTCACAAACACGATCCCTGCACGATCTAATCTATAGGTTTTGCGTGTAGTCTTGTTACTATAAGGACCAGCCTACCTTTTCCTTACCTTTCTTATTATGATCTATATAATACATAATACACTATTCTGAATTTTGTTCCTCAAATGAGATTTTCCTCTATTTTTTTAAATGTCTCTTTTTCTTTTTTCACCACCAACCAAATTCAGCTTCATTGTGTTGCAGCAGTGATGTCTGGTCCATCTGCATAGCTAGAGAAACAGTAAATTGACCCTTCTTCTTTCAGGAAGGTGTGTGGCTGTGGAGTGACGGACCAAAGTTTGTCTTCAGTGGCTGGGCTAAAGGAGAGCCCAACAACGTCAGTGGGGAAAATTGATTGTGATTTTTACTTAGAAGCTGCTGGAAATATTTACAGAGACTGGCAGGTGTCACGGTGCTTGATTTTCTGTGGCCTGACAGCTTTTACTGTTCATTTAGTTATTTTTACATTAGATTTTATTGTTTGTTTTTCACCTCTGTCTACAGGACAAGATTATGTCAACGATTCAAAGTGTGATCAGAAGAGCACCAGGAACCAATAATAATCCTGTGTGTGCTGACATGCCAACACATCTGCCACTTCCCCACTGATCATGTAATTTCCACCATCACTACTGGAAAATATTTTGACAAATCTGATTTCTTTTCACTTCAATAAACCCATACATCCTATTTAGCAATCTGTCTCACCTGTTCATACGACCTTTTCTTACGTAAGCTTAATGTTTATGTTTTGTTGGTAAAGATTAGAAGACAAAACAAGATGTTTGAAGACATCACCTTGGGCTCTGGCCAACTTGCTTGGACATTTTTGGGGTTCTGAGACTCTTCAGACTTGCCGGATTTACTTCTCTTTTCACTGATGGTAAAGATGTCAGTGTGTGACTGTGGAGTCATGCAAGACAAGTGCCTCCCAACCCTGAGAAGATACATGTGTTGAATGTGTATCACTTCTTACTTCTGATAGTTAAGTACTTTTGAAACCAGGTACTGTAACTTGAGTAGTAGTGTAAGAGTAGGGAGGAGCAGGAGGTGGAGAACAAGAATCTCTGGCCTGTCTCAGACCAAAGACAGGACGCTGAGGCAGAATAATTAGTTGCTTGGTGTGCTCTCCTGTACAGCAAGCTAAGGAATAAAAGATGTGTAAATGTGTACATTTGTTATTTCTTTTATGTTCATCATGTGAAAACGTGTCTGAGGGGGAGAAACACAAGAAACTTACATGTCTTACTTATAACCAGTTTTGTAGTATGGTTTTGAATTTATCTCACCAGTGTGTAAGACTGTTGTGTCTCTCTGAGGGCTTGTGTGTTATGTCTGAGGGCAAAGTTTGTTTTTTCAGCAAGATTGAATGGTTTTGAGTGGAGAGCTTTATTTTGACCTGCAAATAAGTTGTTTGGGGAATTGGGTGAGAAGTTTTGTATTTGTGTTTAGAGTTTTGAGAAAAAGAGGCATAATTTCAAGAAATGTGTTTAAGCAATCGAGAGAAACTGTCACACAATTTTTATTTTTGTGACATGACATGAAATGAGAAAGTAATTAAGTAACTTCTTGTGCACCGTGTAACTACACTGCCATCTACTGACTGATATATTAACAAGATGGTCTCTTTTTTTAACAAGTTTCCCACAAGCTTTAATAACATCTATCTTGTGTGAACAAAAGTGTGATTAGTGCACAAATAAGTTGTCTTAACTTTCTGCTATATGATAGGAACATCTAATGGAACCATGTGCTGCCTTACTTTAGAGAAGATATTAACTCTTCAGGTTAAAGAGCAGTCATTTGCATTGAACAGAAACATACTATCAGGAAAATACATTTAGCCCACTTATCAAGATGCATTAGTTCAACGTCAAACTGATAAAAAATATTAGTAACAATGCAGTGGGCGTTTACCTGAGTTTGCAGATTTTTGCGTGATGCCATCTCTTAGCTACATAGCTAATTGTTCAAACTAATATCTAAAACTTCATGTAAAGTAGTCCTAATCTATGAAGCTACAAACCTGTACTTCTAGTGAGGAGTACTTCACTGTTCTTATGGTATGTCTCTGTGGTTTGTCGGTCTGGCAGGAAACTTTTTGCAGGTACAGACTGATGTGCTGGCCTGTATGCAGGAAACAGTTTGATCCTGCATCATCTGAAATGTTCAATTAGAGCAACAGCTAAAAACAGAGCAAAAAAAGTACAGAGGAAAACATTTATTACACAGAACATCTGACTTCAACTGTATTTTGGTTTGTGACAGACCAAAAGTTCTAGATGAAAGACAAACTTTTCCAAGTGAGACTCAGTGTTGGTTGTAATGCAACACAACAACACATGATCCCAACAGCAGAGGCCTGGGGCTGTTGACAGTATTCCTAAACTGTAATGGAGCTTCAGTTCCGTCACGATGTCCTGTTCTTCTTGTGTGCACACTTTATCTTCAGTAAATATGTTACAGAACAATACAGGAATATGATACTCCGCTCACAAATGTTTGGAGGATGAAGCAGATGGGAAAACTTAATAATTGGTCCACAGTGAGGATGAAGATGTGTTTCTTTCACGTCTAATGCTGATTGATCAAATTTTAAAACACATCAGTTTAGTTTTTCATGTTGTACAATAAACCCTCAAAATATAACAAAATGTAGACCTTTTCTTTAAAAATATCCACCAGAAAGATAATGTGAGTGTTCTGTTCTATAAAGTATAAAGTAAAGGAGGGAAAAAATGCAACTGTTTTGGTAAAAAGAAACAAACAGTATGTACAAACGACGTGAAAGACAAGATTTTAGTGCAAAGTTGAGGTGTTTCTCATAAAAGTATAGTATTGTAAAGTGGTTGAATAAGTAATGACATCAAGTCAATTCAAAGTCTGTTCAAGAGGGTGAAATAGAAAATTAAACCAGGATAAAATAAATTTTAAAGAGTTAAATAGAAATAAAAACAGGGCAAAACCAGACAGTAAAAGTCACAGAGCAGTCTTCGATATTAATCTACAGCCTTGCATTTGATTTAATTAAAGGCTAATGCAAAGTCTTCAGCCTGCACAAAAAGAAACAAGTGAGAAAATGTTTTGTTTGTTTTTCATTTTGGTAATTGGTAAGTGCATCAGACCGTCCAGTTTGAGTAAGACAGGGATGAGAGTCATATGCTATAGCCTTCAGAGTCAACCCAATTAAACACCAATGGGAGATTTTGACGCAGCATAATATACAGCGTTCTCCACGGTCATCATTAAAACACCAAATGAAGGAATGTTTGCCTTCATCTCCAGGTGAGCTGCAGCAGAGAGTTGGAGAATCTATGCTAGGGAGCAACAACTTACCCAGACCCATGTCAAAGATACAGTACGTCATGAAAAGATATAATTAAATATTTACAACAATGTGAGAGGGGTACTCACTTTTGAGAGATACTCTATGTACTTGAGTTTTTACATTAGACTTAATGCTTGGAAACAGGAGGCTGAAGCGCCGCGACAGGCCAGCTCACAAACAGCAGTGTTACTATTTGTAATAGAAAGGGTCAGTAGTAATGAAACTCCTGGAGAACAGCGGGGAGAGAAGCAGGAAAGTAAAAAGTGTTGGCAAGCATGGAATAAATTTTACTTGCACCCCCATATGTATAGCAGTACCCAGTTTACAGCGTTTTTTTTGCCATTTCATATGTCTGGGCTGAAAGTTTGCCTGTGTCTCCTTCTCGCGATGATAATAGCAGCCTTCTCTGCCCAGCACTTGGCGGTTTGATGGTGATCAAGTTTGCACACGTTTTTACTCTAGCAAACCTTTAGTAAATCAGGCCCTCTGTTTTCCATCAATTATGGTGTTGGTGCTCAAACACAGGACTGTTCCCCAAATGTCAGACTTTTTTATGTGAAGATGAAAAAGGTTTTATCACCTTGTTGCTGCTGTTGACATTCTGCCCACACAAATTTAAAAAATGTACTGCAGAATGTTTGGAGTATATACATGTATGTATATATGTATATAAATAATTGTATATTATTCATATGTATTTTGTTTTCTTTTATTGTATTTTGTATCTTTGGATATTTTAACATGCACGTAATTATAAATTAGTGTTTGTAGCATGAAGGGACTGTATACATTACTGTTTCAGCATCAACATACAATACATACATTGGCCAGGGTCATCTGTGCCGTTTGACCCCCCTGATGGCGGGCCTGCACATACCTGTTATATAAATGCGACCATGGATATTAACTGTTTTTCTCCTGCTGTTGGCTGCAGGTTGGCTTCTGTAGAAATTCTGTATAGAAACATCAATGTGGCACTGATGTTGTACAACCAAGATTTTTCAAATTAAACAATATCATCATTATAAAGCAACCAGTGTCTTCGATCTTGGAACCATAGAAAATTCTATTTGCTGTTTCTGCATTCAAATTATACGAGTATGGTAAACATAGTGGGTTCATGTTGTTAGTAACAATGATATCATGATGAGGTTTTTAGAGGTATGTGCATTGACCAGGGTCTAAAACAATGCCACTCAAAGATGTCTACATAATTTCCAGATAGTCCTTGTTTGCAACTGTTAGTAGATTGCCCCAGAGAGGGAGGCAAACACCCACAGGGTAGCATCACTCCACTGACCCCTGTTTGAGTTTCTGAAGTACATGCTGTAGCTGATAGCTATAGGCCTATGTACAGATTACACATGTTTTACTACAATAGTCAAATAATATCATGTGATCATAGAAAAACATGTTGCAGGTGTGTGAGTCGAAGCACCCAGAGAAGGTATATAAACGCTGGGTTTCCTTCTCAACGACACCCTGCTACCTGCTACTGCTGCAAGTGGAACATCATCGGTTCATCACAACAAGGTACGGCTCTCATTCAGGAACAAGCTTTCATCTGTTCATTATTACTTTTAGAGTTCGCTTCCCAGGAAAAACCCTTTTCATGTAGTTCTTTATAAATCCTTGTTTCTGTAAAACTTACTAAAACATTGAATTTCTCCTGAATCTCTATCTTATATTTGTCCTGTATCACCAAATCTCATTGCTGTAGTAAACACTTTTGAAACTGTTATTTTAAGTTTGTAATTAGAATTCACATGCTTATCTGTGGTGCATTACTTCACTAATATACTCTATTTTCACACAGATGGCATCAGCTCTTCCTTTCATTGCGGTCCTCTGTTTGACCAGTGGACTATGGATTGGAGGCAATGTAAGTCATAAAATATTTATTTTTAAAAAGTTTGCTGTTATAACACCTAAAATAAATATATACCTTTACTGCAAGATCTTGTACAGCCCAACAAAAAATGTAATAATGATGTTTTATTAATAATTGCAAAATAAGAAAGTAAACAAAACACATTTTGATAAACAAAACTCAATGTCCTGTCACCTGTATTTTTTAATTCAAATCTAAAGTTGCAAATTGAAGCAAAGTTTAAAAAAAGTTTAATACTGAATATTTCTGTGTCTTCACAGGCATCAAGTGAGGCAGAATCAGGTTAGTGCTTCTCATAGTGGTGGAGGTGAAACAGCTGCACTTGATCCTAAGATTGTTTCTTACTTAACTCTTTCTATTGTGTCCATAAATGTTGTGCTGAGGAACATTTTTTCAGACCTCCACTGGCTTTGAACCATTGGATGCTTTTTGCATGATTGTCCTTCTAATCATCTATAATTGTGTTTTAGATTCCTGCTTTAAAACCTGCCCTGATGGTTGGACTGTGTTTGGCCAACAATGTTACTTGTTCCAAAACACTGAACAGCAGTGGGCTGATGCAGAGGTACGTTTTCAGTTATAACTGCCACACTGTATTTGTGATCACTCAGTTAGTCATGGTCATCATATGGAGGTTATTGAATATACACAGGATCCATTGTCCACTCTGTTGGTACGCACACTTCAAGCATGTTCACGTAGTCGTGTTAGGAATTCTCACCTCATCTCTGTGTAATTTTTTTGTCTCTTTCTGTTTGTTTCTGCAGCGTTTGTGCACTTCTCTTGGTGGGAATCTGGCTTCCCTTCAAACCACAGATGAGTACAAGTTCATCAGAGAGTTGATTCGTAAAGTGACTGGTGTAGATAAAGCAGCTTGGGTTGGAGGCTACGATGCAGCAAAGGTGAGCATTTTAGCAAAAAACAGGATCTGATTTAGCTGTCCCCTGTGTGCCTGAAATTGAATATATTCTGTTTGTAATGTACCTTTTTGTAATCCGACCAGTGTGAGGTGGACTATTTTTAACAGGACATAACTTTAATTAATCCAGCCAAATGTATAAACTCTCTGGGTATGCGTTAAGTTAAAGGCTAAAAAAACTCTAGCGCTACATGATAGTGAATAGAACTGTGGAGTTCAAACCATTAAAAAATAACATTTAAAATGAAAAAACTACTGATCTATGATCAGTTTTTACAGTTTTTCTTTTACCAAAATAGTTCCTGCTGAAAAATGCTCACACAAACATCTGTGGATTATCTTTAGTAGGTCATTTTTCATTTCATGTTTTTGGCATCACAAACAAAACTATCCATGAGCTTAGTACTGGATATTTCTTCACAATCAGCATGGATAGATGCCACTACGGGTGAAATCATTTTTTTGGCGTAAATTGTCACTTAAAAAGCTTTTCTTTCAGGAGGGTGTGTGGCTGTGGAGTGATGGTTCCAAGTACGCCTTCAAAGGCTGGGCTGCAGGGGAACCCAACAATGCTGGTGGAAGAGAGAACTGTATGGAGATTAACTTTGCAGGTACAACTTAATTATCTGATAGAAACCTTATATTGTATGGCTTTTCCCCTCATTGTTGGATGTTTACTTCTCTTACTCTTTGTTTTTCAGTATGAGCTTTCATTTGCAACTGTGAATCATGTAATAACGCAGGTTTTAGAGAGTGCTATATGAAGAGAGTCTTACTTTAAGTAAAATCCAAACAATGTCATTGTGAGAACTTTTCCTCTGAGGCCTCTAATGTGCAATTATTGTTTCTTTAAAAAAATATCTGTCTTCAGGAAAAGATTATGTCAACGATGCCAACTGTGATATCAACAAATCCATTGTTTGTGGCATGCGCCTGTGAAGATCTACGCCCTACACCAGACGCTGACACATCCCCGCTGATGATGTCACAGTTCTGATATACTTCAGCTGAATCAATAAAAAAATATATCATGTTCAGCTATCTGTCTCACCTCTTTATTTTGCTATCCCATGCCACCACTGAAGCTCCTCTCTCTCTACTCTTAAAATTTGGTATCAAAATGATCCCCATATTTAAAGCACATACTCAAAACAAGACAATGACACTGTGACAGAACAACTTCAAAGTAAAAATGGGAGTCAATATGTCAACACATTTTAGTTTTTCATTAATACTAATACTAACCAAAGAGGCATATTATAAACACTATAGCAGTAGAGAACAGATTTACATAGTAAACTCTTTGTTTAGCATACAAGTGCAAAGTATAGTAATTCTGTCAGTTTCCGTTTAAGCATTCACACCTGAAAGTTGGCACCAAGGTCAGAAACAAAGTTTTGACACGTTTTGTTACATCCGGTAGTTTTGGTTTGGTTTCACACTGGAATAATGCGAGCGCACTAACGACCTTCTACGGGACAGACTTGCGTCCTGTCGTACTCATTTATGTGGGCTGCGTCTCACAATACTTGACACCGGTTTGAAACCAGTTCCATCGGTAGATTTAACAAGAATAAATGAATAAGGGAGGAACAGATAGATATCATTGCTTCTATAGTCTTATTTTTATGTCATGAGGTTCCTGCCTGCAGCACCAACGAGCCTATAGCCAACTTGATGCTCGTTCAAATTTGTTAAATAAACGTCTGCCCCTCTGTTTGAGACGAGACCGAGGACGTACTTCTATAGAGGCTGTCTGTTTCAACATATGAGCTGTCACCGGACATTTATAATTGTGTCCTTATTTCAGTGCATTTCTATATTGCCAAACCATGTAAATAGTCTGAAAGTCCGGACCATCCAAAAACTGCTTTCACCCTAGAAATGAACTGAACTATGGTTCAGTTTTATCCGGACCGAGACCACCTTTTTTGTCGTACCTAATTTTGTCTGTTTGGTCCGGACCGTGGTCTAGGGGAAGTTTAACACCAAAAATTTTGGTTCGAATAAAACTGAAAAATCCAAAGGTCCAGACCAAACAAGGCCGCAAAGCAGCTGGGCCGGACTCTGTCTTCCCATCCACCCTGATGCACTGTGCTGACCAGCTGTCTCCGGTGTTGACAGACATTTTTAACACCTCACTTGAGTCATGCCATGTGCCAGCCTGCTTCAAAGCCTCCACCATCATCCCCGTTCCCCAAAAAACCAAGGACCACGGGACTAAACGACTACAGACCCGTCGCCCTGACCTCTGTGGTAAAGAAGTCTTTGAGCGCCTTGTGTTGTCCCACCTTAAACAGTGTGATCTAAACTTAATATATTATAGTTAATGGCTGTAAATGGAAATATTAAGATGTTATTTATAGGCTAACATTTACATGTTAGAAAGTAAAAAATGAAGTGCAGATCATTCTTTGTTTCAGCGCTTACCCACAGGATGGTCTCGATGCACCCACATTATTCTGTTTTGAACTAGACTTATATCAGAGCAGCAAACAAGGCGCTCTTCAGAAGCTTAGGCTGTTATGCAGTATAGTGGTACTGGGTGTATGGCTCCTTATTTATCTTAAAGTATAAGGTAGAAAGTAAAAATACTCCTGCACACACAGAAGTACACTGCATAATTACTTTTCAAAATTTCATGTGAAACGTTCGGGAGTATTTTCACTTTTTAACTTATACCAGACTGATGTTCTTTAGCAAGAGTTCAGTTTTAATGTTTCATGTTTTTACTGTGGTTTACCAATAGCTTTTCAGTAATTACTAAAGACAGGGAGTGCTAATATATATAGGATTTATTACAATGTGAAGCATAAACCATATCTTTCTTAAACGGACCTATAACACAAATATGGACAATATTTACAACTCAAAGTAACAGAAAGAGAGAACACCTTTCCACATCAGTCCACGCCAACAGATACAGACTTCTACGACAATAACAAGGCTTCCAGGTCTGTGCAGCTCTGGCACCAGGTGGGACATCTGATCCACACAGTGGCCCTCATTTATCATTCTTGCGTAGAAACGGGCGTATTTTTGTGTGTAAGATTATGCTTACACTGTTCTCAGCGCCTGATTTAAGAAGCTGTGCGTACCTTTGAAATCCAGGTGTACGCACCACCTGGTGTTGATAAATGCGGCGGCTGAAAACGTGTGTAATTTGAATGAAATGCCCCCAATTATTCAAGCTTCAGGAGGCTGCACCCAGGACTTCACGGCAGGGACTGACGGAATACGGCAAGAAATACATGGTTTGGAGCAGGAAATCCACAAGTTAAAACTTCAGAAACAAAATATTATGTTGTTTTGACAGATTTAAATAAAGATTAAATGTTTAGTTTCACCACTAGAGCCCCTCCCCAGCATAAATGTTAAAAATATTGTGCATTTTAATATTACGAGGTTTTTCATTCGGAAACAATTTAATACTTTTTTATTCGATGATTTAAACTGGACACATTTTTAACAAAATATTCAGCGCGCTTAAAACTGGACACGAGCGGTCAGATGAGCCATAAACAGTTCAGGTCCAGCCGGAGAGCCAGTGCTGGAGTCAGGGGGACCACCACACGCTGTCAACCTCGCTGGAGCGGACCAGTGCGCTGTCAGCCCCAGAGGAGGATGTGCTCATCCCGGAGGAGCAGGGCACGGGCCGAGAGCCGGTGTACCCCCAGCGTGCAAAGCAAGGCTTCATAATGTTTTGCGGCTTTGGGAAACAGTGCTCTGCGCTGTCCTGGGACTATTACACACGGACACGGGTCGTTTATGTTCAGAGTGAAACATTGTCCAAACACAATGGACCATGTCTGTACCACCTGTTTGTGGAGCGCGTTCCACAAACTAGAAGTTTTTGTCTGTTCCTAGAATTATAAATTGGCTACTTGTGGCTCTCCAAGGGACAGATTTAGCACTAAAACGCCCATCAAAGTCCCAAATAAGCTCCAAATGAAAGTATGTTGCTCTGATAAAAGCTGCTCCATCACCTCCGGACTGGGCTTTACGCGACTGACCCAGGACTCAGACATGAACAGAGATCAGCATGCCAGAGTCTGGGGACGCTGGGCCTTTAGCTGGGTGTCGGTGCTCGCTGAGCGGTCATAATATAAAGTTTGTCTGATAATAAATGCAGGGCTTTGTGCGCCGACATGTCTGTGCCCGCCTCACCTAAAGGGCGTGGGCTGTGTCCATTTCGCAGCCAGTCTCAGTGCTTCAAGCCATCCGCTTATGCTCTTCGTTGTTTTAACATTTTTTGCTCATAGCCTTTTCATTTGAAGGTACACATTTTATTAAAAGCAAACCCAAATAAAAGGCACCAAAAGCTACGATAAAATAGTCCAAATACAAATCAAAGCATGTTCTGACTGCTCAATAGGCTGTATAAAGTCCGTGTTGCTCAAATATAAACACACAAAATTAATGTTTCAAACGTTGTTTCTGTTACAGTGGGTCATAATATATCATGTATTTTAGTTTGTCAGTGCATTTTGTGCTGTTAGGAAATGAATTCTGCGCATTTCGCTCTAACTCAAAACTTATGTACATGTACACCACCTCCTGAGCTGGCGTGGATTTGAGCGCGTCGCACGCCAACGCCCATATTGATAAATGTCAAAGTCACCATGGTTTTGGGAGTACGCCAGGTGTACGCTGGAAATTTGGTGTAACGCACTTTTGATAAATGAGGGCCAGTGACTCTAGGAGGCAAATGCTTCAGGTGATGAAAAATATAAAGTAAAAAATACAGATGGGTCTTTAATAAATAGAATATTGTTGTGAAGTAAATTTTCTAAGGCAATTCTATTCAAAAGTGAATCTGATCTATTCTAGATTCATTACACAAAGTGAAGCATTTCAAACCCTTTTGTTTTCATCTTGATTACAGTTTAAATGTATAAACATTTTAGAATAAAAAATACATTTCTTATTATAAATTATACAGAAATGTCAACTGGAGACGAGCTCTCTAAACAGCTAATTAACTCAAAACACCTGCAAAGGTTTCTGAAGCCTGTAATCTCTGTCTGGTTCTGGTGCTCACAATGAACTTTTCCACAGTATTCTAATTTTTTTGAGATGCTCTTCTAAAAGATGCCTCAGTGTTTTAATGTTGACAGCACTATTATGTCACATAAGTGGGAGAGATGGAACAAAGGAGACAGTCTTTAACATGCTTTTGTGTTGTCTGCTTAAGACAGACAATTTTATCAGCTGTCAAATGTCCAGCAGCCAAGTTGTTCTACTAACGCTAACGCTACTTAAGGCAGTTAAAGCAGGCGTGGAGGCATCAGATCCTCAACAAGAACCTTGTGACAAATATAAAAGTTTTTCTCTAAGTGTCCTTTTCCAGACAATAATCCCACACAGCCCTGCCGACAGCAGCAGCGCTACTCAATATAACGTAACGTGTGGGAAATTAATTAACGCGGACAACAGCGCATGGCTAACGCTTTACAGGTTCCATCATGTAACTAAGGACTCTACCGCTAGCTTATTATGTTTATTACAAGTAACATACCGAGGTGACGCCCAGATAAACGCACTCGTAACTACCGCTATGTAAAAGGGTTAATTGATTCGCTTCAGATTGTTCGCTTGAGATGTAACGCTAAGTGAAAATTAATGTAATTAATAACTGATTCATAGTTAACGCTAACTGTTAACGCTGGTGTTGCAAAATAACGCTACCTTATTTATATATTAAAAGCATTTAAACCCTGGTAAAGTATAATGTCAATAACAGAATTGTGAGTTATTTTAATATTTTCCCGATGTCTTACCTTGATGAGCTGGCTGACGATAAACTGGTACCAAAACGCCACAGGTTCCAACCTCCACCGCATACAGCACCGGGGTTTAGAAGCTACCTCTGCTAACGCAGAATAGCATATAGCATTAGCTCCTTAGCATGAGCTAACTCGGTCATGTCGAAGCTAGCGCGGGAGTGGTTTCAGCAACACGCCACCTCAGCTCCACCCACGACCCGCCTCTTTGCCCATTTATGGTTATCCGGAGTGACGCACGGTGACGCTGCGCCAAGATGGCGACGTCGGCTCGCACCAATTCGGGCTTCAAAACTGCTCTTCAGAAACCAACGGGTGACGCCACGGATACTACGCCCATTTTTACATACAGTCTATTGCTGCGTTCCCGGCAACTCGGAACTGGGAAATTTCCGACCTCCAACTAGGAAAAGTACCCCAGAACGCCACTTGAAGTCGGATTTCCTACTTGTGAACTCGGAGAAAAAATTTGTACCTCGACTTCAATGAAGTAGCAGCTGAATGACGCCAGAAAACAATGTCAGCCTCATGGAAGCACACTTTGTAAATGGTAAACCATAAACTAAACGGCAGCAAAACGTATATTTGCATGTATTTGAATTAAAATAATAAATAGGATCATGCAGTAAAACCTGTTCTGCATGTATATTGATGTAGAAATATGTTTTACACATACGGTAGCTGGCTACAGTCAAGAATCTCATAAAGTCATCTTTTCTGCATAAAAGTTATTGTTAAAAATGCCAAAACATTAGGAAGTGTAACGGACAACATTGACTTACTTCAGGGCTACCAACTTGGGGTACACATAACTAGTAACGTATGGGCTATTTATTTCAGTTGTTGCAGTTAAACTGCCATCCTTTAATTAACACCTAAAGCACTGCTGAGGGTGCAACTGTGTGTTCACTTTGTCATGGTCACCCATGATTGTCGCTCACTTTCGGCCAATGCACCACCATGCACCTGGAACGCTTTGATGTCGGAAGTTGGAAGTTTCAACTGGGAAATATCCCAGTTACGACCAGTCTCGAACGCGCCATCAGGTCCTTACCAGAGCCCTTTAAAAGACAGAGTCGAGTCATCTCCGTTCACTCCAATGGACCAGTTTTTCACAGCAATGGCGGATCATGGAGCGCCTGAATAGTTCCCGGAAGTTAGCATGAAATGCTAGCAGCCAGCAGAGCAGCAATAGAAAATGCTATCTGGGACGCACGCTTGAAAGGTAAGAAGTGTAAAAAATGAAATTATATATTTTTAGCAAAACTGAATTAAGTTAACATGTGCAGTGAAACATGTTAGTGGATTTCCCACTAAACTACAAGATTTAGGGACAATTACGGTTAACAAATTAACATACTGGCAATGGATAAAGTTAGCAGCAGACAATAAACAGGGCAGCCTATTAATTTATTTTAAAATAACGTATTTTTGGGGGTGGTATTTGATTTAATTTAATTATATTAGTGGTGCATGTATGAATAAAGGATTTCAAAATATTATTTATTTATTTTGGGGAGATTTACCCCTAATACTAAAAGTAGAATGTTAGCATATTATAAAACAATCTTCATATTAAACATTAATTGTATTAGAGCAGTAGACTCTGGAGGTGGAGGAGCAGTGATGCTAAAGAGTACTGAGTGGACCATGGTGAGATAGAAAACAACACATGAATATACCCATTTATAAGAAATATATATACTTCTTATACTTTCTTTCCTTTCTCTCAGTCTCTGCATCCTGTCTTAGCTTATGAGCTTATTTTCCACACAACAATTCAGGTTAATTTACCCACATTAATATTGGTGAACACTCAATTCTTACTGGATATGTTTACTCTAGTTACATAATTACTTTGTACAAATTCATATCACATCATCATCAAAGTTCCTGTGTGTGAGAAATGGTTTAAAACAAAACATTCACTAACAGCTTATACAGTAACTGATGCCAACATCAGCTGCAAAAGCTGTTAATGAAGTTCCAAAATTTAATAATCCATAACTTTCTCAATCAAACCTGTAGCTGTTTACAAGAAAGGTTGAATTGAGAGCAACTACCTTCTTCTGAAATGTCCAGATTCAACTTTTCTTGGATAAACATGACCTGGATGAATCTTTACAGATGTGTAGGTTTGTCTAACCCTTTCTCTTGTTCTCCCTCTCTCAGTACAAGAATCACAGGGGTTCAGTGGAGCCTGAAGCTGATCTGATGTTTTAATAAAACAAAATATAAAGCCAGTGACGTGTTATTTCTTTGTGGAAAAAGTACCTCACATATTTTATTGTTAGCCTCTTTAGTGATTGTAACGTTGCTCCTGTTGACCTGATTCAACCATTTTTTCCTCCTCTCCACGCCAGCTGGGAAACCAAACATTCATACTCATTTTTCTGACAGACAGTTCAAAGACACAAACCACTTAACATGCTGTTTTCTAACTTTATTGGAGATTTATTAAATTAATACATGACAATCATTGATAATCACCTGTCTGTTCTATCTGAAGTCCTAAAGATACATTAGTCAGTAAGCTCAATTAACCCTGGTACCATGGAATTACTAAAAGGTATGTTAGAAAGGTAAATCTCATCTAAATTTTGTGTGTTTGCAACACTTTCCAATGTAAGGTTTGCCAGAAATGTCCATAAGGTAGGTGATTGTAGCTGTTATTGTCAAAATATATGTCCTCCTTTAAAAAAAAAATAGTAATCTAATTAAATTTATGTGTCAGTGTGCTGTACACATATTGTAAATCAACGCATTTGTTCTTTAAATGACCAGAAATCACTTAAAATCGCCGCTTTGTCGCTTCTCTCGGCCATTTTGAATTGCCCGCCTAAGACTTCCGGAACTATCTGCGGTCTCCATGAACCACGTGACGATGTAGCGTTTTGGACCCCGCTGATGCAACTCTCTCTTAAAGGGCTCTGGTCCTTACCACATTAACAGGAAGAAAGACCATGATGCACTTGGTGGAACAACAACAATACGACTCAATGCTGCCGTCTTGTGACCAAAGTCTGCCATCACATCTAACACTGTGGAAATCCACTTACAATCTACTTCACACTTACTTTAAATTGAACAATGTTACTCTCAAACAAAACAATCAAGAACATATGTATTTACATTTACACGACTTTTAGAACTATATCCAGTTCCAAAGTGGGAAAATCGCCTATGACTATTTTTCATTTCTTTATTTCATTTCTTTATTTATTTGAAAGGGGACAGTGTACATTAATCAACATATAGACAATGTAAATGTACCCGAGTTAGCTAAAAGGTGCTAATTTTCATCGGTAGTCCAACAGCCAGTTGTAAAAAAGGCAGCCTTAAAAGTAATCACAGGTATAAAATCACAAGATAAAATTACATACAAAACATTATGGTTAAGAAATACAGTTCATGTAAAATAATTAATATACTAATAATATAATAATATAATTAAATGCTCGCAGAAAGCATTAGTGCCCGCAAGTTTGGCTCTCTACAAGCCATTTTTTTGCATTCTTTTTTGAATGAAAAGAATGACAAGGACTCTCTAATGGTTTCAGGCACTGTGTTCCATTGCTGAGCTGCTCTTACGGAGAAGACAGCCTGACCAAAAGCTGTTTCTCCGGGGATGATGCAGTCTTCCCTTACTGCCCCTCAAGTTACCCTGACCTTACTAGACCTGAAATGTATGAGGTCACATAATGGAGGAGGTGCTAAACCATGTCTGATTTTATAAATTAAACAGATGTTTTTGAATTTAATGAGATTGTCCCAGGTAAATAACTGATATTTCCTCAGGATACTAAAGTGGTGGTAATGGTATGGTTTTTTATCCAATATTTTAAATGCTTGTTTGTATAATGTTTCTAGTGGTTTTATTGTTGTAGAGTGAGTATTGGACCAGCTTATTAAACAATATGTTATGTGGGATAAAATCATGGAAAAGAAATATGATTTAGCAGCTTCAGTTGAAAGGAAATCTCTGATGAATCTGAAGTTTGCTAGACTGAACTTAATCCTATTACTAATTTTTTTGACATGAGTTTTGAAATTGAGCTTTGAGTCTATATGTAATCCTAGATATTTGTATTCTGTGACGACCTGTAATCTTTTTCCAAATATTAAAATTTCGGGTTCTATATTTATATTGTTTTTTGAAAAGAAAATGGTAACTGTTTTGGATATGTTTAATTGCAGACATGATTGCTCAAGCCAGGTTGAGATCAGTGACATGGCCTCTGTTAGTTTTGAGGCAACTTCCTCGTTGGATTTTCCATAGGCCAGGATAACTGTGTCATCTGCATACATCAAAGTGTCACAGTTCTTATACACAGTTGGTAAATCATTGATGTATATACTAAAAAGAATTGGACCTATAATTGAACCTTGTGGAACACCAGTTGATAATAGTAAGGGGGCAGAGTTATATTGGTCAACTCTTACACTTTGTAAACAAGTTGAAAGATATGAATTAATGAGGCTAACAAATTTGGAGGAAAAATTAAATGCATGAAGTTTGTGCAATAAAAGTGAATGGTTAACTGTATCGAATGCTTTACGAAGGTCTAGGAAGATTGCTCCCACTATCCCTCTGTTGTCCATATTTGATTTAACCTTTTTCAGAAAATAACATGTTGTGGTCTCCGTGGAATGATTATCCCTAAATCCAAACTGCATCAAGTGCAAAGGTCATTTTATGGGATGACTTTCGCACAGCACCCCCAGCTGTGACTGACTTCCAGCGCCCTTGCATAAATGTTGTGGTGTGGAACAACATTCTCAGATGTCCACTGACTTTGGACCATTGGAGGCTTTTTGCATGATTGTCCTGTTAATCATCTACTATTGTGTTATAGATTATTGCTATAAAACCTGCCCTGACGGTTGAACTGTGTTTGGCCAACAATTTTACAAGTTCCACAACACTGAATAGCAGTGGGCTGATGCAGAGGTACGTTTTCTGTTAACTGCCACATTGTATTTGTGATCACTCAGTTAGTAATGGTCATCATATGGAGGTTATTGAATTTACACAGGATCATTTGTTCCATTATCCACTCTGTTGGTACACACAGTTCAAGCATGTTCACGTAGTCGTTTTAGGAATTCTCTCTTATTTTTTTTGTCTCTTTTGGTCTTTTGCTTCACACATTGTCTTTGTGTTGTGGGAATCTGGCTTCCCTTCAAACCTCAGACAGTACAAGTTCATCAGAGAGATGATTCGTAAAGTGACTGGTGTAGATAAAGCAGCTTGGATTGGACGCTACGATGTAGCAAAGGTGAGCATTTTTGCAAATTTTGATCTGATTTAGTTGTCCCCTGTGTGCCTGATATTGAATGTATTCTGTTTGTAATGTACCTTTTTGTAATGTGACTAGTGTGATGTGGACTATTTTAACAGGACATAACTTTAATTAATAATTACACATGTTTAACTACAATTGTCAAACATTGTCATGTGATCATAGAAAAACATGTTGCAGGTGTGTGAGTCGAAGTACGCAGGGAAGGTATATATATAACGCTGGGTTTCCTTTTCAACGACACCCTGATACCTGCTACTGCTGCAAGTGGAACATCATCTGATCATCACAACAAGGTACGGCTCTCATTCTTATCTACAGAAACGAGTTTTGATCTGTTCATTATTACTTTTTGTGTTCACTTCCAAGGAAAAACCCTTTTTATGTAGTTCTTTATAATTCCTTGCTTCTGTAAAACTTACTAAAAATATTAATTTATCCTATCTCTATCTTCTATTTATCCGGTATCACCAAATCTCATTGCTGTACTAACACTTTTGAAACTGTTATTTTAAGTTTGTAATTAGAATTCAAATCCTTATCTATGGTGCATTACTTCACTAATATACTTTTTCTTTACACAGATGGCATCAGCTCTTCATTTCATTGCGATCCTCTGTTTGACGAGTGGAATGTGGATTGGAGGCAATGTAAGTCATAAAATAATTATTAAAAAGGTTTACGGTTATAACACCTAAAATCTACATAAAACCTTTCCTGCAAGACTTGTACATCCCAACAAAAATTATAATAATGATTTTTTTATTAGAAATTGCAATAAAAGGAAGTGAACAAAACACATTTTGATAAACAAAACTCAACGTCCTGTCACCTGTATTTTTGAAATCAAATCTAAAGTTGCAAATGGAAGCAAAGTTAAAAAAAAGTTCAATACTGAATATTTCTGTGTCTTCACAGGCATCAAGTGAGGCAAAATCAGGTTAGTGCTTCTCACCGTGGTGGATGAGAAATAGTTGCACTTGATCCTACGATTGCTACTTACTTACCTTTTTATAATGTGTCCATAAATGTTGTGGTGTGGAACAATATTCTCAGATGTCCACTGCCTTTGGACCATTGGAGGCTTTTTGTACGATTGTCCTGTTAATCATCTACTATTGTGTTATAGATTATTGGCATGAAACCTGCCCTGACGGTTGGACTGTGTTTGGCCAACAATGTTACATGTTCCACAACACTGAACAGCAGTGGGCTGATGCCGAGGTACGTTTTCAGTTATAACTGCCACACTGTGTTTGTGATTTCTCAGTTAGTAATGGTCCTCATTTGAAGGTTATTGAATTTACACAGGATCCATTGTTCCATTACCCACTCTGTTGGTACACACAGTTCAAGCATGATCATGTAGTCCTGTTAGGACTTCTCTGTGTTATTTTTTTGGTCTCTTTCGGTTTTTTACTTCAGACTTTTTCTTTGTCTGCAGCGTTTGTGCACTTCTCTCGGTGGGAATCTGGCTTCCCTTAAATCCGCAGACGAGTACAAGTTCATCAGAGAGATGATTCGTAAAGATACTGGTGTAGATAAATCAACTTGGGTTGGAGGCTATGATGCTGCAAAGGTGAGCCTTTTAGCAAAAAATAGAATATGATTTAGCTGCCCCCTGTGTGCCTTAAATTGAATATATTCTGTTTGTAATGTACCTTTTTGCAATGTGACTAGTGTGAGGTGAACTATTTTTAACAGGACATAACTTAATCCTTCATAAAAAAATCCAACCAACTGTATAAACTCTCTGGGTATGCGTTAAGTTAAAGGCTAAAGAACTCTAGCTAAATGATAGTGAACAGAACTGTGGAGTTCAAACCATTAAAAAATAACATTTAAAATGAAAAACCTAACTTACTGTTACTGATCCATGATCAGTTTTCACAGTTTTTTTTAACCAAAATAGTTCCTCCTGAAACATGCTCACAGCAACATCTGTGGATTATCTTTATTACCAGGGACATGATTTCTGAAAAAAGGTTTTGCAAAAGGTAATTTTTCATTTCATGTTTTCGTCATCAAAAACAAAATTATACATGAGCTTAGCACTGGATATTTCTTCACAATCAGCATGGATAGATGCCACTAGGGGTGAAAACATTTTTTTGTGATTGCCGTAAATTGACACTTAAATACCTTTTTTTTTCAGGAGGGTGTGTGGCTGTGGAGTGATGGTTCCAAGTATGACTTCAAAGGCTGGGCTCCAGGGGAACCCAACAATGCTGGTGGAAGAGAGAACTGTATGGAGATTAACCTTGCAGGTACAACTTAATTATCTGATAGAAACCTTATATTGTTGGCTTTCCCCCTCATTGTTGGATGTTTACTTCTCTTACTCTTTGTTTTTCAGTATGAGTTTTCATTTGCAACTGTGAATCATGTTATAAGTAAAATCCAAACATGTCATTGTGAGAACTTTTCCTCTGAGGCCTCTAATGTGCAATTATTGTTTCTTTAAAAAAATATCTGTCTTCAGGAAAAGATTATGTCAACGATGCCAACTGTGATATCAACAAATCCATTGTTTGTGGCATGCGCCTGTGAAGATCGCCGCCCTACACCAGACGCTGACACATCCCCGATAATGATGTCACAACCACCCTGATGGTGTCACAGTTCTGATATATTTCAGTTGAATCAATAAAAAAAATATATCATGTTTAGCTATCTGTCTCACCTCTTTATTTTGCTATCTCATGCACCACTGAAGCTCCTCTCTCTACTCTTGAATTTGGTATCAAAATGATCCCCATATTTAAAGCATATACTCAAAGCAAAACAAGACTATGACAAATGTCAAAGTAAAAATGGGAGTCAATAAGTCAACACATTTTATGAAAAGTTTTTCATTAATACCAATACTAACCAAAGAGGCATATTGTAAACATTATAGCAGTAGAAAACAGATTTCAATAGTAAACTCTTTGTTTAGCATACAAGTGGCAAGTATAGTAATCATAGTAGATCTGTCAGTTTTCGTTTAAGCATTCACACCTGAAAGTCCGCTCCAAGGTCAGAAACAAAGTTTTGGTTTGGTTTCACACTAATGACCTTTATGGGACAGACTTGCGTCGTGTCATAATCATTTATGTGGGCTGCGTCTCACAATACTTGACACTGGTTTGAAACCAGTTCCATGGGTAGATTTATCAAGAATGAACAAATAATGGAGCAACAGATGGATATCATTGCTTCTATAGTCTTATTTTTATGTCATAAGGTTACTACCTGCAGCACCAGCAATAGCCAACTCGAGGCTCGTTCAAATTTGTTAAATAAACTAGTGCACCTCCGTTTGAGACAAGACGAAAGACGTGCTTCTATAGAGGCTGTCTGTTTCAACATATGAGCTGTCACCGGAGATTTATAATTGTGTCCTTATTTCAGTGCATTTCCCCATGCATTTTTATATTGCTGGTTTATACCCTAACCATGTAAACCATGTAAATAGTCTGAAAGTCCGGACCATCCAAAAATGCTGTACCAGTAGAGACGAACCGAACTATGGTTCAGTTTTATCCTACATACCTACCTACTACCGTTTTTGTCGTACCTAATTTTGTCTGTTTGGTCCGCACCGTGGTCCCGGGGAGGTTTTACACCTATAATTTTGGTTCGGATAAAACTGATCAATCCAAAGGTCCAGACCAAACAAGGTCGCAAAGCAGCTGGGCCGGACTCTGTCTCCCCTTCCACCCTGATGCACTGTGCTGATCAGCTGTCTCCGGTGTTCACAGACATTTTTAACACCTCACTGAAGTCGTGCCATGTGCCAGCCTGCTTCAAAGCCTCCACCATCATCCCTGTCCCCAAAAAACCAAGGACCACGGGAATAAAACGACTACAGACCTGACCTGACCTCTGTGGTAAAGAAGTCTTTTGAGCGCCTTGTGTTGTCCCACCTTAAATCCATCACAGACCCAGTCACAGAGCCAACTTTAGATTGTAGATGATCGCCTTTCACTACATCCTCCAGCACCTGGACTCCCCAGGATCCTGTTTGTGGACTTCAGCTCTGCTTTCACCACCATCTTCCAGGCCCTGCTGCAGGACAAGCTCTCCCAGCTGAACGTGACTGACTCCACCTACAGTTGGATCACAGACTTCCTGACAGACAGGAAACAGCACGTGAAGATGAGAAAACATGTCTCTGACTCCAGGACCATCAGCACCGGTTCACCTCAGGGCTGCGTTCTTTCTCCTCTTCTCTTCTCCCTGTACACCAACAGCTGCACCTCCAGTCATCAGTCCGTCAAGCTCCTGAAGTTTGCAGATGACACCACCCTCATTGGGCTCATCTCTGGTGTGGATGAGTCTGCCTACAGGTGGGAGATTGACCATCTGGTGACCTTTTGCAGCCAGAACAGTCTGGAGCTCAGAAAGTGGAGATGGTCATGGACTTCAGGAAGAGCACAGCCCCACCCTCCCGCATCATCATGAGCAACTCCCCCATCGTCAATTTGGACTCCTTCAGCTTCCTGGGCACCATCATCTCCCAGGACCTCAAGTGGGAGCTGGAAATCACCTCCCTCACCAAAAAGGTTCAGCAGAGGATGTACTGCAGCAGCTGAAGAAATTCAGCCTGCCAAAGACAATGATGGTGCACTTGTACAGCGCCATCATTGAGTCCATCCTCACCTCCTCCATCACCATCTGGTTAGCTGCTGCCACTGCCAGGGACAAAGGAAAGCTGCAGCATATCATTCACTCTGCAGAGAAGGTGATTGGCTGCAATCTCCCATTGCTTCAGGACCTGTACACCTCCAGGACGGCTCCCAGGACTCTGCAGCTGACCCCTCCCATCCCTGTCACAAACTGTTTTAGACTCTCCGCTCTGGCAATAGGCTGCGAAAACCTCTCACCACAAAAACAGCTTCTGCCCGTCTGCAGCTAGCCTCATCAACACCCCACTGACACTCCCCGCCCTAAATAATACAATCGTCTCTGCACATGTAAATATCACTTCATGTAATATCATGCACAAACCTGGTACAATGCACATATTAATTAATGTCTCTATTCTTCTGTTATTGTTATATAACTTGCATTTGTTTACATATTGATATTTATCTACATCTATGTATGTCAACTGTATGTCTGTCATACAGTAACACCAAAGAAAATTCCTTGTATGTTTAAAACAATACTTGTCAATAAAGCTCCTTCTGATTCTGATTCTGAGGTAAATGTGAAAGCCCCCTTAGGCTCATTGTGAATGTGTGTGAATGGGTGAATATGATGTACTATATTTAGATAACAAGGTTTTTAATCAAAGTTTTCATGAAAAACGTAAAATAATTTGACTTACTGACTCCAAATTTTAATTTGAAATTGTTCTGTCACAGTGTCATTGTCTTGTTTTGCTTCTCTGTATCTCACGTCCCTAACTAGTTGACATGTGGGGATCATTTTGATCAAATTCAAGAGTAGAGAGAGAGGGGAGCTTTGGTGGTGGCACGAGAGAGCAACATAAAGAGGTGAGACACATAGCACATGATATATTTGTTTATTGATCCAACTGAAATATATCAGAAATGTGACATCATCAGTGGGGTTGTGTCAGCACCTGGCGTAGGGCGTGGATCTTCACAGGCGCACGCCACAAACAAAAGATTTGGTGATATCACAGTTGGCATCGTTGACATAATCTCTTCCTGAGAACGAAAGAAACAATAATTGCACATTAGAGGCCTCGGATACAAAGTTCTCACAGTGACATTGTTAAGGAAGTAAAACAAAGAGTAACAGATGAATGAAAACAAAGAGTAAGAGAAGTAAACATCCAGCAATGAGGGGAAAGCCAACAATATAAGGTTTCTATCAGAAAATTAAGTTGTACCTGCAAAGTTAATCTCCATACAGTTCTCTCTTCCACCAGCATTGTTGGGTTCCCCTGCAGCCCAGCCTTTGAAGTCGTACTTAGAACCATCACTCCACAGCCACACACCCTCCTGAAAAAAGATTGTAAGAGTTTATAACATTTGGTTGGATTTTTCAATCATGTTTTCGCTGGTGCTTTTAATGAAGGATTAGTTACATTTATGTCCTGTTAAAAATAGTCCACATAACACTGGTCAGATTCCAAAAACGGACATTACAAACAGAATATATTCAATTTCAGGCACACAGGGGACAGCTAAATCAGATCCTGTTTTTTGCTAAAAGGTTCACCTTTGCTGCATCGTAGCCTCCAACCCAAGCTGCTTTATCCACACCAGCCGCTTTACGAATCATTTCTCTGATGAACTTGTACTCGTTTGCGGTTTGAAGGGAAGCCAGATTCCCACCGAGAAAAGTACACGAACGCTGCAGAAAAAGACAAAGTGTGAAGCAAAAGTGATAGACAAAGAAAACTACTAACAGAGATGGATCAAGAATATGTTTCATCTACTAACTTCTCACTATGTGAACATGCTTGAACTGTGCGTACCAACAGAGTGGACAACGGAACAATGGATCCTGTGTAAATTCAATAACCTCCATATGATGACCATGACTAACTGAGTGATCACAAATACAGTGTAGCAGTTATAACTGAAAACGTACCTCTGCATCAGCCCACTGCTGTTCAGTGTTTTGGAACAAGTAACATTGTTGGCCAAAGACAGTCCAACCGTCAGGGCAGGTTTTGTAGCAGGAATCTAAAACACAATTGTAGATGATTAGAAGGACAATCATGCAAAAAGCCTCCAATGGTCCAAAGGCAGTGGACATCTGAGAATATTTTTCCACACCACAACATTTATGGACACATTATAAAAAGTTAAGTAAGAAGCAATCGTAGGATCAAGTGCAGCTATTTCACCTCCACCACTCTGAGAAACACTAACCTGATTCTGCCTCACTTGATGCCTGTGAAGATACAGAAATAATGAGAATTGAATTCATCTTGGCTTTGTCTCTACTTGCAACTTTAGATTTGAATTCAAAAATACAGGTGGCAAGACGTTGAGTTTTATTTATCAAAATGTATTTTGTTCACCTCTTTTTATTGCAAATATTCTTGAAATGATCAATTTTATTTTTTACAAAACATAATATTGGACTGTAAGAGCTCTTGCAAGACTGGTTAGTTATTTATTTAGATGTTATAAAGGAAAACTTTTTAAATTAAATTAATATTTTCTTACTTACATTGGCTCCAATCCACAGTCCACTGGTCAAACAGATGACCGCAATGAAATGAAGAGTTGATGCCATCTGTGTAAAGATAGTATGTTAATGAAGTATTACACTGTAGATAAGTATATGCATTCTTTTAATGTGATATTCAATAACAACATAAAATTGGCCATTTCAAAACTTCTTATTACAGCAATGCTATTTGTTAGACAGGAAGATAAAATAACAAAAGTATTAAGTTTTAGAGAAACAAGGTATTATTATTAATTAACTACATGAAAAGGGGTTTTCCCTGGAAGTGAACACTAAAAGTAACAATGAAAAGATCAAAACTCGTTTCTGTAGATAAGAATGAGAGCCGTACCTTGTTGTGATGATCAGATGATGTTCCACTTGCAGCAGTAGCAGGTAGCAGGGTGTCGTTGAGAAGGAAACCCAGCGCTTATATACCTTCTCTGGGTGCTTCGACTCACACACCTGCAACATGTTTTTCTATGATCACATGATATTGTTTGACTATTGTAGTAAAACATGTGTAATCTGTACATAGGCCTATAGCTATCACCTACAGCATGTACTTCAGAGATTCAAACAGGGGTCTGTGGAGTGATGCTACCCTGTGGGTGTTTGCGATTTATGTTTGTTAAACCTCACAGTCTAGTGTAATCTACTATCAGTTACAAACAAGGACTATCTGGAAATTAAGCAGACATCATTGAATGGCATTGTTTTGGACTCTAAAATCTCAAATCATCAAATCATTGTAACTAACCACATAAACCCACCATTTATTTATTATTGTCGCTGCTTTCTTTAAGTTATGCCGCTTTGCTCTATACAACATAAGGAAAATCAGGCCCTACCTCACTCAGTATGCCACCCAGCTTCTGGTACAGGCCATGTTTATCTCTCTTATTAAAGTCGGTGGTATAAAGAACAGTATTCAGTCTTCATGTAAAAGAACTGACAATTTCAGCCAACCTGCAGTTTTCTGGGAGTTTGTTCCAGATATATGGAGCATTAAAACTAAATGCTGCTTTTTCAGGTTTAGTTTTGATTCTGGGCAAAGAGAGGAAACCTGTTCCAGGTGACCTGAGAGGTCTGGATGGTTAACATGCAGGTGTGAGTCAGCTGCATGTTCATGGGATGACTAAGAAGCAGCCTGAGCTTGCTGCAAAGCTGCACATTCTCTCCCACCATGCTCCCCTTCCAGGCTGGCCTTAACCCACATGTACGGCAACACCATCCCCTTAGTTAATTTCCAAATAGTCCATGTTTGTAACTGTTAGTAGATTGTTAAACCTCACAGTCCAGTGCAAACACCCACCGGGTAGCATCACTCCACAGACCCCTGTTTGAATTTCTGAAGGACATGCTGTAGGTGATAGCTAAAAGGCCTATGTACATAACAGATTACTTGTGTTTTACTACAATAGTCCAATAATATCATGTGATCATAGAAAGACATGTTGAAGGTGTGTGAGTTGAAGCACCCAGAGAAGGCCTTTAAACGTTTTGTTTCCTTCTCAACGACACCCTGCTACCTGCTACTGCTGTGGAAGTGGAACCTCATCTGATCGTCACAACAAAGTACGGCTCTCATTCTTATCTACAAAAAACATTTTTTAGTGGTTACTTCCAGGGAAAACACACTTTTCATGGAGTTCTTAATAATACCTTGTTTCTGTAAAACTTACTAACTTTGTTATTTTATATTCCTGTATCACCAAATAGCATTGCTGTAATAAGAAGTAAAGAAATTAAAATTCACATTAAAATAATGCATTTAATTATCTACGGTGCATTACTTCATTAACATACTGTCTTTACACAGATGGCATCAGCTCTTCATTTCATTGTGGTCCTCTGTTTGATCAGTGGACCGTGTAGTGGAGACAATGTAAGTACAGCCCAACATTATGCTTCCAACATTAATGAAATTGAATGTTTTAAGAAATTCTGAAATATAATGAAGTGAACAAAACATATTTTGATCAATACAACTCTGACAATGTATTTTTAATTAAAAAAATAGAGGCAAATCCTAGATGATTTTCACACTGAAGATCACTTCTGTGTCTTCACAGGCATCAAGTGAGACGGAATCAGGTTAGTGCTTCTTAGAGTGGTGGAGGTGAAATACTGTAGCTGCACTTGCTCATTACTTACCTGTTTTTAATGTGTCCACTGTCCGTAAATGTTTTGTTCAGGGAAAATTTTCTCAGACCTCCACTGGCTTTGGACCATTAGAGTCTTTTTGCATTATTATTCTTCTAATCATCCACAATTGTGTTTTAGATTATTGCTATAAAACCTGCCCTGACGGTTGGACTGTGTTTGGCCAACAATGTTACATGTTCACAACAGTGGAAATGGACAACAGTGGGCTGATGCAGAGCTACGTTTTCTTGAAGTGGAAAGCGCCAGTACTCGACATTCACATGTTTGCCCCCCAAGTGTAACTACAAAGTATAATGTTAGTATAATATTATAATTTACAGGTCACACAATTGAGTATTTCTAACATTATAAAAGTTTATTAGTTGAGATCCAACAATTCAATTTTTTTCACAAATAAAACTTTTCTGATATTACACCCTTGTGGTTAAGATTTGATTAGGGCTAATGTTTGTGTATTCATTCTAATTTCAGACAATACTATAGGCTACTAATAAAGCTTTTCATTAGTAGGCTATATTAATTCTAGTGGGACAAAACAGCTGTTTCACTTTTGTTGTTGTTTTTATTCATTAAATTATTGTGGAATAAAAATGCTCTACATGGTGGTCAGTCTTTGTTAATGAACCAGTTCTCAATTTAAAAATTTTGCTGATTGCTGTCAACAAGGGCATCACTTTGTATTGAAGAGTGGTGGGGACATAAAGGCCCAGATTAGATGCTACAATATATGAGTTGGGGGGAGGGAGTCGTCTAAGGGTCCTGCCCCATAAGAGTTTGAGCATTAAAGTCTTAATTGACTGCAATCTCGAGACGTTTTCTGCACCACTTGGTGGTATTTATTTATATGAAGAGAAACAAAATGGCAGGTGACAACACAAAATATAGTTATTGAATTCACACAGGATCCATTGTTCTACTATCCATTCTGATGGTACACACAGTTCAAGATTGTTCACGTAGTGAGATGTTAGTTGATGAAAGGAATTCTTGATCCAGCTCTGTTTTTAGTTATCTTTTTTTTCCCCTCTCTCTTTTGCTTCACACTTTGTCTTTTTCTGCAGCGTTTGTGCACATCTCTTGGTGGGAATCTAGCTTCCCTCCAAACCGCAGACGAGTACAAGTTCATCAGAGAGATGATTCGTAAAGTGACTGGTGGAGAGAAATCAACTTGGGTTGGAGGCTACGATGCAGCAAAACAGCATTTTAGCAAAAACAGGATATGATTTAGCTGTTCTCTGTGTTCCTGATATTGAATATATTCTGATACCATGTACCCATTTGTAATCTGACCAGTGTTATGTGTACTATTTCTAACAGGACAAAACTGAAGCCAGTGCTTGAAGTGGGCCGGTACGCCCCGGTATGCAGTACCGGGACCTCGAAATTTTACTCTTTGGATGGGGGCGGGACATTTAGAAATATTGACAGATAGGTGACACCATCAATGTCACCATCATTTTTTGAAAGCTTTTGTTAAAAATGTTTTTAAAAAAAGCAACAAAAATTTTATATAACAAATGAAACAATGGACAGTAAGAAAAGATGCAATGCAATTGAAATATAGAAAAAACTAACGTGCATAATTGAAGAAAATTGTATAAACTCTCTGTATATGCATTAAGTTCAAGGCTAAAAAAACTCTAGTGCTAAATGATGGTGAATGGAACTTTGTAGACCATTAAAATCATTCAAACTATTAAAAAAAAATACATTTAAACTGAAATAATAACTTACTGTACCTGATCAGTTATCACACTTACCAAAATAGTTCCTGCTAAAACATGCTCACAGCAACATCTGTGGATTATCTTTATTAACATTGACATTATTTCTGAAAAAAGCTGTTTTAAAAGGTGATATTTTATTTCATGTTTTAGCGTCCAAAACAAATTTCCCTTTATTGTGTTAGACTGGGATATAAATCTCAGCGGTGGATCTTTCTTCACAATCGGCATGGCTAGACTAGTGGTGAGGATGTATTTTTGATTTGATAATGTCACCTTTTTTCAGGAGGGTGTGTGGCTGTGGAGTGATGGTTCCAAGTTTGACTTCAAAGCCTGGGCTGCAGGGGAATCCGACAATGCTGCCGGAAGAGAGAACTGCATGGAGATTAACTACGCAGGTATAAATTCATTATCTGATCGAAACTTTATATCGTTGGCCTTTTCCCCAGTTTTGTTTGTTTTGTTTCTACTTTGTTTTTCAGTATGTGCTTTCATATTCAACTGTGCTTGGCTGTCACAATTGTTATAACACAGGTTTTTTATATGAAGACAGTTTTACTTACGTAATTGAGCAAAGGCAAACATTGTCATTGTAAGAACTTTTAATCGTAAGCCTTTAATGTGCAATTATTGTTTCTTCAAATCTTTTTTTTCTTCAGGAAGAGATTATGTCCACGATGCCAAATGTGACGTCAACAAAGCTTTTATTTGTGGCATGCGCCTGTGAAGATCTACGCCATGTGAACACATCCCAATTGATGATTTCACAACCCCGCTGATGTCACAATTGTGATATATTTCAGTTGAATAAATAAACAAATATACCATGTTCAGCTAAACAAACTTAAAATGTAGGTGAGGCAGTCTAAAACAAAGCAAATGAATCCAAAAATCCTAATGACAAAGTAAATCCACAATCCCTAACATAAGAACAAATGCTGAAACACGACACATCCACTGAGATGTACACAGAGGAGAGAGGGGCAGACCAACTAAATACACCAGAGAGGTGGACATAATGAGACACAGGTGATTCTGAAATCAGGAAGACAGGAAGCAAAATAAGACAATGACACTAGTGACAGAACTTCAAAGTAAAACAGAAAACATGAAACACTAACTCCAGAACTGTGAGAGATTCAGATAAAACTGGACCTCATTGGCACCCTTTCATTGGCATCTGATAAGCATACTGGTTAAAAAGAATATGTAATCGTGAGTTAATAAGTCTCTGGGTCCTTAGGGACTTTTATTCACGCATTCTTGAATATTCTATTCAACCAACCTAGTCAAGTAAGTGTATAAAAGTATAAGTTTCTTTGTGTTTTAATATTGTTTAGTGAGAGCAGGCCAGAGATATTCAGTTTGGAACAATAAGTGTTCCATCCACTGTGCATTGTGTCAGATATAACCACTGTGTATCACGGTTATTTCTAGGGAATGTACTTTGCTTTATTTTCCTTTTTTAACCAACATGAAGAGTTGATAAGATCACTTTAAAATATTATGCTTACTGCCTAGCTTACTATTGTTGCCTGTGTATGTTATTATGGACATGCACCTAGCCAAACCATTTGCATATGAGCTGCCTTCTCTAACAGCTCAGACCCCAGTACAGTTTCCATCCATCCATCCATCCATCCATCCATCCATCCATCCATCCATCCATCCATCGTCAACCACTTATCCTGCTTACAGGGTCGCAGGTTGCTGGAGCCTATCCCAGCTTACACCGGACGAAAGGTGGAGTACACCCTGGACAGGTCGCCAGTCCATCGCAGGGCCCAGTACAGTACGATTATTCTTAAATTTCTATGGACATAACTTTTATGTCAAGAATTATTGAGGTAGAAACCCATTGTTGAATTAGTAGGGAAAGCTTACATACTAGAGGGAGACGTGTTAGTCATGCGTAAAGCCCAACAGGACAGTTTTATCCACCAGTATTTACTCTCTCCCTTCTTCTCAAAACTGAGTGTTTTAAGAATAATAATAGCTGGTAGCTGCTGAATGAAAGCCAAGATTAGTTTTAAGAGCGATATTCGGTTTAATGAATTCACTGTTGAACATAACTATAAAATAAACTTGTGTGCAAAGAAAAAAAACAGTGTTTACTGTTGAAATGTTCTTTACTATTTTAGTGTTTACAAGATGTCTCTTAGCTTTTTTATCAGAGTATTCATGAAAAACTTTTCATAAATTGAGCTGACTTATTGACTCCCAATTTTACTTTGAAGTTGTTCTATCACAGTGTCATCGTCTTGTTTTGCTTCTCTGTATCTATTTGGGTGAAGCTAGTTGAGTATATGCTCTAAATATGGGGATCATTTTGTTATCAAATTTTAAGAGTAGACAGAGGGGAGCTTCGGTGGTGCATGAGATAGCAATATAAAGAGGTGAGACAGACAGCTGAACGTGATATAATTGTTTATTGATTCAACTGAAATAAATCAGTTGAAATCTGTGACATCATCAGTGGGGATGCGTCAGCACCTGGCGTAGGGCGTAGATCTTCACAGGCGCACGACACAAACAAAAGATTTGGTGATATCACAGTTGGCGTCGTTGACATAATCTCTTCCTGAGGACAGATTTTTTTAAAAGAAACAATAATTGCACATTAGAGGCCTCAGACACAAAGACACTGTTTGCATTTCAGTTAAACAAGTAAGACTCTCTTCATATAGCACCCTCAAAAACCTGCGTTATAGCATGATTCACAGTTGCAAATTGAAGCACATACTGAAAAACAAAGAGTAAGAAAGTTAAACATCCAAAAATGAGGGGAAAAGCCATAAATATAAGGTTTCTATCAGATAATGAAGTTGTACCTGAAAAGTTAATCTCCATACAGTTCTCTCTTCCACCAAAGTTGTTGGGTTCCCCTGCAGCCCAGCCTTTGAAGTCGTACTTGGAACCATCACTCCACAGCCACACACCCTCCTGAAAGAAAAGGTTTTAAAGAGAGTTTATACAAGGAAGGATTACAGTTATGTCCTGATAAAATAGTCCACCTCACACTGGTCAGATGACAAAAAGGTAGATTACAAAGAGATTATATTTGATACCAGGCACACAGGTGACAGCTAAATCAGATCCTGTTTTTTGCTAAAATGCTCACCTTTGCTGCATCGTAGCCTCCAACCCAAGTTGCTTTATCTACACCAGCCACTTTACGAATCATCTCTCTGATGAACTTGTACTCGTCTGTGGTTTGAAGGGAAGCCAGATTCCCACCGAGAGAAGTGCACAAACGCTGCAGGAAAGAGACAAAGTGAAAATCAAAAGCAACAAAAAGACAACAGAACAATGGATCCTGTGTAAATTCAATAACATCCATATTGGATGTTCTACAGTGTAGCAGTTATAACTGAAAACGCACCTCTGCATCAGCCCACTGCTGTTCAGTGTTTTGGAACATGTAACATTGTTGGCCAAACACAGTCCAACCGTCAGGGCAGGTTTTACAGCAATAATCTAAAACACAATTATAGATCATTAAAAGGACAATCATGCAAAACCATTTTGGCCATTGGCCTCCAATGGACCAAAGCCAGTGGACATCTGAGAATATTGTTCCACACCACAACATTTATGGACAAATTTGAAAAAGTTAAGTAAGAAGCAATCTTAGGATCAAGTGCAGCTGTTTCACCTTCACCACTGTGATAACACTAACCTGATTCTGCCTTCACTTGATGCCTGTGAAGACACAGAAATATTCAATATTGAAATCATCTTGGATTTGCCCCTGTCTGCAACTTTAGATTTGAATTCAAAAACACAGGTGACAGGACGCTGAGTTTTATTGATCAAGATGTGTTTTGTTTACTTTCTTTAATTGCAAATATTCTTAAATTTTAATTTAATTTTATTAGTGTTAAAAACATAATGTTGGACTGTAAGAGCTTTTGCAAGACAGGTTTGTTAGTTATTTATTGTTTAGGTGTTATAACAGCAAGCTTTTTAATTAAATTCATATTTTATTACTTACATTGGCTCCAATCCACAGTCCACTGGTCAAACAGATGACCGCAATGAAATGAAGAGTCGATGCCATCTGTGTAAAGACAGTAATGTTAATAAAGTAATGCGCCGTAGATAAGTATATGCATTCTTTTAATGTGAATTTTAATTACAACATAAAAACGCCAATTTCATTAGGAGAAAGAAAAAATAACAAAAATAGTTAAAGAATACAAAGTATTATTGAGAACTACATGAAAAGGGGTTTTCTCTCTGGAAGTAAACTAAATTTAATCAGCAACAGATGAAAACTGTTTTCTATAGATAAGAATGAGAGCCGTACCTTGTTGTGATGATCAGATGATGTTTCACTTGCAGCAACAGCAGGTAGCAGGATGTCGTTGAGAAGGAAACACAACATTTATATACCTTCTCTGGGTGCTTCGACTCACACACCTGCAACATGTTTTTCTATGATCACATGATATTGTTTGACTATTGTAGTACAAAACATGTGTAATCTGTATGTACTTAGCCCTGTAGCTATCACCTACAGCATGTACAGAAATTCAAACAGGGGTCTGTGGAATGATGCTACCCTATGCAATTTATGTTAAACCTCACAGTCCAGTGCAATCTACAGTTACAAACAAGGAATATCTGGAAATTAGCATAATGGCATTGTTTTGAACTCTCATCATCAAATCATTGTAACTAACTACATAAACCCACCATGTTTTCCTAAACTCAGCTGATTTGAACGCAGATACATTTTTAAAAAAGCTAATAAAAAAGCTAATCACCAGGGCTCCAAGCTTGCTATACATCATCCTTTAATAAACCTCTCTTTGGTGCTTTATAATGATGACGTTATTTAACTTTAACTGTAACATCTGGGTTGTACAATCAGTGCCACAGTAATGTTCATTTACAGTATGTCTACGGAAGCCAACCTGCAGAGTAACTATTTGTGTGTTGAACCACTTGGCCATTCAGATGTGCAGGACACACATGCAGCTAATGTAAAACAAGTGCCGAAAAGCAAACTGCAGCCTGGAGGGCAAAGTAAGGGAAGTTTATTTATTTAGCACTTTGAACAACAAGGCAATCCAAAGTGCTTTACATAAAACAAAAGCAACAGGTAAATATGAAATAGACTTTGAAATACAATTTTTAAATGAGTTAAATCAAAAATTAAAATAGGAGAAAACAGGACAGTAAAAGCTAAAGTTCAGTGTTATTAATTAAGGTATTAAACTACTGCCTTAAATTAAATTTATTAAAGGCAGTGGTAAAATGAAAAGTCTTCAGTCTTGATTTAAAATAATTGAACCTAAACACTGCTTTTCCAGGCTTAGTTTGACTCTGGGGACAGAGAGCAGACCTGTTTACGGCAACCTGAGAGATCTGGATGGTTGATTTTGTTGCAGAAGGTGAGTCAATATATTTTGGTCCATGTCATTCAGTGCGTTATAAACCAACAGCAGGATTTATGAAATCAATTATCTGACAGACGGGAAGTCGGTGTGAAGACCTCAAAACTGGAATTATGTGATCCTATTTTTTGGTAACAGTGAGAACTCGAGCAGCAGCGTTCTGAATCAGCTGCAGCTCTCCGATCGATTTATTAGGGAGCCCTGTAAAGACACCGTTACAGTAGTCGAGTCGACTGAAGATAAATAAATGAACAAGTGTTTTCAGGTCCTACTGAGACATAAGTCCTTTAATTCTTAATATATTGTTAATAGTAGGCTGACTTTAATTGTCTTAATTTGGCTGCTAAAATTCAGGTCTGAGTCCTTCACTACATCAAGATTTTTGACTTTGTTTGTGGTTTTTAACATTACTGATTAAAGTTGAGTGGTGACTTTTAATCAATCATCCTTGGCACCAAAAACATTGAATTCGGTTTTATCTTTGTTTAGAAAATTCTGGCACATCGAATTGTTGATTTGTTTATACATTTACTCAGCACTTGCATGGGATCATAATCACCTGGTGATATGGTTATGTAAATACATACACACTGTTGCTAAGGAAGAACGATTAAAAATCAGCACTCCGATTTATTGCCCTGCAGGTTGGCTTCCCTAGAAATAAAAATCAATGTGGCACTGATTGAACAGCCAAGATGTTAAAGTTAAATAATGTCATCATAATAAAGCACACAAGAGTGGTCTACTCAATTATAACGTTTAGCAACCTTGGAGCCCTAAAAATATATCTGATTTGATGATGATCTGATTTGATGATGAGGTTTTTAAGAGTCCAATGCCATTGTCCACCATTCAATGACATCATCACTGATGATGTTTGCTAAATTTAGTTGACTGGACTGGAATGTGAGGTTTAACAAACATAAATCGCAAACACCCACAGGGCAGCATCACTCCACAGACCCCTGTTTGCATTTCTGAAGTACATGCTGTAGGTGATAGCTACAGGGCTATGTACATAACAGATTACACGTGTTCTACTACAATAGTCAAACAATATCATGTGATCATAGAAAAACATGTTCCAACTCCATTTTTTTTATCAGTGCCTGGTCAATTGCACTGACTGAAGAACTAACATTTCTTTGATGGTGGGAGGAAGCCGCAGCGCCCGGAGGAAACCCACGCAGACACGGAGAGAACATGCAAACTCCACACAGAAAGGCCGGGACGACCGGGGGTTTGAACCCGTGACCTTTGTAATTTAAGTATTTGTAATATTATAAAAGTTTATTAGTTGAGATTCAACAATTCAAATATGTATATTAATTCCAGTTGGACAAAACAGCTGTTTCATTTAGGTAGTTGTTTTTATTCATTAAAACTCATTTGTTGATTCATTTGTTAATGCTAAGTGCTAACTTGTCATGATCATAACCATTCATGCACAAGTTCAACATTTTAAAAGTTGGCTGTCAACAAGGGCATTATTTTGTGTATAAAAATGGTGGGGACATAAAGGATTAGGGGTGTGATGATACACTCGGGTCACCAGACCAAGACGAGATGATATTTTAACACTATTGTGAAGAAATATTTGATGCTAAAATATGTGAGTTGAGGGGAATCCTAGACAAGAATCACCAAAATTACCAGAATCACCAGACAGATGATTCGTAAAATGATTGGTGGAGATCAGTTTGGGTCAGAGTCTACGATGCAGAAAAGGTGAGCATTTTAGCAAAAAACAGTATCTGATTTAGCTGTTGGTAATCTGACAAGTGCGATGTGGACTATTTTTAACAGGACATAAAACCAATCCTTCAAAAAAAGCACCAGCGAAAACATAATTGAAAAAAATGGTTGTCCTTTTCCCCATTTTTGGTTGTTTCCTTTCTCGTTAGATTTCAGTATGTGCTTTCATTGCAACTGAATCAGGTCATATTGCAGGTTTTTCAGAGTGCTATATAAAGACAGTTTTCCTTACTTAATTGAGAAAAGACAATGTCATTGTAAGAGCTGTAAGAGCAACTTTTTTCTTCCCTCTCAACTCATCAGCACCACCTTTGCCTTCCTTTTGAATGCTTTTTATCCATGATTTTTCAGTCACAAATCACTAGGCTAGGGGTAAGGGTCATGTTTAAACCATTTTATCATATTCTGATGTGAAATTATCATATATATTCACTTGCCTAATAATTGTGCAGTGCAGTGTAAATGCAAAAGCACATAAATACAGTAATGTTCCTATAACTCCAGAGGACATTACATCATTAATGTTGGAGCCATAATAAATTTATTTAGATTAAGTCACTAATTTATAGTAATATAAGATGATTTGACTGTATATTATTCTTTCTGCTAAAATAGATCAAGAAATTTAATTATGGATCTTGATTTAGAAAACTTTTTTGAAATAACAATTGGCTACTGTCGGTGAAGACGATTACCTTGACTCCTCCTCACAAAGTAACAGGTACAATGAGGGGCTGGGGGGCAGCTGGCGGTTCCCTTTTGTTTGAACGAGAGAGGAGGATTGACGTAAGATTGTTGGAAGAGTTTGAAGGTACCACTGGAAGTCAACCACGGAGAATTTATTGTTGTTTTGTCTTTAAGTAAATAAACCTGGTATTGTAAAGAAATAGAAGGATCTCAGTGAGTGCTTTTCACACGCACACGAGTCACTGTCCTCCTCTAGAAGGGCGTCTGAGGAACATCTTTCACATCTTTCCTGGAGACTTACTGTCACCCTAATCATAACCGCTACTTGCCTTACTGTAAAACTTCCCCACAGTGTGACTGTGTAAACTGTGTTCACACAACATGACAAAAAGTAGTTCAGAGGAAACACATTCAGCCACTCATCCAGACAGCAGACAAAGAATGACTGCTTGTTTAACTAGACCTACTTTACACTCTATTACAGTTTTTGCTGTCTATTACACCTCCTCTTATGGTAAATGCAGTGCTCCTACAGGACTTTTTCTCCTGTTGAATGTTTTTTGATGGATGTTTTGGCTTTTGCAACAGATTGAGAATCAATTTAGTAGATATACATAAAAACAACTTGAAGAATGTCCTTAAAAAATCCTTCCTTTGTGAAGATCAGTTAAGGTCACATGAGGTGTCTCGCTCTGATGTCAGGATGTTGTTAAATCATTATCATAAATGACTGAAATTAACATAAAACTTCTTGCTGTTTTTTTGTTTTTTACACTTTAATGGTGTGATAGCAGACCAGGATGTTAAACAGGATTATCTTAATTAAGCACTCAGAGGTGTTTGTTTATGTGCCATTAAGGAAGTCCAGGTCACAGGTTTTCAGTGTGTGCTCTCATTATGGTGTTGACCCTAGATACACTATATCTGGACCCTGTCAAGATTCTAATGCTCTTTAAATATGTGCTTATATATTTAAGACAATTCCGAAAAGTACTCATATAATCTTTATCTTCCCAAAATGAATCTTGTATAAAGTAGGGAGGAGTGTATTTGATCACTTCATATACAAATGTTTCTTAATTGATATATTGCTTTCTTTCTTATGTGTTATCTTATTATCTTCTCTTTTATTGTTGTCTGATGTGCTCTGAAATTATATAAATACTGTAGAACTGATAAAACTGTCCACAAAAAAGTAGATCATCATTCTATCAGCTACCGAGCAGCTTCAGGTGTTGCAGAAACACAAGATTTTAAAGTTGCATTTAGAAAATAATTTTAACGTACTGTATATTAATATATTATAAAGGGTATGATATGCGATATTCAAGATACAATGACATTTTATTGATCCCCTCAAAGATCATGTACATGTTACAGCAGTACAAAAACATTTCAAAAGTTGAATTGCTGTTTAAAGTAATGAAATAAGAAAACCGCTTGAAGCGGGCTGGACCGCACCAGTACCCAGTACTGGCACCTCCACATTTTACTCTTGCGTAACGGGACATTTTCTTGCATACCGGGACTTCTCCCAAGCTGCCGGTTCTCTCCTCTGGCCTCTCCATATCAGGGAGCCTACTCTGGTCGCGCATATTTGAGTCACAAATAACTGGACTAGTGGTTAGGGTCATGTTTCAACCGTTTTATCATGTTCTGATGTGGAGTGTGTGATTGACTGGCATCCCAATCACATTAAAAGAGAGAGAAAAAGCACTTTCATTGAAAAAAACACTTGAATGAATTTACTTTCCTTTGTTGAAGGTAAATTGTTTCAATTTAAGCCAAGGAATGTCCCTGTGACACAATGTTAAGGACCTACTATGCTATTAGAAACTGTTTAAACAGGCACACAGCTCTGCTCACATTCTCAGCAACTTTCATTGTATATCTATTGTGGCATATATTTCAGCACCATGGACAGAGAGCCGAGGTCAAATGATCGTTAGATATTAGAAATTTGTTTTAATGTCACAGAAAATAAAGCAATGCATTGAATTACACGCTCATTTCTAGTAGGTAACCAAGGTAAGTCATCTTCTTTGCTTGATGATTTAGTTTTTATGTTTAATAAAACTGTTTAACTGTTTTAAATCTACATGAAGGTTTCGATAAGATTGCTTTAAAATATCACACTGGCTTGCTGACTAGCCGTTAATGTTACCTGTATCTCTTATTATCATGATATTACACCAAACCACTTGCTTTGAAATAAATGGTGCTGCAAATGATCGACCTTCTCCAATAGATCAGGCAGCCTATACAATTGTAATATTCCTAAATCATCTATAAATATAATCTTTATAACACAAAGATTTTTTGTGGCTATAACACCAGAGCAGCCCATGATTGAATGAAGCACAGAATATTAAGGAAGCTGTGCATCACAAGTAAAACCAGACAGGACTATTATCCACTCATATTTATTATCTCACTCTGCATCTAAAAAAGTATTTTTTCCTGAATAAATGAAGGCTGGTAGCCTACTGAAAGCCACGATCAGCTTCACCTGCAACATTCTATCCAATGAATGTTCGGCATCGCTGTAAAACAAAGAGCACGATGGGAATTAGAGAACACATCAAAAGAAAGTCATGCTATTCGCAACTAGAAGATTCTTTTTTTACCAGCTTAGAAATATATAAAAAATACGATCAATGTTAACTTTTAGGGACACTGAGACTATTTTACACGCCTTCATCTCATCACGCCTGGATTACTGCAACAGCCTTCTTACTTGCTTAACAAAAAATCTGTTGACTCCAGACAGTGCAGAACTCAGCTGCCAGGCTTTTAACCATAAGAAATGTGACCACATTACCCCTGTTTTAGCTTCATTACACTGGCTCCAAGTGTGTTTTAGAATAGACTTCAAAGTTTTATTGATTACTTTTAAAGCTCTTCATGGCCTCTTGCCCTGTTATATATCTGACCTTTTAGTCCCATCCTCAACAGCACGTACCTTCAGATCCTCGGTCAGATGACTTTTGTCTGTTCCAGAGTCTCAACTGAAAACTAAAGGGGACAGAGTGTTTGCTGTCAGGGCCCCGAGGTTCTGCAACAGCCTGCCAGAGGGAATCAGGACGGCCAAGTCAGTGAACTCTTTTAAGTCCCTTCTTAAAACATACTTTTATAGGCGAGCCCTATGTGTTAGGAAGGTAGGTTATAGGTAACGCAGGAATAACAACAAGTTCAGCATATGTTTCCTAAAAATAAACATTGCTCATGAGTCCTGCACCCTGAGTCCGTGTCAGGTCTGAAGTCACTGTGTTTGCAACTCAAGTCCGAGCCTCAAAATTGAGTCCCCATCTCAGTTTGCTCAATAAGTGACTATATTACTTGGCTAACACTAGCTAGTTAGTCATTACAATAATCAAACAATATCATGTGATCATAAAATTACATGTTGCAGGTGTGTGAGTCGAAGCACCAAGAGAAGGTATAAAAGCTGGGTTTCCCTCTCAACTACAACCTGCTACCTGGTGCTGCTGCAAGTGGAACCTCATCCAATCATCACAACAAGGTACAGCTGTCATTCTCACCAGTCATCGTAGCATCAGCTGTTTTGATTTATATCTACAGAAACAAGTTTTCACCTGTTCGTTATTGGGTGTCAATTCTGCAAGCATTCACTGCCTATTGTTTTCAGTAGCTTTATTACATTTAGTGTTCAGTTTCAGGAAAAAGAAACATTTTCCTGTACTTCTTTATAACGCCTTGTTCCTGTAAAAATTACTAACGTGTTATGTTATCTTCCTATCCTATATTTTCTGAAGTGTTTTCTGATTTCTTGCCTGTCATGTTATCTAATCTGTGTTTTATTGCCTTTGCACTTATATTAGCCCTTTGTAATATGGGGTTTGAAAATTGGTCAATATAATAAATTATTTTTCCTTTAATTACAATTCAGATTCAAAGACTGCATCTATGGTACATTACTTAATTAATATACTGTGTTTACTGTTTTACACAGATGGCATCAGCTCTTCAATTCATTGCGGTCCTCTGTTTGACCAGTGGACTGTGGATTGGAGGCAATGTAAGTCATAAAATATTTATTTTATAAAGATTTTTACACTTACATTTACATTTATTCATTTGGCAGACACTTTTATCCAAAGCGACCTGCATTTGAGGAAAAACATACAAGCATCAACAGAGCATCAAATACAGATCTACAACTGACAATACATACTAGTAAGAGCAAAAATAAATACTAGTAAGAGCTCATAGTACATATCACATCAATGGGGTAAAAACCTAGGGAAGGAAGTAAGAGTTAACAAAAAGTGCAATAAAACAAAAAAAGTGCAGTCAATACAAGATAATTGTAGGGATAGACGAAGAAGAGCACAGGAAGTGCATGTTAGAGGTTAGTAGTTAGAGGTGTTATAGGAGGAAGTGTTCTCAGAAGAGATGAGTTTCCAAGAGCTTCTTGAAGTTAGAGAGGGACGCCCCTGCTCTGATGGCGTGTGGTAGCTCGTTCCACCATCGTGGTGTCACAGATGAGAACAGGGACTGAGGTCGCTTTGTGTGAAGGGATCGGCAGAGCCAGGCGGCGTTCGTTGGAGGAGCGTAGCGGCCGAGAAGGAACGTCAGTTCGTATTATAGAGTTTAGGTAGGTGGGTGCAGACCCAGTAGTCACTCGCATTAGTGATTTGAATTGGATTCTGAGACAGCAGCAACATGGTCTGAAAAGGACAGTTGGTCATCAATCATGACACCCAAGTTTCTCTCCACCTTGGTTAGAGTGATGGTTGAAGAGTTAATTTGTAGGTTAATGTTATGGTGGATAGATTGCTTGGCTGGAATGACCAAGAGTTCAGTCCTAGAGAGGTTTAGTTGAAGGTGTTATGTTGTGTATGTTAGCTATTATAACAAGTAACTTCAAATAACTAATATAAAACCGTTCCTGCAAGAGCTCTTACGGCCCAACACTATGTTTTCAACATTAATACACGAAAACATTTTTATATTTCCAATAAATGCAAGTGCACAAAACACATTTTGATCAATAAAACTCAACATCCTGTCACCTGGTTTTTGTACTTCAAATCAAAAGTTGCAGACAGAGGCAAATCCAAGATGATTTTAATACTAAAGATGATTTCTGTGTCTTCACAGGCATCAACTGTATCAGAATCAGGTTAGTGTTTCTCAGAGTGTTGGAGGTGAAATACTGTAGCTGCACTTGATCCTAAGATTGCTTCTTACTTAACTGTTTCTAATGTGTCCATAAATATTTTGCTGAAGAACAATATTCTCAGACCTCCACTGGCTTTGGACCACTGGATGCTTTTTGCATGATTGTCCTATTAATCATCTACAATTGTGTTTTAGATTCCTGCTATAAAACCTGCCCTGACGGTTGGACTGTGTTTGGCCAACAATGTTACATGTTCCACTCCTCTGAACAGCGGTGGGCTGATGCAGAGGTACGTTTTAAGATATGCCACACTGTATTTGTGATCACTCAATTGGTTGTAGAAGTCCTCAAATGGATTTTATTGAATTTACACAGGATCCATTGTTCCGTTGTGCACTCCGTTGGTACACACAGTTCAAGATTGTTCATGTAGTCGATGTTAGTTGATGTTGGGAATTCTTGATCCTGCTCTGTTTTTAGTTCTCTTTCTATTTCTGTCTCTTTTCATTCTCACTTTGTTTCTTTCTTCAGCGTTTGTGCACTTCTCTTGGTGGCAATCTGGCTTCCCTCCAAACCGCAGGCGAGTACAAGTTCATCAGACAGATGATCCGTAAGGTGACTGGTGTAGATAAATCAACTTGGGTTGGAGGCTACGATGCTGCAAAGGTGAGCATGTTAGCAAAAAACAGGATCTGATTTAGCTGTCCCCATGTGCCTGTCTGATACTGAACACATTGTGCTTGTAATGTACCTGTTTGTAATCTGACCAATGTGATGTTTTTGATGATAGATTCAGGATAAATCTGGGTGTGGAAATTAAAAAAACAGTGCTTGCCCTCGCTCATTTACCACCACTGAGGTGCCCTTGAGCAAGGCCCATAACCCCCATAACGCTCAGTGGCCAGCAGACCAGGCTACAGTTATACTGGGCAGCTACCAAGCGTGAATGTGATCCGGGCCTTCCTGCAAATGAGAGGTTGCTCCCTAATGGTTTTTAAAAAAAATAAATTCTTAACAGGACACAACTATAACTAATCTTTCATAAAATGACCCAGCTAAAACATAATTGGAAAAAATCCAACCAAGTGTATAAACTCTGTGTGAATGTGTTAAGTTAAACTGAAAAAAACAACTTACTCTTACTGATCCATGATCAGTTCTCACAGTTTTTCTTTTACCAAAATAGCTCCTGCTTAAACATGCTCACAGCAGCATCTGTGGATTATATTCAGTAACATTAACATTATTTCTGAAAAAAAAAAAAGTTTTTTCAAAAGGTCTTTTTTCATTTCATGTTTTTGGCATCACAAACATATGTATACTCCCCTTTATCGTACTGGAGAGAGAGAGACATGAATCTGAGTGGTGGATATTTCTTCACAATCAGCCATAGTTGCCACTGGGGGGAATTTTTCTTTTGCGATTGGCATGAATTGACGGTTAAAACCTTTCCCTTCAGGAGGGTGTGTGGCTGTGGAGTGATGGTTCCAAATTTGACTTCAAAGGCTGGGCTTCAGGGGAACCCAACCACCCTGGTGGAAGAGAGAACTGTATGGAGATTAACTTTTCAGGTAAAAATGAAATATCTGATAGAAACCTTATATTGTTGGCTTTTTATTCCATTTTTGATTGTTTCCTTTCTTCTTTGAATTCTGTATGTGCTTTCATTTGTACATGTGAATCATCTCATTAATCATGTCTTTGCTCTATAAAGAAAGTTTTAACTGAGAAAATGCAAACAATGTAATTGGGAGAACTTTAAATATGAAGCCTCTAATGTGCAATTATTGTATCTTTACAACAAATCTGTCTTCAGGAAGAGATTATGTCAACAATATCAGCTGTGACATGAGAAAACCTTTTGTTTGCGGCCTGCGCCTGTGAAGATCTACGCCATGTGCTGACACATCGCCACTGACGAGGGCGATCACAACCCTACTGATGTCACAGTTCTGATATATTTCATTTCAATCAATAAACCAATACTTCTTGTTCAGCAATCTGCGTCATGTCTTTAAATTACATTGACTGAAACTCAACTCCCAAACATCCTGCCAGTTTTTGAAGATACTTTCTTCAAGCAGTAGTACAGGAAGTGACTCTCGGCATTCAAGAAGCCAGCAAGGGCCTCAAAGATGCCAGAATAATGACCTGGCCCTCATCCTCACCTGACTTAAATCCTACTGAGAACTTGCGGGGGCTTCTCAAACGTGAGATTTACAGTCAGATAAGACTATACACCTCTTTACACCTGCATTTGTAAGGCTGTAGATCCTGCTTCAGTGAAAGTTGATCATCAACAAATCAAGAAACTGATATATTTCGCAGTTAACTTGCAGCTTTTCTTCATGCACTTTTTGTGCTCCAGTGGACTATTAGCAACAAAATGTTTGCCCGGTGGTCATGTCTCAAACGTTTAGCTATTTCAAAAGTGTTGTATCCCATCTGAAAGGCATTTTACAGTTTCTGACTTTTCAGTGTCAGTCAAATCTCTTTCTTTGCTGCCTAAAATTTATGCACACCTTAATATGGGATGTTGATCTCCTTAGTTCACACCCTCCCTCATTACACAAATACACATCACCTGACATGCTTAAATAAAATACACATTCAACTTTATACAGCTTGGACTTGGAAACTATGCATGAAAATTATCATATATATTCACTTGCCTAATATTTGTGCCCACAGTGTAAATGCAAAAGCACATAAACACAATCATGTTTCTATCACTTCAGAGGACATTACATCATTAATTTCCTGGAGACTTACTGTAACAATAACCATAACCATAAGCCTTACTGTAAAACTTCCCCACAGTGTGACTGTGCAAACAGATAGTGTCCACACAACGTGACAAAAAGTAGTTCAGAGTAAACACGTTCAGCCACTCATCCAGACCGCAGACAAAGAATGACTGCTTGTTTAACTAGACCTACTGTACACTCTCTACCGTGACTGTGTCAACACAGTGGCCACGGTTAATATACGTTAAAATTATTTTCCAAATTCAACTTTAAAATCTTATGTTTCTGTAACACCTGAAGCTGCTCTGTAGCTGATAAAATGATGATCTACTTTTTGTGGACAACAATACAAGAGAAGATAAAAAGATAACACATAAGAAAGAAAGCAATATATAAATTAAGAAATGTTTGCACATGAAGTGATCAAATACACTCCTCCCTATTTTATGCAAGATTCATTTTGGGAAGATAAAGATTACATGAGTTCTTTTCTGAATTGTCTTAAATATATAAGCACATATTTAAAGAGCATTATAATCTTGACAGAGTCCAGATATACTGTATCTAGGGTCAAAACCATAATGAGAGCATACACTCAAAACCTGATGACCTGGACTTCCTTAATGGCCTCTCTAAACAAACACCTCTGAGTGTTTAATTAAGATAATCCTGTTTAACATCCTGGTCTGCTATCAAACCATTAAAGTGTTAAAAAAACAAACAACGAGTTTGTTTTATGACAGTTAATTTCAGTCATTTATGATAATGATTCAACAACGTCCTGCACTGTAAAGTATGAATTTCATGGTGTTCTTCTCTGCCTTCTCCATGTCAGGCAGCTGTGTGACATCTGTTCCCATTCTCTGCTGCCTGCTAAACTCTGTGGTCGGACAGAGATGAGAGAGAAGAGAAGCTCGGGTGCCTTTCAAGCAGCCGTGTGCTGAATGTAGCCCATCATTTAAAAGTATTGACAGATAGGTGTCATTTACACTGGGGACGCTGGGAACAGGTAAGAATCAGAATGTCTCCATCAATTTTTGAAAGCTTTTGTTGAAATCATTCTGAAAAACAGCTTGCAACAAGAAATCAGAATCAGCTTTATTGCCAGGTATGTGTACACATGTATTAGGCCACACTCATTGCATCATCTGATCTGTTGGCTCTGTAGGCAAACTGCAGGAGGAAAGTACTGAAAATAATCTTGACCTTTCTACTATTCTCTTAATTTCTCATTATGGAAGAATTATATTAATAAGGTTATGGATTGAATTTCTCATTCTTGCAAACCTGCATTAACTCCATTACCTCTCAAACCATTCTTTCCTAGGTGTAGGGCAAGTCATATAAGTTAAGATAAGATAAACTTTATTGTCTCCAAGGAGAGATTTTCCTTGGCCACATAGTGCACATTGCTGCTTTGAAGTCTAGACATGACATACACAGGACAAACCATACATGTCAGCACCAAACAATAGGCATTGACTTAACAGCGAAGCGAGTACAGCGATAAATATAAAAAGAAAAAAGGAACAACGCTTAATAAATTAATAAAAACCTAGGGGAGAAAATAGGTTACATAACTGGTTTATGCATTGCATTTGTCTTTCTCGCAAACCTGCATTAACTCCATTACCTCTCCAAGTGTTTCTTTCTCAGGTATAGGACAGGTCATATCCGTCTGCGGTGCTGATTATGGTCCCAGCAACTGAGCCGGGACAGTTGGCTTGCAGGTGGCTTGCACACGTCAAAGTGAGTACCTTTGAGATAATAAACGGCGGTTTCACTCTACTGAGGCTAAACGTGCGCACTCAAGCTTGTACTACTACAATTGTGTCTACCCTTACTGACGTTACACTTCCCAGCCCCCAACTCTAACTTTAATCACCACAACTACAACCACCACTTTCTAGAGCTGTACAAAGTACAAAAGCACACAAACACAGCTGTGTTCCTATAACTTCAGAGGACATTGCATCATTAATTTCCTGCAGACTTACTGTAACCCAAACCATAACCACTACTTGCCTTACCGTAAAACTTCCCCACAGTGTGACTGTGTAAACAGATTTCTGTCCACATATCATGACATAGAGTTTGCTTAGAGCAAACACATTAAGCCATTTATTCAGACAGCAGACAACGAATGACTTCTGGTTTAACGAGGCGTACTGCACACTCTCTAGTGTGGCTCTGTGTCAGCACAGTGGACACAGTTAATATGCATTAACATTATTTTCCAAATGCAGTTTTAAAATCTTCTGTTTCTGCAACACCTGAAGCTGCTCTTTAGCTGCTAAAATGATAATCGCTTCAATTTATATGATTTTCAAGCACATCTGCATTTAAACTGTTTGGGAAATGTGTCCTTCTCATTAATTGTCTTAAATATAGACGTAGATATTTAAAGAGCACCATGATCACGATACTTGTCAATGTCAAGCTACACTGTATGTAGTAGATTACTCCTTTGGTGTTAAATCTAAGTTGACACCATAATGAGAACAAACACTCAAAACCTAATGACCTGGACTTCCATAATGGCATCTCCTTTGATCAAAAACACCTCTGAGTGCTACATTATGCTGATCCTGTTTAACATCCTGGTCTGCTACCACATCATTAAAGTGTAAAAACCCCAGTGAGAAGTTTTATTAGTTCATTTCAGTGATGTATAATAATGATTCAGCAACGTCATCGGAGCGAAACACCTTGTGTGACCTCAACTGATCTTCACAAAGGAAGGATTTTTACCCCTCATTCTTCTGGCCAGTTATAATAGCACAAGTTGTTTTTATTCATATCTACTAAATTGATTCTCAATCTATTGCAAATGCCAAAAAAATCCATTAAAAGAGATGCAACAAGAGAAAAGGTCCTGTTTATGGCCAGAAATAGAAAGGGATGAGCCCATCCCTGCCAGAGCCCAGTGAAGTTGGCGTCATCAGAGAACTTTAGCAGATGAGTTCTCCCAGCTTCATGTGCTGCTGCTTCCTGTCAGAAAGGAAGTGCAGGTGGAGTCAGGGACATGGGATGGGAGAGCTGGTCCTGCAGGAGAGCTGGAGAATGATCTGAAGGATGAGGTGGAGGACCATGTTTATTCCATCATCCACAGACCTGTCTGAAGCCTATGACCTCTAAGCAGATTCATGGATGTCGATGTAGTGAAATATGCTTCTGGTTATCACTTTTACAGTAGCTTTATTTTATTTTTTTGCCTTGATACAAGAGTGTGAAATGAACTATTTTTTTATTGGTCCTCTAGTTGAATATCTGGAACAGTTTGCACTTTTTTCAGTCTTTGCAGTCAAACACCTGCACGTCGCTCGGAGACCCTTCAGGTCTTCAAACAAAGTTGGAATTCACGATTTAAGGCAAGTTCTGATGTTATAAGGAGCGTCTTTTTTCTATGACATATGAGCTGATTTGCGGACGTGTTCACATGTTAAATGTGTCTCTGTTGATAGAAGCATTAACATTAAACTCAAACAAACAGAGAACTGAACCATGGAATCTCAGTTTGCTCTCAGGCACCTTGTCTGCCAAATGATAACAAATTCTTATGTAAGAACACTTGTGGACACTTATGTGGATAAATTGTAATGTATATCATTAATCAAGGTTTTAAGGCCGTTTATTTCTAATTATACATGTTTGAAGGCCCTTCATTTCATGCTGATGGAATAAACCTTTTTGGACTTTTGTCTGATTGTGAACGAGTTGTGTTTGTGGCTTCTTGCCTGTTCTGTGTCACTGAGTGCAAAAGTGCAGCTTTTTGGTATGTCTTCTGTTTGAGTTTCTACTTTCAGTCCGGGTTTCTTTTGAGTTGCAACATTGTGGCTTTTCTGTTGGCGACTTGCATAGAGAGGCAGTTCTCGTATCTTGTTTGTTTAATCTGCAAAAAAAACAGAAATGTTAACATGGCAAGTTTTGTGTTTAGTGGACTCTTGCATGAAGAGAGGCAGTTCTTACCACAACAGAATAAACATCAGGCGCTCTGTTTCAACCACCATCACTTTAACTCCACACCTCGAACCGGATCTTCTGAAGCCATGCTCTGCTGCAGCCTTGGCACCACACTGTGTGAGTACACAACTCAACTCAATAATGACAGACCTGTATATTATGTAGGTTTGTCTAAAATCAGGAAGCTTGAAATTTGATTTGAAGATATTGGCTTCGTGTTGAGAAACCCTTTTATTATGTTTGATTTGGTATTAATAGAAAAAAAGTGATTACAGCAGCTAAATATAGTTAAAAGGGGGCTTTACACTGTAAGTGATAAGTGAAAAAACAAATAAACTTTGAAATATGCTTTTCTTTTCCAGTGCTGGCAGCAACGTCTTTGCTCATAAGTGCAGGTAAATTTATGTTTGAATGTTGAATGACAAGTTTGGCTTATACTTCTGTAGACAGAACTTGTATATTCTCATCATCATTTGGATATTTCGTGTATCATGACATATTAGACCATCACTCACAGGGAATGCAGCCAGAATGTTTCTCCATTCCATGATCCTTTCGCACATTGAATACTGTTTTACAAACTGGTCACTTACAAATGCCACAACACTTAAACCAATAGAGTCACTCTTCAAACGAGCCTTAAAAATCTTCGATAGAAAACCGCTTTCATATCATTACTGCTTAATCCTACAGAAATATAACCTGCTAAGCTTTGAAAATTTTCTGAAGTTTAAATATGCCTGTGCTATATATATAAGATCCTACATGGACTTGCCCCACCTCCATTAAGTGAGTACATTAAATTAAAAACATCTGGAGGGGGCAGAACTGTAACCAGGGCCTCCACGAGAGGTGACTGTATGGTGCCTCACAGACGTACAACATTTGGACAATATGTATTGTCAGTTAAGGGATCTGAGATCTGGAACAAGTTACCGGCTGTCGTGAGGGAATGTACAACTTACCCCAGCTTTAAGAACCAACTCAAACAATGGCTCAAGACACATCAAATTTGTGACCACTAACGGACTTTGATGTTTTTTATGTGTACGGGTTTGTTTACTGTTGTATTTTATCTGTCTATATATGTTTCACATACCAGATCCAGCACTTTACTATTTCAAATAGCACTTTAACGTAATGCACTTTATGTAAATGGAATAGCACTTTACTGCGTATGTGTACATGTGTGTGTCTGTCGTACTAGATGCAGCACCTTCCTGCACTATACAGCTCTTTAACATAAGATGATGTCTCTTATAATATGTTGTTGAAACTTGTGGCGTCTTTTGAATTGTGTTGTTTCTGTTTTTAATCTCAATGTTTAGCCGTGTTACGATGACCTGACAGGGGACTACAGTTGTAAATTAGCCGTTGGGCTAATTCTGGCATATTTACATTGCTGAAAAGCTAAGATGTTCATTAATATGCACTGTCCCTTTTAAATAAATAAAATAAAATAAAAAAATAACACAGTAACACATTGTTCTGTGCTAGATAAAACTCTCATACACGTTTGTAAAATGTGAACTTGAAGAATTGAAGTCCTGACATCACTTCCTGTATCCTCTGTTCCACTTGCTTCTGTAGCTCAATGCAATCTCTCATTCAGCATTTTGTAATTTTATTCCAACAATGTAAGATTGTTTTTCAAAAAACTCTTGTCCTGATAGAAACATAACACAACATACTGTCGCTCTGCCCCAATGCTGGATTCTTAGTAATTTGTGTAGGTCCAAATGTTAGGAGGATATTTAATGAGTTGTTTTTTTACTTTTGCAACAGAACCCAGAAGTTGTTGTTTCACTTCAGCTCTCTATAAACTGCTCCACAACAGACATCATGTATTTGGTACCATACAGTTATAAGACAAAACATTTGAATAAACTCTGTCAACTCATGATCCAGTTAGTTATCGAGCTAAGAAACTATCTGCTCTCAGCAAGCTCAGAGAACTCTTGTCTTTATCGAATTAAATGTTAAATCTTGAGAACAAAAGTGCCAGGAGGAAACTATTTTTAAAATTGTTTTTGGATGTTTATCACCTTGTGCAGACGAAGATCCAAGTAGTTTCTTCTGATAGTCTACATAATGTGATAACTCTCCTTTAAAACTGCAGATTTAACTGAGAGTTCATGTACGTGTTCACCCAGAACTTGTGCAGACATTTGCAATAAATGATGAATTCTGACAGAATGTTTAAAATAACCTTAATTTTGACTTTTGATTTAGCATATATGCTGCAAACTTTCGTTCCAGGCTTTTCGACAGGTCAAATGTTCAGCTCTGACACCATCACCACCACCGGCGCAGAGAGCGTGATCACCTGTGATGACCTCAACAACGTGCAACGTCTGAGCTGTGGTACGCATGAACAACTGAAGCAATTTTTTTTTTGAGGTTTTATTTAGACAAAACATTTTCCAGATTTGCTTGTTTTTAGGGTTATTCACCACAATGACATGCAGTGTTGAGAAGGCTTTGAAACATTTAGACCTAAATGAAAAGAAAAGAATACATACTGTATTTATGCACAGAATTATAGGATGCATTTTTAACACATTTGCCCCAAAAGAGAGACATTTGTGGTTTGCCCTGAGCCTGTGAAAACTGCTTTTGAACTGATTGTCCAACTCTTAATATTACAAAAGTGGGTTTTGTAATTATAAATCACACATTTAATCAATGACATAGCCTTCATCGCATACAACAGCCAACTAAAACAACTCTGATAAATATAGAGAATAACAAATGATTAAATTAAATGTTATGTTTGGTTATATTCTATCATTTTCTTATTGTAAAATAATCCCATGAAATTATTAAAACCCTTCAGTGAGTTTTGCCTTATCACCATGATAGCACACACTGAAGGTAATTCTGACTCATTCCCACATACACTGTCCTGCTGCCCCAAATACTCACTAGAGCACCACATGAGGATTAATCCGCCACTGAAAATAGTCCCCAACTATTGCACTATTTCCTCCTGTTTTCTAAATACTAAAGTGGCCAGTTCTCTTTTAACAAAAAAAGAAAATATTGTATATATTTGTGATTGTTTCTAAAGATTTACATGTTCAGTGAAAACATATCTAAGAGCCAAAGAGATGTCGTTATATTTTTTCTCCACTGTCCTTTTTCCTCTGCCGCTGTATCAGATAACGGAGTGATCAGTGTGCAGGCAGCTCTCTATGGACGTGCAGACAGTGAGATCTGCAGTGAGGGGATACCTCCACAACAGCTTACCGATACAAAGTGCTCTCAGCAGGGAACTCTGGAGGTCCTCCAGAAAAGGTACACATCTGATAAAATCAATTCATCTGTTTTATTCTACTCAGTATTTTCTTTCACTCACTGTTACAAACACTGCACGCCGTCATTAATGCTAAAGGTGGGCGATACACAGTATTAAGAACTAAGGGTACACAGACTTTCGAACAGGGCTCAGTTCATTTTTTTCTTTGTTGCCATGTTTTGTTTTATGGTGCCATTCTGCTCTGACCTACAGTTCAATGTGAATCCCATAAGAAATAAAAGACATGGTACATATATTACCAATTCTCCAAGGGTATGCAAAGTTTTGAGCACAACTGTATATGATAACACAGGAGTGAAAACGGGTTGCATTTGGTGACAAAAGGTTATTTAGCAGCTCTTTGTTTAAAAGTTGGTGAAATATTCAAAGTTTTTTATGTTTGCCATAAATAAATTATTTTTATAAATGTAAGGGGGAGGTTATTGTAGTGTTTTCAAGTTCCAGAGAAAATATTATTAACAAAGGGCATTCATCTCTACAAGTACTAGATGAATTGCCGTGAAACTGTACATTCATGGTCCTCCAAGAATGAATCCAAGGGACTTTGGTGATCCCATTATCCATTATCACTTTTGACTATTAGCAAAATATCTTTTCCCTTTAGATGTGATGGCAAAAGGGTGTGTGAAGTAAACACAAATGTCGTCCGTACTTCTGATCCCTGCGATGGCACCTACAAATATCTGCAGACCAGCTACACCTGCCTCCCAGCAAGTCAGTTCCATTTGTGCACGTAACTAACCGTGAAACAAAGCAACAAATACGTATGATGAATGTCTGAAAATATGTCTAATGTTGCCTTTACTTTGACAGTCTACACCGTAGTGTGTGAGCACTCCTCGGCAAACCTGCACTGTTGTAAGATCACAATTTCTCCTTTGTTTTTGTATTTTTGGTGGATTAATGTGATAAAGTTATATTTTCTTTGCATTTCAACATTCATCTGAATATTTTCCCACCTCTTCTTTTCAGATGGAGAGCAGTTTATATTTGTCTACGGTGCTGATTATGGACGTCGTGACCCCACCACATGCTCTTACCAACGACCTGCCTCTCAGGTCCAAAATGCTGACTGCTCGAACTCCACAAGCAAAGTTGCTGAAAGGTACAGCTGCCCACTCTTTGTGTTTAACAGTAGGGATTTTTATCGTTCACGTTGTCTGTGAAGACTCAGTCATACAGGTCCTAGTTATCCAAGGTGGGTTAAAATCAAGGGCACATACATGTCAATCTTCTCTCAGATAACATCCATATTTCCCAGTCATCTGTGCACATTCACTCACTGTATTCACTGTATTAACTCACATCACTCTGCATCCTCAGCTGTAACGGGAAAAGCAGTTGTACTATCAGAGCCAGCAACTCAGTGTTTGGAGACCCCTGTGTCGGCACTTACAAGTACCTGGAGGTGGCTTACACATGTCAATGTAAGTAGCTGTTTCACTCTACTGAAGCTGATCTGTGGTCCCGATGTGGTGGTCGAAGACGTATTCAGAAACCTTTCCTTATGTAAAAGTACTATGAAAATCCTCCACAAGAAGTAAAAGTCCTGCATTCTAAGCCTTAAAGTAAGAAAGTATTATTAGCAGAATGTACAGAAAAGTAAACTTCAAAATCAACCCATTTGGAGAAACACAGTTTATTAAGTACAGTACTTGAATAAAAGTACTTTCACCACTGCACATAATGATATTTTAGAGGTAGTGTGTACTGTAAAACAAAAAACAAAAAACAGTGCTGCAATAATAAAACAGCTCATCCAAACCTTTAGGCTGTGAATTCAAAACCATTCTTTTATTTAGAGGTATGAGAAAGTACATCGTGAGCAATGTACAATCCTGAGTCACATACCTGGCACATAAAACTGATTCTCATTCTGTTCATCTAACATGAACTTGTTATCTGTTCTTTTGCAGATCCTGCATAAACTTAAGATGACATTATTCTTTTGAATGAATAATGTTCTCACTGAAATCAGTCAGTGATGCGATGACAAGAGAAGGATTGGACATAATGAAGAAGCCAATGAAACCGATCAACTCTCATGTAAAAGGAAAGCAACCATTGATGAATGTATTCTGCTGCGCTTGTATTACCTGAATGACAGACAGGGTTCATTTTGTCATTATTTTATTAAGTTTTATTAAACTGTATTGAATCAGCTTCACATTTATTTGTGTTCAGTGCATTTTTGCCAGATGTAAAGCACTTTGAAGTGCAAATAAACTTGCCCTGCCTGGCCTTGTCACTAAAATAGCAAAGTGTCATTTCTTCACTTCATAAAAAGATATAATAATATAGTTACAAAAATGTGAGGGGTGTACTCAGATATTGCATTCAATATAATATACAATATGTTTCATATAGTTATTTAGAATTTCAGAGGGCGTCTTGTGTTATGAGATATTTCTGATTTGCCTGCTTCACAGATGATGTGGGCCGGTGGTTTGCACATTAAACTGGTTTCTTAGGATCATTGGTACCCATCTCCCAAGAATCAGTGATATTGGATCAGAGAGGTGCCTGTGCAGACGATTATAAAAGATAGAACCCACCTCAGTCACAGCCTTTACTCCCACCCTGAAGCCATTTGTCGTACCTCCAGATCTCAGAGCAGCTAATTTCCCCAAACTGTGCAAATTTTTTGAGGACTACTTTGCATTCCTTCGCAATACTTTTGCATTAGCTCGTAATACTTCTCTTCTTCCGTTCCTTCTGAGCCATAGCTGTGTCTGCTCGGCTGCTCTCATGCCCCAGTATAGATCAGCTTATTGAATGTTATTTTGAACTGGGCATTTGCTATGCGGATCACTCCTCATTATGCATATTTATGTAGTTAAGGACCAGGCACCACCACAGGTGCTGTGATCGCTCCAGAGGAGAGGAAAGAGAGCGGGGATAGAGCCATGGTGTCCCAGCTTGGACAGGAAATGGGGCTCAAGCTGCCAAACAACAGGAATTTGAAGACTGTTGAGCCCACATTTTTACACAGACCTGCCCCGTCATTGTTCCAGAGCACTAAGTTGGCGCACTGTTTTCTGTCAGAGCGCAATGCTCCAGCGAGATGAGAGGAGGCGGACTGTTTACATGGTGATGCTTGGTGCTCAAACACAGTCAAAGAAATGTGCCATCTGATGTTAGTTAGCTGATAACCCACATCATTACCCATTTCATTACCACTATAAAATGTCATATATTATCTAGTTGTTTGCTAACAGTGGTGCTTAGACATGAGCAGTGAAATTGAGGATTAGTTGAAGTCTTCTGTGAGTCTTTTTACAGTAAGCATGCCATTTGTTGTCACTCTGGAATTCAGGAGTTTTACCTGGTTAGGTAAATGTAAAAATCAAAAACACAAACATTTTGTGATTTCAAAAGTATTCAGTTTCAGCTTTATTTATAAAGTGCCAATTCATAACAAAAGTCATCTCATTGCACTTTTAAAATTTAGACCGTACTCTGTTTAATATTATTTACAGAGACCCAACAATGTTTGACCACTGCTTTACAAATTACATTGCATTCACACTCAACATGAGCAAGAGGAAAGGAGATATTTTCTAAAAAAAAAAAAAGAGTTAGTTGAAAGTTGAAATGATAAATGAAGGTCTGCTGTTGTGTGTCTGACTTGCTGGAAGTTTTGCTCTAGAATACTTGGTGACCTCTAACTACAACACTTGCTGTGTGGTATGTGTCAACCATTAACTGGTGTAATAAATATGGTTTATCATCATCTACAGACTGTAGACATTAGTTAAACAAGCAAGGGAAAATGTAAACTTTGCAACATTTTAGTTCACTAAAGCACACAACTGCGCTGTACTGGATTTCCTTTATGACCTGCAAAAGAAAGTTGACTGTCAACTTGACTGTTGACCATTGCCTGTCATAGTATAACTGGCACCCTTACGGAAATTGCAACTTAATCTCGTTATACACCCCTGTGTTGTAAAATGATAAGCAATGTATCTTGACAAGGTAGATTTACGAGGAAGAAGCATGTCAAACAGCAAATGTTTTTCTTTAGTCCACACAGGTGTAGTTCCCGACAGGCACACTTCATTGTAATGAAGACTGAATGGGTTGAATTTCTCATCCGGATACACGTAGTCTTCCTTTAGGTGGGTGATACATTTCTTGCCAAAAGATTTTAAATTTATGTTTTTAACTCCCAGCAACAGAGAATGCATTTTTGTAATATACCTGAACGAACTGATGGGGTCTTCAGCTTTTCTAAACCTTTGTCACGCCTGATGTTAAAGAGAACATTTATGGAAAATACTAGTAAGATTAGCACCATCCTCACTTAGGGAGTTGGTGTGTCTACTGTGTGTTTCAGTAGGTTTGTTGTGGACAGAGAGCTGTTTGATTCTGTATCTTCTAGCCTAAACGTTAAATTCCAAATGATGTTTTTCTGCATTGACAAAAATTCAGACAAAGGTTTTTGTGGGGGGAAATTAATATCTCAATTAACAAGCGAGAAGCTCTTACATGCATGAAGTCTGGTTGCTGCTGCTAATCAGCATCTACTAATCAGCCTGAACCTCCAACAGTGCTATATGATTTCATTACCGTAGACATGAGCATCTCTCAGTGTCCAAATTAAAACTGCTTTAAACAGAGGAGGACATGGTTGCTTCCATGCGACCAAGCTCTCAAGTAAATGACAGCTTCTCAAAGCATTTTGAATTCAACGTTAAAAACAGAAAAAATACGCTTACGTATAAAACATATCTCAACACCAATATACACACAGTTATGCTCCTTAGAGGATGAATCTAAGCCACTTTGGTGATCCCGTGACTTTTTGTCATTATTTGAAACAGTAGAGGCTTCACGTAATGGAAGCAAACCATGATATCGCAGTTATTTGCTGCTTGTTCAGAGGAACCTTGTTTTCCAAATGATAACAAATACTACAGAAAGAAGTCTTTTGTTCCAAGATGATTCATGTTTCACTTCATTGTAATTTGACTATCTGTAACCTTCCATATGTCGTAGCTAACAAGGAACTCATTCAGGCTTTTCCATTGGTGACTTGTTTGTATAAGCTGAGACAGTTCTCACACCCTCACACAATAAAAACCAGGAGTTTCACCACCAGCTCTTCATCTCAAACCAGATCTTCCGACACCATGCTCCGCTCCAGACTCAGCACCACACTCTGTAAGTACACAACAAACTACATGGTAGTAAGCAGATTTATTTATCATTTTACAACACAGAGTTGTATAACAAGATTAAGTTGTAGTTCCATTTATTCTACTTGTGAAAGATATGTTGTGTAAAAAATGTATACAGTGGATAAGTGGATAAATAACAAGTCACAAAAAATAATAACTATTTTGCATGGTGCAGTGCTAAGATTAATTTCGGAGTCTGGCAGCCTGGGGGGTGGAGCTGCTCTGTAGTCTGGTGGAGAGTAGATACTTCTGTATCTTGTGCCAAATCGCAGCAGGGGGAACAGGCTGTGGCAGGCTGGGTTCTGTCTTTTAGTAACATTTGGACTCTGTAGTCACCTCACCGATATCAATGATGCTTGCTAGATGGGTGCCAATAATATTCTGAGCCACTAGAGGACTGGCCGTTGGCAAAGTTGAGAGATTTCAATCCAGCATTATCATTGTGTGTTAAGAGCTTCCACGCAGCTCGCCACATGTTTAAGCATTTGTGTGCATAAAGCCTTTTCAGACAGGGAGCGACCCTCCTCCTGCGTCCTCTTTTCGATCCGTGGGGTCTCACTGCACTCCTCACTGAACAAACAGGCAAACAAGCGCGAGAAACCATCACTCTATCAGTAGTAACCATAGTAACGGCTTCTGTGTGCCACTGAAACTCTGTATTTTCCTTATAGAAAACATTAAAATTGATCTTGTCTAAATTTTTGAAAGATTTTTTTGCTGTTTGCTTTGAACACCAGTGACTGAACGGATCAGTTGTTTTTTGTCGTGCCTCCCCGGTACGAATCATATTGTATTTTGTCTAAATTTGGACAAATATTAGTTTCATTTGGTTTTTCATGTAAAGTCAATTGTTATAAATAATGAATACAATGATACTGGCTTCTAAGTTATTGTTTTTTTTACATTTTAAAAGCTGTTGTATTTACATAAAGATATAGAAGTGGTTGACTATATAAGCAATAGACGTTGAGTAATTCTTATCACAATTCACTTTCACAGTCACATGTTGTTAATATATCTAAATTTAATACAATAAAAGTGCCTGAGCTCGACCAATATGTTTTTCATAAATTAGATAGATATATCTAAGATCTTAGAGGTATATCTATACATATTAGATATATACCCTTTATATAACATAACTTTAAAATATAGGTAAATCAACCATGCATTTATCCCAACCCAAATGGCACCCTATAAAGAAAAGGCTAAAGGATTGCTTTTTGGACTTTTACATCAAAGACCTAGACCTTGAGTGTAAAACTCTTAAATGCAATCGCTTACTGTCATTGTTTAAAGGTTATGTTCAAGTTCAGTGAACATGGTATGTTCGATATGATTGATGCTTGTATATAAAGATAAAATTTTAACATTTGAGCATACACTGTAAATCTTACTCTGTTCTTTAAAAGTGTAGCCTAGGCTTATTTTTTGTGTTGAGTTTTGTACATTTGTATGTGCTATGGTAAGTGTAGCTGGCCTAGGCTATTTCTCTAGTGTTTTTGAGGGGGCACCCACAGCTTCACAATACCTTGAAAACTCAGTATTCACATAGGCGATTTTAATGATCAGTCCCAAAAGTCAGTAGATAAATATAGTGTCAAAAGAACACCTAGTTTGGTACCTGTTACATAAACAAATAGGGTTAGTCCACAAAATTAGCAATCTGGCATGAACAGGGTGGCCTGGGACGGAGTCAAATTATCGTACCATTATTTGACTATGGAATTATTGAAAACTACATATAAATTGAGTAAATGGGGGAAAGCATGCTAAATATTGTCAAGCCTTAATATTAGAATTAAACATAATAAAACATAATAATAAAGGTAAAAGTACAGCATCCGCTGTACTTCATTTCTGCATTTTATGTTTTTTATACTTTTCCTAACTTTTAATTCTACTTTTATAGAACAGACTTCAAACTTACATTATGGTATTAATAAGTCATTCATAAAGTGTCGAGAGTTAATATACCATCAGGTCTGCAGTTAAAACTTCATGTGATTAATAAGGGATAACACATTTGTTAATGCAAGAAGGGCGTGGGTTCAAACCCCGGTTGCCCCGGCCTGTCTGTATGGAGTTTGCATGTTCATGCATCTCCCCGTGTCAGCGTGGCTTCTCTCCGGGTCCTCCCACCATCCAAAGATATGCAGGCTAGTTTTATTGGTGTCTCTAAAATTGTCCATGCGACCCTGTACGCAGGATAAGCGGTTGACGAAGGATGGATGATAAGATTGCAGCTATTTAAGGTGTTATCAGTAACTCCCAGAAGACTGTTGTATCACTGTTAAGTTACAAGACTAATAAACTTTAAAAATGTGTTTTTCTTTTCAGTGCTGGCAGCGACGTGTTTGCTTTTGAGAGCAGGTAAATGGATGTTTGAATTTTGTCTTTTTATGACAAGTCACATCAGCATTACAACGTTCAAATTAATACATTTCAATGGAATTATTGCGATCAATGGATTCAATAAATAACAAAAATAATTTAAAAAAAGAACCCGTGCAGCTTTTCTAGCATTTACTGTACTGGTTTAGTGGCCCTGGAAACTCACAGACCAATTGCACATGTTCCATCATCTCATGTGATGCTACTCAGCCAATCGAGTGAGATCCAAAGAGAGAGAGAGAGGAGAGGAAAGAGAAAAGAGATGTCACATGGCTTATAATCAAGAATGGACGGATTCTTACGTGTACATTCTTCACTTGAGAAGTTCAAAACCAGAATATCTCATATGATCTGAGACTGTCACGATTATTAAAAGTGGCAATGTGAAGCACCACTACGAGATAAAGTTTAAATGTTCTGAGCAAACGTACCCACTCAAATCTGGACTGAGGGAAAGGTGTTCATTTGTTAGGATGTAAGCACTATTAGCACTTTATTTCAAGATAAAAGAGAGATTATATTCGCTTTTAGCCTTCAGTTTACTTAAATTTAGAATTTATTATTAGAAAAGTTATTAATTATAATCCATATAATTAACTTTAAAAAGTTATATTATAACTTTTTGATATAAAAAGTCGTAAAGTCAGTTATTTGAAATATAATTTGATGTGACAGTCAGTTGTTGACTAAAAACATGTTGATACAACTATAGGTTAAGGCACAGAATGATAACGCAAGTTAGTCAGTATGATCTTCCGGACCTTTGCTTGATCTTGTTGAATTTTAATTGAATACCCCTGGTTTATAACGTGAAACGCAGGGGTTACCAGGGGGAGCCTGGAAGCAGGAAAAACCTTGGCAAACCAGCCTTATAAAAGCAGAAGAGCGGTACACAAACAAGCATGGAAGGAGGAGCCCTGACCTTAACACTGGTTAGAAATAAAAGTTTACATGTAAATATAAACACAAAAATCACTGATCGTTCATCCAGAACTGTGTGTAGTTTGTTGTATGATAACATGATGGTTAATGACAAAAAAGAAGAGGATCTTACGGTCACTTCCAAGAAACAGTTTTTGCCAAACTAATAACCATAAACCAAGACTTGTCTATGGACAAAACTTACAGACCCAGACACGCTACTTCCACTCAAAAAATCCAAAAAAGACGTAACTGACAGTGTCTGTGCATCTGACACTTAAAAGGTATAAATCATTAGAAGCTCATGAAAAGTTTTGCAGTAGTTGCTGAAGTGGGCAACTACACTTGAGTTTGCTCAAGTGGGCAAACTGTGGCCCAATTATTAAACTATACAAAATGCAATGCTTTTCAAAACATTCAGCTATGTTATGAGCCACGTCATTTTTTGAAGAGGCACAGATGGATTTATTCTTTCAAACGTTCAGGTGTGACCGGACCTTTTCTCTATTATGTTATACAGGCCAACACTGTGTCACTGTTTTAAGTGGCTGTTTATAAGAAACATAACTTGGTGTTTTTGGTTGTTATTCCACAACAACTGTGTATTTATTCAAATATACTCTAACTAAAAAATAAACTTTTAATTCCAGACTTTTCAAGAGCCCAACAGGCCACTTCCTCGTCCACAGAGAGAGTGATCACCTGTGATGACGCCTTCAACGTCCAACGCCTGAGCTGTGGTATGACTGAACTCAAACAACGACAAGTATACATGTTGGGGTTTTTTTAAACAAGCAAAATAATTTACTATTCTGTTAAAAACTACAGTGTCTTTTTTATGAAAGTACTGTAAATGCTTTTATTTTTAAAGATTTACCTGTTCAGTAGGAATCAGATCTGAGCACTACAGAGAAGCTGGGGAAGTTAGAAAATATTCAGAGACTAACAATGTCAGTTTCGGGCCTTTCCGTGGGATTTATTAACACTATAGTAAAATTAAAAATATCTCCTCATCCTGTAACGGTGCTTTTCCATTGCTGGTACCAGCTCAACTGGCCTCGCCTCGACTCGCTTTTGGCCCGCCGTCCTCTGTTTTCCATTGCAGTAAGTCCCCCTACAATTCAGCTAGTTGTCATGAGACGCCGCACGAAACTGTAGAGACGTAATATTCAACCTGACACACCCTAGATCCACACCCACCAGATTCCTCTTGATTTAAGTTAAAACATTTTACTTTTACATTACTCAGAATGCAAAGAACAGCGGTATGAAGATCTCATAGCTGTTTTTCTCTGCCGTTGTTGCTGGAGTCGTCTGCTGCGTTGGCTGCAGTGGTCTGTGTGTAGGACCAGAGGGGTCTAAGAATGCGACTGGGTGGGTGGCTCATTGGCTTCCCCCCGTCGGCACTTGTTGAGCTCCACAACTCCAAGAAATGGAGCACTATAGACAAACAATACCAAATACGATATACGAAAAACAATACCACGTAGTTGTTACCAGGTACAACTGCACCCCGGTGGAAAACCAAAAATGGCGAGTAGAGTCAAGGCCAATCATGCTGGTACCACACGGTGGAAGAGCTGTTCCTCTATTAAATTTTTGCACACACAATCCCCACCCCCTCCTTGTTTCCCTCTGCGTTGTGTAACAGAGGAAGGAGCGATCAGTGTGCAGACATCTCTGTATGGACGTGCAGACAGTACAACCTGCAGTGAGGGCCGACCTCCACAACAACTTGCCAATACACGGTGCTCTCTGCGGGGCACCGTGGACATCATCAGGAGAAGGTATACACTCAATAATGTTCAAAATTAGAATCTTGCGTCACTAGCAGGTCAACGTTTTCATTCATGCCATGAAACCTTCAACATCTTTTGGCTACACATGTTATACAGTCACGGTCACCAGAGGATGGATCCTGATGACTTCCTAAGGTTGACATTTTTGGCTTTTAGGGAAATATCTCAACAACTTATGGATGGATTACCATGACATTTGATACTGGATGAATTGTAAGACTATGACTACGAAGAGACTGTTTTCTTATCCTCCTTATAGCACCACCATCAGGTCAAAATTTCAGTTTGTCGAATCTTGGTCTTTGGTTGATGACCACATTCCTTAAGATCTAAAGACACTTCCATCAGCCTCAGCTGTTCCCTGTGTTTAACGCTAATCAGAAACTGCTTCTGTGAATCAACATGCAAAGATTTTCAGTCTGGAGCCACTAGTGTGGCTGTAGACCATTGGTCTTGTTGCTAAATTGAACAAAAACCTTAATAATTCAGGGAGCACCCTGGTTTTTTTAAGCCCCCGTTCCCACCACAATAAGTTTAGTTTATTCAGTTAGACTTTCAGAGGGTCTAAGGATAGAGGTTGTCCTATGCTGTACAAATTCTACAGCGTAGAGCGTAGCGTAGGCACAAGCATCTTCAACATTGTCCAAAATGGTGAACATGGCAGCACCAGGACCGAACAGCGCCTCTGTCGCCCCTTTTCCACCAAAGCATTTTGAGAGCCGATTCGGAGCCGGTGCCTACTCGCGAACCAGTTCTTTGTGTTTCGACAGCCAAAGAACCGGTTCGCGGCCAGGAAAACTGGCTCCAAAGCGGCACCAACTCTTTGCTGGACTGGAACCGTTCTTTTACCACGTCATGCTGACGTAGGGGGCAGGGGGCGGGGTTATTGTGACCAACAACACAGTGACGTAATGACGTCGTTCGCTGGGCTCTCTAGTCAGTGGAAAGAGAAACAGGTTCTGAGAAGGTTCGCAAGTTGAACCAACTTTGAACCAGCACCAGTTCCGAACCAGTTCTTTTTTTGGTGGAAAAGAGGTATGTGAAAACCAGCATCCTCAGTACTGTATTGTCTTTATTCCCTTTATTCCCTGTTATCGAACTGGCCTCCATCAGTCTCTGAGGGTGTGTTTGGTCCTGGTCCGGCCGTGTTCACTTGAGACTGCTGAGCCGTGTTCCGTTGTCCACTCGTCCAGTTCTGGTGCCCATCCTGGTACTTCTCCACACCAGCATTCCCTGCTGGAAAAAACTCCTCCTCCCAGCTATGCCAGATGTGCACACATCACTACTCCCACTGTCCCCAGATCTCCCAGCCAGTTGTCATCAAAGATGCAGAAAATATTTTCTCAATAAAATATGATTCAATTTATACAAAATCAGTAAATAAAGTTATATTAAGTTGTATTAAAAGTTGTGTTTTTGCACAATCATCCGTGAGGACTGGCCCCCAGAAACACTCTTTTTTTTCCAACCTAATTCATGTCTTATTTATGATCTAAACAGTCAATCATCAAATACAGTACCCTATCGCTATTTACCAAGCTACTGTAGGTGTCAATGTTAGCACATTGGCAATAGAAAGCAATTTAACATATGTAAAATGCTTCAAACAGTACCTTTAAGGGATAAGTTTGATTCACTAAACATGGAAGCTCTTTGTCTTGTTCCTACAGATGTAATGGAAAGAGGGTGTGTGAATTTAACACAAACCCCTTCCGTGCTTCTGATCCCTGCGGGGGCATCTACAAATACCTGGAGACCACCTACACCTGCTTACCAGCAAGTGAGTGACAAATGTGCAGATAACTAAAAGTGAAACAATGCAATATGTCTAATGTGATTTATCTTTACTTTGACAGTCTACAGCGTAGCATGTGAAGAGTCGTTTGCAAACCTGCAGTGTGGTAAGTTCACACTTTCTCCTTTGTATTTATAGTGGATTGAAGGTTCAGAAGGTTTTATCAAATTAACTTTTTGGCATACTATCTAATGAAAATGTCACTATATAGACAGGTAATCTGTACATCAAATCTGGTTCCTCTGCCTCTTAATGTCATTTGCAAGAATCTGCAGAGTCAAAACAACAAATTAGAGCCAGGAGTCTTTAACACAGTGTCAATCAATGCTCAAGCACACCCCTCCTCACACATACTCTCACTCAGTCAAGCTCAATCTATATAACGGCTATAGACGTTTTGCAAAAACTACGTCTGCGAAACAACCAACTGCAATGAAAGAACTGTTTCTAGACTGCAGTATAACTTTTTAAAAGCCAACGATGTATTATTAGGACTGCCATGTCTTTGACCAAATCATGTGCACATATACATACTTCACCATGCTGGAGAAAACATAAAGGCAGCAGCTAAAATTCCCAAAGAAAAAAAAAAGGAATGTTTTTGGTGAAAGTCATTAGCATGTCATAACAACAAGTTAAAGGTCCAGTGTATAATATTTCTCACAGGATCTATTGACAGAAATGTAATATGATACAGATAGCTATGTTTTCAGTGGTGGATAAAGACCATACATAATGAACAGTTATGTTTTTTATTACCTTAGAAAGAGCAATTTCTATCTACATACACATTACGTACATTCAAAGAAGAAGAAGTTCTAATATACGGCAGGGGTCGGCAATCATAATGCAGATTGGGGCCAGACCATAAGATAATTTTTGATTGATTGTTACAGTGTTCAGTTAGCTCACTTGGTAGAGTGATCTCACCAATGTTTTCCCATCTTTGACAAATTAGCTATGAAGAGACTGTTTCACATGATCAAAATAAAGTACGCAGTGTGTGCGGAACAGCATTTGATCTGCATCCATCAACCTAGGGACGCTTATTTTCCTTTCCCCAGTATCCCCAGGCAGAGGAAATTCCTGCGCTTGTCATTCAGGGAATCCAATCCCACATTTTTGGACAGCTATTTCAGGTGTGGTCAAGCAAGCCACAGACTGTTTAAATGTCTTTTTGAATTTTTCAGTGTAAAAGCTTCAAATTAAATGTAAATGCTCGATATTTGTATAGTACCTTTCTAGTCTTTTCGACCACTCAAAGCACTTTTACATTACCTAGCATTCACATTCATAGCGCCTAAGTGCTCAAACAGAACATTCAAACACATTCATACACTCGCGGAACAGCTGCCAGGGGCAATTCAGGGCTCAGTGTCTTGCCCAAGGACATTTTGATGTGCAGCCTGGAGGAGCCGGGGATTGAACCGCTCCTCCAGAGCCACAGCCATCCCTCGAAATAAAGCACTACTATCTATTTCAGCTCAAGCTGCTATCAATGTACATTGCTGCTATAAAAGTACAGTAATTTGGCCGCAGACCAGATTTTGTTGCTGGCGGTCCAGTTTGGCAATGACCCATAATCACTGAGTGTTTGCCTAAGTGTTGTAAAATATGTAGTCTGATTGTAAGTCCATTTAACTTTATTAATATAATAATTAGTGGTGGGCCGTTATCGGCGTTAACGTGCTGCGTTAACGTGAGACTCTTCGATAAAAAAAATATCGCCGTTAATCTATTCTCAAAGTTGGGTTGGGAGCTGGGGTCTATACTACGCAAGCTATGATGACTTTCACCTTGATATCTTAGCGCAGATGTATACCTAGCCGAATTGCTCTGTAGGGGGCGAGAACAAGTCTGTGTGTATTCAAATAAGCCATTTTAATCTAGATTAATTTCAAGATTACAGTGAGATTAATCTAGATTAAAAAAATAATCTATGCCCACCACTAATAATAATAAATAATAAAGACAATTTGGTAAGATTTGCAGATTGCCTATGAAAGTGGAGAGGACCTATATCCTCACCTGACTATGGCTTTGTAAACTTCATCTATTATGTTGTTTATAATAGACTGAGGTGCAGAAACAGTGGCGCTGTTACATACTCCTGGGTTATCAGTAGCTGAAAACTGAAATAGCTGATAATAGCTGAATTTTTTAGTGACATCTAGTGGTGACATCTGCAACCATCTGTCCAGTCTACCACTGCCCCCTATCCTTTCAAAGAGCGTAGGACAGCTATCGTGGCTGACAACAGCACAAAAGGTGTCTCCTCTGAGACAGCAGAGAGTGGCCAGTCAAGAAATTAGGTTTCTTTAGGTATATTTATATAGAAATTATAATAATTAATTATTCAGTAAAACCACACATGACTTGGCCACTGACAGACAACATGAAAAATGTAATTCCAGAGTGTGAAACACTCTCACTGTTTTTGCTCCACAGTCCATTAAATACCACACATTAAATACAGTTTATTCAAATATTGACAAGTGAAACACATTCACATTAAACAGATTCTCTCTGTGATTATGGACCCTCGCCAAAACTGCCTACCAATAATAATATTTGCCCAGTTGCAAGATTATGGTGCTTTGATAGCAGCATAAAAATATAAATAAATAAATAATTTGATAGCTGCACTGAAATAGATCTCAGTCATGACAGCAACAGTTACTTACACAATCACTTCCTCTTTACTGGTTTTGCCTACAAAATAAAAGTGTGAGAAAGCTTATTTTACTGTAATGCAGTATTTGGAGTTGAACTGAGTTTAACTTGTTTAACTTTGAAAAATTCTGAACGACATTAAAAGAGTCTGTGGCCTGCTTGACACTTATCTGAAAAAGCCCTCAGAAAATACGATTCCCCTAAATGTCCTCTGCCTGGTGATAAAAAGAATTGCAAAAGCGTCTGTAGGTTGATGGATGCGGATCAACACTGAAACAAAGACAGAACAGCACACGCCGTGATCTGAGAAACATTCGCAGCAGAATCCATTTGTTGAAGAGAGAGGGAAGAAAAATTGTCTCAAGGTGAGACCTGCGCCTCACCGACTGAGCTAACTGAACAACATGTTGATGCAAGTCAATATTAGGGCTTATATTCTTATCTACCATCTAATGGTTGAAAATATTACTATGACGCAAAACTTATTTGCAGACCCCTGCAGTATATTATTACTACTTCTTCTTCAAAATAGTGATGTGTGTGCACTGCCTGAATTCTACCAGAAGTAGAACTTAGTGACGAAACGCGCTCTGTAGTGCTGTTTGTCCGTTTTCAGCTAATGTAGAAATATGATGATGCAACATGGTGATGTCCATGGAAGGGGGTGCCCGCGGTTAAGTAGATAGAAATGTCTCATTCTAAGGTAATAAAAACATGATGGTTTATTAAATAAAGTCTCTACACACCACTGAAAACATAGTTATGGATCTTGCATTTCTGTCGATCGATGCTCAGAAATATTACACACTGAACCTTTAAGTGACCATGATCTTTTTCTAAACTTCCAAGTAGTTCTGGTACCTTAACCTAACCAAATTGTGCCATTTCACAACATCAACCACCAGAGCTGTCTTGACCTCCCTGCGTCCCTAAACAAAATTCTGTTACGGGAGTCTTGTGAGTCATGTAAAAAATGTACCATTGCTGCACAATCACACCTGACACAATTCTCCCTCCTTTAAAACAGTCTGTAATAAGCCTGGAGGTTTTGCAGGGCAACCAGCTCCTTCTTATTAGTGGGAGGGGTTTAGCAAAGTGATTTGAGTAGCGGAGAAAGGTTTGCATTATATGTTAAATTAGATTCACTTGTCACCCACTGCTACTTTAATGTGATGGTTATATTTTCTTTGCATTTAAACACACATCTGAATACTTTCCCTCCCTTTCTTGTCAGATGAAGGGCAGATTATATTAGTCTACGGTGCTGATTATGGACGTCGTGACCCCACCACATGCTCTTACCAACGACCTGCCTCTCAGATCCAAAATGCCCAGTGCTCGCACCCTACAACTATAGTTGCTGAACGGTACAGCTGCTCACTCTTTTTGCCAAACAATAGGGAAAAAACTATAAATGTTAATCTTTCTCACACGACACCCATATTTCCTTTTTTTCTGTGCACATTCAAACCTGTACTCACTCACATCACTCTGCATCTACAGCTGTAACGGAAAACGTAGCTGTGCTATCAGAGCGAGCAACTCAGTGTTTGGAGACCCCTGTGGCGGCACTTATAAGTACCTGGAGGTGGCTTACACATGTCAATGTAAGTAACAGACTACTGTTAAAACATAAAATAAGGACCTGTCTAGTATGCATCCATTTTCTTCCTTACGCAGTGGCAGCAGGCTAAACAGGGTAGTCTAGATGTAACGCTTCGGCTTTCTTCACTAATTTTTGCCTTTTCTGTGAGTCAATTTCTGTGACTCACAATGCGAGAGTGGGTCCACCTTATTACTATCAAGTGTGTGCTGTTGTCACATCAGCTGGGCAGAGTTGATTTGCACTGCAAGTCCAAGTTATCAGTCATGTATTTGTTTTTTACTTCGTGAATAAATTGATGTGTTGCATGAGAGTGTGTAACAAGCAGTGTTTCTATTGTTTTTCATGCGCAATTGGAATTGGAATCGCATTAGAAAAAGTTGATCGATATGGCAAGATTTGAAAATTTCGCAAAAAAAACGTTTTACCCAATCTATGCTTAAATTGGTTATTGCCTTTTTTTCAAAAGAGTTAATGAGCTACATGGGAGATGGACACTTTTTGGCTGAATAAGTTTTGGCGAACATGTAACTCACGACTGATCCGCTGTTTCTGCTGTTGGTGTTTTGCCCGAATTTTCTTGTAATGCACGGAGAGATGGCTATTAGCAACTTGCTTGCTTGAAACACATTCCTGAGGACCTCTCTCCATTTTTCTCAGATTTGTTTATTCGCTCCAAACCAGCTTATGGAAACACCCCTATTTCACTTTTTTTTTTTGCGACATTTCAAAAGTCTGTTTTAAATTCGCTTGACAAGTAGATGAAAACACTTGCTCTTGCAATGCGTAAGAGTTGGAAGCCCTGCCTAACCCACTAACCCTTCAAATAAAAGTAAGCTAATGATATGCTGCTTGGCGTTCGAAGTAATGCTAAGTTAAGGTTACTGCAACAGGTAGTAAGCAAGTTAGCAGGACATGCTAACATTTGCAGCTTACATTACAGCAGATAAACACCAGAGAAATGTAAAGCTTGACCAATCTGCTGTGCTGTTATGGTTGCTAAGCTGTGGTTTGCTGTACTTGCTGACCATTCTCATAGTGTTATTTCCAAGGTCAAGAATGAACTGATGCTCACTGTGTAAAATGTTGGTTTATAAAATGTCATTCTGCAGTAACAGAAAATGTTTCTCCTCTCAGTAATTTTATTCATCTGTCTAAAGTCAATGTTTCATCTGTTCCTTTGCAGATCCTGGTAATTAACAACAAAATATCACAGTGTGCGCCGTAAAAGGCGTACTGAGACAGCAGGATGTTTTCGGTTTGTGATAAGACAGAAGTAATCAAGAAACTAATGAAACTATCAGAATTCCAAATGGACCATATGGCCAAAAGTATTTGGACATCTGAAACTTACACTCATGCAATTGTTCACCATCTCATACAAGGCTGGTCACGTGCACTAGGGCACTGTGAACGCTGGTGTACACATACTTTTGGCTATATAGTTAAATACAGTTACTCGACAAAATAAATCTAAATTCTGGGTTTTTTTGATTTAATAAGCCTTTGTTTGATCAATTCATTCTTATTTTCTCTTTTAATTTTATTCTACTGTAATGAATCAATTTTCACCTCATTATGATACAAAATAAACTCACCTTGCCTCGCCTTGTGTTTTCTTTCTTTACACTAAAATAATAAACTCAGATCTATAGAAATGCTAGATCAGTCCCATCTTATTTGTATTATAATCATTTTTAAAATGACTCTGATGTTCTAAATATTGTAAAATTGACGTTTCATTAGATTACATTAACCCATAGCTGATGCTTTAATCCAAAGTGACTTTTGCTAATAAGAACAGGTGCATCTAAACAATTGAATATTGTGGAAAGTTCACTGTGAGCACCTGAACCAGACTGAGAGGTTAAAGGTTTTGAGATAATTAGCTGATTAGTGCTCTTGTCAGGTCGATATTTCTGTATTATAAAACCTTTATTCATACATTTTGAGAGACTGGAGTTTCGATTTCCATGAGCTTTAAGCCTTAATGAACAAAATTAAAACAAAAAAAAGGCTTGGAATATTTCACGTAAAGGTACTTTATTTGTCACATAGTGAAACTAGTCCTCCGCATTTAACCCATCCCTGAAGGGACCAGTGGGCAGCTACTGTACAAAGGGGACAAACTCCAGATTGTCATGCAGTGCCAGGTCAAACGGCACTGACTAACATGTTTTTGTTGGCGGGGGAAGCTGGAGCACCTGGAGAAAACCCACGCAACTCCGCACAGTAAGGCCTGGACGACCGCGGTTTGAAAGCGGGACCTTCTTGCTGTGAGGCCACAGTGCTATCCACCAGGCCACTGTGTTGCACATGTGTGATCAATCTAGAAAATGTTTCACTGGTTTGAATTAAATAACAAAAGAAAATGGACTTTTCCACGATATTCTAATATTTGAGATGTACCTGTTCATTATGTGATAGTGTTACTTAAATGATATGGATGAGACCCGGCTCTCAGCCCAAGAGAATGCACTTTTGTACCACACATGAAAGAACTCATGAGGTCTTCAGCTTTTCTGAGCCTTTATCAGGCCTGATGTAGAAGATAACATTTATGGGAAATACTGATAAGAATATTTTTTTTTAAAAGCACTGTCTATACTGAGTGAGTTGGTGTGTATTTCAGTAGGCTTTTGGTGGACAGATAGCTGTTTGACTCTGCCTCTTTTAGCCAAAACTTTATCTTTCAAACAGTTGAAGGTGTTTTTCTGAATTAACATTGTCCAAAATAAAACTGGATTAAACAGAACAGGCGTGAAATGTTTGCTTCAATGAAATTAAGCTCTAAACTAAATGACAGCTTCACGCAGAATTTTGAATTCTGAGATAATAATCTCAAGAACCTTATCTTTTCTCATGTGAATATATCACGCTTGCATAGAACATATCTCAACAACAATGAAATTTTGTACAGATACTCACGATCCTTAGAGGATGAATCTTAGGGGCTTTCACCTACACTTAGTTGATCACACTAGGTTTGTTTCCCGTGATCTGCAACTGCATTCAGTTGCACCTAAAGCTAAACCAATAGAAGACCACTCTGCAAGGATCCGTCGCCAAACAAACTCTGGTGGTTTCCTGATGTGAACAAGCTGGATTCATGATAGCGATGTGATCTGACCATTATTCCCAAAGCTAAACCAATAAATCCATCTGCAGACCGTGAAATGTGCTCAGTGATCTTACTGATCTGTATGTGTCATGTATGGGCTATGTTTATGAAAATCATTTGGTCCTATATTTTCCCTGGTCAAACACAGTTAAAAAAGGAGAGCAAATAGAACTGTTTACCTTTCAGTTCATTATGTCCACAAAACATTTGTGACAGCGATGCCACAGTAGGTTATAAGCCCTGAATTATTAATGTAATTATTAATGTCCTGTTTTATGTTATTATTAGTGGAGTATGTGGTCGATCTGCGGTGTAACATTAATGATCATGCTTATTATAAGATATTTCTTTGTGAGCTCGTTGCGATACAGATCAGAAGCATTAAAGTGTTGCATAAACTTAAGTCACCGGACTTTGATTTCCCTACATAGGTCCTGATGATGCAGGAGCTGTCCAATCAACAAGTCACCTGTAAGTCTGTTTGACGTCATGGTTAATTCTCTTGGTCCGTTTGTAAAACTGCAGTTTTTGTCACTTGTTCCAGACCAAATGAAGATGGAATGAACAGGTGTGAAAGCACCCTTAACGACTCAGGTGATCGCTTGACTTTTCCTCTGGCGCCACCTGAGGTAGATGTTTTGGTTCAGAGTGAAATGTGTTGACAAGTAGTGGACGAGCTGCCATGAAATATGATCCATACTTTTAAGTTCACCTCAGGATGAATTGTAATACCTCTGATCCTTGTCAGTCCTTTGGTTTGTGACAACAACATACCCTCCAAACTGGCAATCCGCCTCAGCTGCACTCAAACATTTTAAAGATCCAGTATTGCATTTTTATAACATTATCAATGTAGCAGAAATAGATATGAATATATTTGTATTCCAGACTCCTTGTCTTAGACAACAGCTCTAAGATGTTTAACATGCTGTGGACGTGTTTGACATTAAACGCCACAGGCTTCACGTAAACCAAAGAAAACAGAGAACTGAACCATCAAATTTCAGTTCCTCCCTTGTTTGTTCTCAGGCATATTGTTGTAAGAAGTAATTTATTCGGAGATGATTCATGTTTCTCTTCTTGGTATTATTTATTATCTGAAACCATCTAAAGTTTTCTCCTTCGGTCTGCTGCTACTGACAAGGAACTTATTCCGGATTTGTGATTGGTGACTTGTTATACAGAGAGAGGCAGATCTTTACCCTCAACACAATAAATAGCAGGTGTGTGTTTCACTGCAATCACTTCAACTCAAACCAGCTCTTCTGACACCATGCTCTGCTCCAGACTCTGCACCACACTGTGTAAGTACGCAACTAACTTACTACAAGGTAGATTTATTCATCATTTTACAGCACAGGGTTGTATAATGAGATTAAGTTGTAGTTCTCTTTAAGCTACTCACAATTTATATTCTGTAGATGAGTGGATAAAGAACAAGTCACACCAAAAAATAACTGTTTTGCATGGTGCAGTGCTGAGATTGAGTTTAGGGGTCTCACTGGGGGAAGAAGCTGCTCTGTAGTCTGGTGGACAGCAGATACTTGTGGCAGCAGGGTGACCAAGCTGTGGCTGGTGGGTCTGTCTTTCAGTATCCTTTGGGCTTTGACCAGGGCTGCATGATTATGGCCAAAAATGATGATCACAATTATTTTGATCTATATTCAGATCACGATTATTTATCACAATTGTTCATTGATTTTATGGACAACATGTTTTTATTGCGCTTTAGATTTTAAATAAACATTAAACTGTTTTCACATCCATGATGTGCTGCATTTCTGCAAACGTACAAATCTTTGCATCAAAATAAGACTTGTCCTTAAAATGAATCATCTCCTAGAAGCAAAATATAAATAACATTTTACCTGGAACATCCACTGTGTCCGGCTACTGCTGTGCCACAGTTCTGTCCCGTTCTCTGCAGAGTGTTAATGTCCTCTGGAAGCATCTCAGAGGCTTTTCATGAGCTGAGCACATTCCTGGCTTGTTATTTTGTCCTTTTTGTGCTTCTACATATGGCTCCTACTCTGCTTACCAACAACGTCTCTCTGCAACCCTGTTTTGTTCAGTTGTCTGCACGGATGCATATGTCACAGGGAGCATTTCAGAATCAGAGCGTTTTGCCTGCCTGATTTTGATGTTTAGATTTTGTTGATTTGGTAATCAGTCAGGCAAAATGTAGATAAATGTTTCTTTTTGGTCTGTTTTAACTGTCTGTTTTTAGTTGATTTATGATCGGGAGGTACAGTGTTTTACCTTGAAAATTGAACAGATTCTCTATGACGTTCTGTATCTGACTTCCTGTCCAGTTTGATCTGCTCTGTGTAGCTTGACTTGGCTTCCGTCAAACATAGATTGCTGTATTCTTCGTGGAGCTGAGCCAAGAGATGCATCTGGCATGCTTCTGGGACGCGCTACATCTGATGGATTCCCAAGCATTGACCAGAAGTGCCGCGGCCAGCTCCGCCACTCAAGGAGCAGCTGACACATGCGGACTTGTGGACTTAGCTGTCTAGTCTGTACTGCAGCAGCAGGAGAGTGCACTCGCAGCCAAATTGCCCGCTTGGCTATAAGTTTAGGAAGCGCTTGATTTGATGTGCAGCAGAATTTTCCATGAGCGGAGCAGCATTTTCTACGTAATTGCGATCAATATTCGATTAATTGTGCATTCCTAGCTCTGCGCAGACACTTCAGCTCACTAAGATTTAATTGACAATTATTGTTTTATGATGATAACTGAATAAACAAACAAATAATCTGCAAATAAGAAATTAAGAAGTTTTGTGTTTTTTATACTTTAACATGCATGTCTTAACTTTTTAATCTACTTCAGTAGAACAGACCTCAAACTAACATCCGAAATAACACTTTGTATGAACTCATCAGCACAATTAAATGTAGCACTTTGTAATAAGTCTGCCTTTATAAGTTCAAAGTGATGGCTTTATTAATGGTTAATAAAGTGTGTGTACAAAATGTGAACAATTTTGGGTTGACAGGTTGTGGAAAGAAATATGTTACTACAGAAGGATATTTTTATTATTTTTTATTATTTTTATTATTATTATTATATAAGTTTACTTAAAGTTCAAATGAATGTTGATTTTCAAACAAAATGTTGATTTATGGTGTTGTCATTAACTCCCAGAACATTGTTAAACCGGATTTACACAAAAATTACAAGAGCAATAAAGTTTAAAAATGTGTTTTTCTCTTCCAGTGCTGGCAGCAACATGTTCGCTTATGATAGCAGGTAAATAGATGTTTGAATTCTGTATTACAAGTTTAGATTATATTTCCAGAATTATCAGGGTTTTTTTTATAAATACCTGAGTCAGAAGCTATGCATATTGTTCTGTCATTAGTACTCAACCAACAAATGGTAATTCTCACACACATTGACTTGTTTGCTCTTTGTCTACTCATCTCTTATACCTTATTTTCATGTCCTGTTTCCTTCATTCTCTTCACTAATCCTTCATCCTTCCACCTCTATCACATGCTCACCAGCAGAGTGACAGAGACATACAACAGGAGTGATATTAAAGTCTTACAAATATCATCAAACAAACCACTTGACGTTAGTGTTGCAAATATCCTCCCAGACGCTACAAATGAGGCTTGAAATAAATGAAGTCATTTGCTGTTGTTGATTCAATAAACTGTTAACTTATAGAAAGCTGAAGGCCTGAAATCACTTCCTGTTTAGCCTCTGTTCCACTAGCTTCTCTAACTCAATGCAATCTTTTATTAAGCATTTCTTTCATCTGTCTATCTGAAAATATAAGTCGTATTCCTGAGGTTTGTCTTTCAATATTTGAAGACGGATCAGCTCCACTGCAGCATTTGATATTAGAAATTGAATCCTTTATTATTTTAACAACATTAAACAACTACTACTTTAGCGATGCAAAAAAATCACAATTTGTTTTTTTCCTTATCAACGCTCTGTTCTAGAGCCCATCTTTTTAGCTGTAATCTCAGCTGTTGGAAAAACCTTTAGAAAATTTGATTTCTTACTCATCAACTCACCTGACCATGACTCACACTACCTCCACTCAAATACACGGACATTGTCAGTTACCTCACTTCTGGACTGAGTGTGTACACTTTCCTCAGTATCTAATGTTAGAAATCACTATAATAAATAAATGAAACACAAAATTTTTCAACGGGACCTTTTTTCATGCTATTTAATTCATACCAACAGTGTTTCTAACTGAATGTTTATAGGAAACTTAATTTGCTCTTTTTAGTCGTTGTTCCACAACAACTATGTATTTATTCCAATATGCACAAAAACTTTACATTCTAGGATTTTCCAGAGCCGAAGAGGCCACAGAGAGAGTGATCACCTGTGATGATGCCTACAACATCCAACGCCTGAGCTGTGGTATGACAGAACTCTGCCTAAACCTAAGTCAGCGACTGTATGCATGATGCATGATGGCTGATGTGTTAGCAGCTAGGTTTAGCTTCCTTTGTGTTGCTACATTATTAGACTGTTGTCATCACTGTTGTCAGAAATTAAAAATGTACTGTTAAATAAGGTTTTTCATATCTGAAGTACATTCCTATGACATCATTGTGAACAGTTTCATCTCCCATGATTAAAAAAAAAGATTTTGGTATCTTGATGTGAAAGATTTAGTTGGATCATTTTGAATAGGCACATTTGCAGTAACCTTCTTTGACAGGACCGCTTTTAAGCATGTGCAGAATAGATCAGGCAGGATGTGCGGATTGGGCACTGACAGTTCCCTTAACTGACATTCCCTGAGCAGGGAGTGCTGTTTTTGTACACTGTGGATAGAAACGCAGCCATTATCAGTTTCAGTATTTTTCATCTGACACAAGGCCTAATGGCACCTTGGACATTATGAGGAAAAGGTACAATTCAAAATTAGAATCTAGAACCACCAGCAAGTCAACATTTTATTCATGACAAAAAAACATCTTTATGATTAGAACCAGATTTTATACAAAAAAGTCATGGTCACCAGAGGATGAATCCTGAAGACTCCATGAAGTTGACATATTTCGCTTTTATGGAAATATCTCAGCAACTATTGGACGGATTGCTATGAAATTTCAGTTTTGTCTTTGACATCAGCAACAGTTGTTCTTTGTGTCAGGAAAAATATATATCTGGCTTTTTCAGATAATAGGCATCAGCTGATGCCTGCACTCACGAGGCCATTTAACAAAACCCTTGTGTGGTCACATCTACAAGCTGTCATTGTGGCTGCTGGAGAACAACTTGGTGCTCACCTCTGAGTTTTAGATGGTGGCAAAAAACTTATTATGCTCAGTCACCCTTGTCTTCTAAATGTTAACCTGTTTCTCCATTCCTAAATTACAGCAAATTCAATCTACAACTATTACTAGCTTGATTATATATTCTTCTACTGTGGACGCACAAGTTATGTCACAATTCCTTCACACGCCGGCAATGCAAAATGCGATATAAATTGCTTCACATAGTACCTTTTGGGAGGTTTGTGCAAATTAAAGCTTTATCTTCTCCCTGCAGATGTAATGGGAAGAGTGTATGTGAAACTAACACAAACACCTTCCGTGCTTCTGATCCCTGCATTGGCATCTACAAATATCTGGAGACCACCTACACCTGCCTCCCAGCAAGTAAGTGACATTAGAGCACGTAACTAAAAGTGAAGCAAAGCTACAAATATGTTTGAGTGCAACATGTGTAATGTTATTTATCTTTACTTTGACAGTCTTCAGCGTAGCATGTGATGAGTCTTTGGCAAACCTGCAGTGTCGTAAGATCACACTTTCTCTTTTGTTTTTGTATTTCTGGTGGATTAAAGTGATAAAGTTATATATTTTTTGCTGTTCAACATGCAGCTGAATATCTCCTCTTTTTGTCAGCTGGAAAACAGGTTATATTTGTCTACAGTGCTTATTATGGACGCCGTGACTCCACCACATGCTCCTACCAACGACCTGCCTCTCAGGTCCAAAATGTCGACTGCTTCAACCCCACGAGCAAAGTTGCTGAAAGGTACGAACTGCTCACTCTTCTTGTTAAACAATAGGCAAAATACCATACATGACACCCTTATTTTCCAGACGTCTGTGCACATTTAAACCTGTATTCAGACACATCACTCTTCATCCACAGCTGCAACGGGAAAAGCAGCTGTACTTTCAGAGCGACCAGCTCAGTGTTTGGAGACCCCTGTGGTGGCACTTACAAGTACCTGGAGGTGGCTTACACATGTAAACGTAAGTACTTCAAAGGCCCTGTTGGGATGTTTCACTCCACTGAAGCTGATCTGTGGTCGTGTAAAGCAAAATATCAGTATGTCAACATAATGTTGTTAGCAGACTCCTGCTTATATATAAAACAAGGACGTGCCATTCAGTGAGGTTGAGTTAATTCTTGATTTCAAATGGAATGGAAAAAGTATCTATTTTCTTTAGCTTACCTGGGGCGGGTCCCGATGGCAGCAGGCTAGGTACATTAGTCTAGATGTAACAGTTGTTTCGGTGTACATTTGAACCCAACTTAAGTCTACCACTAGTTATTCCTACTATTACAAACAGCCCATTCCATCCATCCTCAACCACTTATCCTGCGTACAGGGTCGCAGGAGGGCTGGAGCCAATCCCAGCTGACATCGGGCGGAAGGCAGGGTACACCCTGAACAGGTCGCCAGTCGATCGCAGAGCCACACATAGACAAACAACCACTCACACTCACACCTAAGGACAATTTAGGGTCACCAATCAACCTAGTCCGCATGTCTTTGGATGGTGGGTGGAGAGAACCCACGCTGACATGTGGAGAACATGCAAACTCCACAAAGAGAGGCTGGGGAAACTGGGGTTTGAACCCACAACCTTCTTGCTGTGAGGCTACAGGGCTAACCACACGCTAAGATATGTAGCTTACATTATAGCAGATAAACACCAGAGAAATATAAAGCATGATCAATCTGCTGTGCATTGTCATGGTTGCTAAGCTATGACTGCACAATGACTGTTTGTGTTTAACGAAGGTAAGTGGACTTTAAGTTGAAATTGTTTGTCAAACTGATATTTCCTGGTCAGGGATGTACGCGAAGTGGTGGATTCTATAATGTCATTCTGCAATAGCACAACATGTTTCTGCTCTCAGAAACTGAATTCATCTGTCTAAAGTCAATGTTTTCTCTCTTATTTTGCAGATTGTGAGAATTAAACAACAAAATATCACAATGCATATGCTTTGAATAAAAGGTGGACTGAGTCAGCGGAATGTTTTCAGGTCATAATAAAACAGAGGTAATCGAGAAACCAATGAAACTTTCAGAATTCCAAATATCCACAAGTATTTGAACACCTGAAAACTACACTCATGAAATTGTTCATGATCTCATACCAGGCTAGCCAAGTGTACTGGGATAAGGTGTCCACATACTTTTGGCCATATAGTTTAAATACACTTACTCAACAAATAAATCAAAATGAGTAAAAAAAATATTGATTTACTAAGCCTTTGATCAAGTAATTAATTTGATTTTCTTTTCTGTTTGGTCTATTTTCATTTTATTCTACTGTAATGAATCAATTTCCGCCTCATTGTGATACACAAATAAAATGTGCCTTGCTTCTCCTTGTGTTCTGTTTCATTACACTAAAATATCAAACGGTACAGTTCAGTAGTAGTTCCATAGCTATTATATCTGAGGATTTGGGGAGTCTTGTTTGTGTTGTAATAAATGTATTTAAATATTGTTGGTATAACATATGTACCTTATCTGTCCATGTACAAAACTACCCTTATCCTCACTCCTTCAGACTGTCCTTAGACATGACTGATGTTTTTAGACTAAATGTCCTAAAATTAACTTTTTTTTCTGAACACAAAACATTAAAACAAAAAGGATTAACACAGCTCTGGTAACTTGCATAAAATAGAAGGCTTTAATACATTTGGAACATAATGTAGGGAAATACCATTTCATTGAATAAATAAAATGTTAGATGTTGTTAAAGGGCCCCTCTGGCAATATTGTATTGAAATTCTGGAAAGTTGTGGTACGAACAAAAGACAGATTAAAAAAGATGTTTATTTATGTACTTTATTTAGCATTTATACCTTAAACCCGGGACCCCAATCACGGACAAGCTTGCAGCTCAGTTGCATTTTATTTAAATGTAACAAAGCCTACGTGTATCCTTCTGGTGAAACAAATAAAGTGGTGTGACGAGAAAAGTGCGGTGGGACAATTCAAAGGGCCCCTGACTGAGAGGGGCCCCAAAAAACAATCAAAAACTAATATCAAATTATATTAAACACTATATAAATGTCGGCGTGGGTTCTCTCCGGGTTCTGTAAGTGGTGTCTCTAAATTGGCCTTAGGTGTGAGTGTGAGCGGTTGACGATGGATGGCTGGATTATATAAACCATGAGTATGAATATATTTCAAATAGAACAATAAAATGAATTATGTCTTTGTTTTTTCTTGTTTTTGGCAGTAAAAGTTAAATATCCCCATTGACCAAAATGTAAACCTCCATATTGACCGACCAAGCCTACATTTCATCAACATTTAATCAGTGCAAGGAAACATTTAGCAAAATATTCAGATTAAATCATTGTCCCTGCCCCTTTTAGAAGACGAACAACAGATGAGTCAGCAGCAGCCCAGTCTGCCCATAACTGTATTATGGACTGTAAAACTGGATTTCTCTGTCTCTCTTGCTCTCTTCACCATAACAAAAAAGACAATGAAATATTTCTTAATGACAGAAATTCAAACACAAACTATGTTCTCACATAATGATCATTATGAAATAAATAGAATTAAAAAAACAACTTCCTGTCTGTAGTGGTTGCTGGACAGCAGCTTACCTCAGCCTGCATGTAAGTTATAGATTATATTAAAATATTCCAGTTTGATACGTTCATTTAGATTAAATTATGGCCATTAATGACATCTATAGATACAGATTTCATGAAGGGCAATACATTTGAGAAGCAAATAGTTATTATTTATTTAAGTTTAATTATGTTGAGTTATGTAAAGCTTTTGATGGGAGAGTTAAGTCTGGTGACAACAGCTGTGCAAACTCTTTAAAATTTAATTTATCCTGTTTTTATTTTCTATTTCATCCTTTTAAAAATAATCTTTTAATGTCCCTAATTTCCCTATGTTGCTTTTATGTTTTATATAAAGCATTTTGAATTGCCTTGTTGAAATGTGCTATACAAATCAACTTGCCTTGCCTTGGGTTTGAAAGAGACAGCATGTATATATGTGGCAGGTTCACCAACACATATGTTGGCTGGGCAGGAAGCGTACATGATGCAAGAGTGCTGAGAAATTCTTCCCCTACAATCTGGCAGAGAACAATGAACTATTTCAACTGGTGAATATCGACCACAGTGATCCAGTGCTTTTTGTGTTGTAAAACCTGCACATAACCCAAAGTTTGGCTGGTAACTCCATTCACGAATTGTAATCTGATGGTATACAAAAATATAGTATCTATGTATCTATCACAAACACAATCATAGCCATGTCTATAGATATGTGATATAGTGATGTGAGGTACAACAGATACTTCAACTACTGCCACAGCCAAGCTCTTATGACTATGGAGTGCGTTGTTGGTTGAGTCAAAGGACGATAGAGATGCCTTCTGAAAAGAATAGATGTTCAAATCTTGTGAGTTCCGCATGTTGTGACAGCTTGCTGCATTTTGCACTATCGAGGATGGAATCAGCCCATGAACCCAATGATTCTGATCGCTCCCAACCCAGAGAGGCTGGACCACATGCTGTCAGAGATGCACTGACCAGGCTGTTTTCTCAGCAGAGAGGACACAGAGACTGTCCACAACTGAGGAAATAAATGTATGTAGAGTCTTAAGATGCAGAGATGAGGCTGGATGGACACAATGAAAAGACATGACAGCATGGGATTTCTGTAATATGATTATTATTTATTAATAAGTTTTGTGCAGTCCATTTTCACTTGCAGAGTGAACAGATTTTTGTAATAAACTTTATTATCCACTGAAAAGCCATATGTGCAAATCAATAATACAATTAAACTACTGGCATACTCTTAAACTGGATCGATAAGTTCTGGATAGCAAACCTTCATAAAAGGGGGAAAATATATCAACAAAACCATCGCTTCTATGGGTGCTGAATTCTCATCCAAAACTTAAAACAGTTGTGAGTCTTGGGCTCCTGAGAAAAATGGCACCCTGGGTTTGTATGGAGACCAAGGTGGTTGGTATTGGGGTCCAAGATGCATGTACAGACGCAGAAAAGGAAGTTAGATGTGGGAAAGTGTTGCTGATGGTGCTGAGAGTTTTGGAAATGTGTGGTGATAGACTGCATTAACGTTCCAAACATAGCTCAGTCCTGCTCGTGCTGTTGTCAGGGGACCAAACAGTCAAGCAACGAGGAGAGCAGGAGTATTTGGTAAAAAATAGGTTGTTTTTTGTTTATCCCAAAATGCAAAATAGAAACGTCTAGGCCTACAAAAAGATGTCGACAAAAATGTAACTCTACTCAAAACAGTAAACAACAAAACAGGATATGAACTAAACAACCTGACCTAACTGAATGAAACAAACCAATTTAAACAGAAGGGGGAAACAAAAAAACTCAACCCAAATCTCCCCTCCTACACTGCAGCACATGGCACGGCTTGATTGGCAGGCTACAGGATATAACAGTCCTCCAACATTAGTCAGGCCTTTTTCCTCCACCAGGACAGACCTTCCTCCAACATGGTGAAAAGAATCAAAAATGTTTAATGTACCAGAAAATGTTTACTTAACCCTACAATGTGAGAACGTGTGAACTTCATTTAAACAGTGTGGCTAAAAGCTGGCTGTTCCCCTGTGGCTCTGGCCATCACAGTTGTGCTGCTTGTAATTTAAGTTGTCAGTTGATGAGATGGATGTCATGATCTTTGCAAATGTTTCAAGTGATCTGTCAAATTTGGATTTTTTTCCCCCACCGGCTGCATCCAGCACTGCCACCTATTAATGGGACACGCGGTTTACATTACCGATTGGAGTCCATTTGAAAGTAGATTTTGCTGCTGATGTTCTTGGCGTGTGTTCGTGCAAGTATGACAATGAAATTGGATACAAAAAACTGCTGTATAAAAGTAAAAAAGATCACAATCTAAGATCAAGGCTTTACTGATTTAGACCTTCACCACAGCTAGTATTTACTTTAACACATTGCTTATGTTGCTTAATTCACAAGCAAACAAAATAGTCTGAATGAGAGAAGTGTAAAAAGAAGGGCTGAATAGGACAGGTGAATAAGTCAAGATAGAGATGAGGGAGTAGCATATTGTACCTTTAGACCAACATCTATTTACCTGCAGGGGATCTCTTGCCTTTGCAGGGCATGGAACCTAATCTTAGCTAGAAAGTTGGCCCACAGGAGTTGTGGATGGACTGATGTCCTGCTCAGCTCCTTCTCCCGATGTCATATTCAGAGAATATGACAATGTTAGCAACATTATCTTCTTAAGACAATAATATAATGTTATCCTGCTAATGCTTACATTTTAATGTTAGCTATATGATTTGAAACTGAGTCTGTCATCTTCTATACAGGTGGCTGGCTTCTTCTTCGTGCTTAACTCAAGGTTACCCTGCACGTGGACTACACACCACATCTGTACTCTGTAGTGTTAAGGATGAGAAGTAGGCTGTTAAGACACACCACTTCATAAAATATGTTTGGATTTCATCCTGATTTGTTCCACTGCGGTTGCAATGAAATTCTGTACACAACAGCTTACGTTCAGACAGCAAGCCCTGCAGCCTTAGTGATTTTAGTGAGGAAATCTTAACAGGATCGTTTCTTAGATGTAGCCCATCTCATGTCTATAATTGAATTCTCCTAAGTGTTTTCACACATATAGATAGACTATTTCATGTGTCCAAAAAATAGGGAGCCAGGGTGAGGGCTAATAACCAAGAAAAAAAAAATTCTAGATGAAAGCGTGAAATTTACAAGAAAAATCAGAAATTCCATGAAATTACAGTTTCTCAATTGCTTAAACACATTTCTTGAAATTATGCCTCTTTTTCTCAAAACTCTCAAATCCACAATTTCTCACCCAGTTCTCCCCAAAAAAACTATTTTCAAAATGAAGCTTTCCACTCAAAACCATTCAGGCTTGCTGAAAAACCAAATTTTGCCCTCAGATATAACACACAAGCCCTCAGAGACACACCACAACAAAGTGAGATAAATTCAAAACCATACTACATGTTGTAACAGCATGCTGCCTTTTGCACAATCTTTGTGATATTCATGCATATTGTTTTAATGAAACTTGGATGGAATCAGCCCATGAACATACACACAATGGCCCTCATTTATCAAAAGTGGACGTTGGCATATGGCACGCTCAAATCCTACGCCAGCTCAGGAGGTGGTGTACATGTACTTAAGTTTTGAGTTAGAGCTGAAATGCGCAGAAATCATTACCTAACAGCACAAAACGCACTGACCAACTAAAATACATGATATATTATGACCCACTGTGACAGAAACAATGTTTGAAACATTAATTTGGGTGTTTATATTTGAGCAGCACGGACTTTATACAGCCTATTGAGCAGTCATGCTTTGATTTGTATTGGACTATTTTATCGTAGCTGTTGGTGCCTTTTATTTGGGTTATCTTTTAATAAAATGTGGACCTTCAAATGAAAAGGCTACAAGCAAAAAATGTTAAAACAACAAAGAGCATAAGCGGATGGCTTGAAGCACTGAGACTGGCTGCCGAAATGGACACAGCCCCACGGCCTTTAGGTGAGGCGGGCACAGACATGTCGCGCACAAAGCCCCGCATTTATTATCAGACAAACTTTATATTATGACCGCACAGCGAACACCGACACCCACGCTAAAGGCCCCGCGTCCCCAGACTCTGATCTCTGTTCATGTGTGAGTCCTGGGTCAGTGCGTAAAGCCCAGTCCCGGAGGCGATGGAGCAGCTTTTTATCAGAGCAACGTTCTTTCATTTGGAGCTTATTTGGGACTTTGATGGGCGTTTTAGTGCTAATTCTGTCCCTTGGAGCTCCACAAGTAGCCAATTTATAATTCTAGGAACAGACAAAAACTTCTAGAACGCGCTCCACAAACAGGTGGTACAGACATGGTGCAGCTCATCATTGTGTTTGGACAATGTTTCACTGTGAACATAAAAGAAAAGTTACACCGCGGATGGTCAGACCCGTGTCCGTACCTAATAGTCACTGGTCCGCTCCAGCGAGGCTGACAGCGCGCGGCGGTCCCCCTGATTCCAGCACTGGCTCTCGGGCTGGACCTGAACTGTTGATGGCTCATCTGACCGCTCGTGTCCAGTTTTAAGCGCGTTGAACATTTTGTCAAAAATGTGTCCAGTTTAAATCATCGAATAAAGAAGTATTAAATTGTTTCCAAATGAAAAACCTCGTAATATTAAAATGCACAATATTTTTGAACATTTATGCCGGGGGAGGGGCTCTAGTAGTGAAACTAAACATTTAACCTTTTTTTAATTCTGAAAAAACATTTTGTTTCTGAAGTTTTAACTTGTGGACTTCCTGCTCCAAACCATGTATTTCTTGCCGTATTCTGTCAGTCCCTGCCGTGAAGTCCTGGGTGCAGCCTCCTGAAGCTTGAATAATTGGGCGCGTTTCATTCAAATTGCACGTTTTCAGCCGCCGCATTTATCAACACCAGGTGGTGTGTGCACCTGGATTTCAAAGGTACGCACAGCTTCATAAATAAGGCGCTGAGAACAGTGTAAGCATAATCTCACGCACAAAAATACGCCCGTTTCTACGCAAGAAAGATAAATGAGGGCCAATACAAGCAGATAACTTTGTGAATTTGAGCTATATAAAATTTAATATATAGTATGTTGAATACATTTGCTCAGTGACACATTAAAGCCCACTTCTCACTGTTAAAGGTATGACATGTTTCCATGAATGGTAATGTTATAATTATGAAAGTTTCAGTTAAGTGATTTTTTTTTTTAGCTACTCATTTTTGCGCTTTTCCCTTGCTGTTTTAATACTGTGGCCATGTTTAATAAGTGCATATTTCATCTTATAGCTTTTATTATTCAGTTACTCACGTGTTTGTGGTATGCTGCACAACACTTTTCCATTTCAGCATTAAACCTTTGATTGACTCTGTTGTCTCTTTAAGAAAGCTGTTGACGCACATTTATCTGAATTACTTACACTTGGCTTGGAACACTTGGCCCTACTGAGCCTGGTTTGGCCTTTGTGAAACTGGTAAAGCCACAGTGCAATGATCACACAAGGTCAAGCCTGGTATTCTCTTATCCTGGATTTGTAGTGGTTTGTGAAACAGCCCTCCTGTTGGGCTTTAAGGAATAAAAGCACAATACAGGTATAGAGAATAGAACAAAAAGACAAACCACTACAGTAAGTGCAATACAAAATAGCCAGAGGGGACCTTAGGTTCTGTGTCCTTTCCTAACATTATGGTGCATGGCTTAGTTTCAATAACAAAAAAGGGAAGTTACCAGGGAAATGTAAATCTTTTATTTTGATATTTAGTCTAAAGACAGTCTGAGGGAGCAAAGAAGAGCTCAAGAAAAACTACAATTTAAGAATTGTACTAACACAAGACTCCTAAACTCCCAGAAATATCTGCTAAGGCACTGAACCATTTGATATTTTAGAACAATGAACCAGAACACAAGGTGAAGCAAGACATTTTTTTATTTTTTAATCACAAAGCATGTAGATTGTGATGCTTTGTTTAAACCAGAGGATCTGCAAAATGAGAGAAAATATTGACTGTAGACAGATGAAGTTTCTGAGCACACCAACATGTTCTGTTACTGCAGAATGACATTTTATGATCTACCATTTTACACACTGTTTGCTTCAGCCGAGTGAAACATCCCAACAGGGCCTTTGAAGTACTTACTTCTGCATGTGTAAGCCACCTCCAGGTACTTGTAAGTGCCAACACAGGGGTCTCCAAACACTGAGTTGCTGGCTTTGACAGTACAGCTTCTTTTCTCGTTACAGCTGTGGATGAAGAGCGAATACAGGTTTCAATGTGGACAGAAGACTGGGAAATATGGATGTTACATGAGAAAGATTAACGTGGACGACATTAATCCCCATTGTTCACGATGAGTGGGCAGCTGTACCTTTGGCCAACTTTGTTGGTGGGGTTTAAGCAGTTGACATTTTGGACCTGAGAGGCAGGTCGTTGGGAAGAGCACGTGGTGGAGTCACGGCGTCCATAATGAGCACTGTAGATGAATATTTCCTGTTTTCGAGCTGACAAAGAGGAGGAGATATTCAGTATCCCTGTTGAACCACAACCCCCCCAAAACACCTTATCACATTAATCCAAAAATACAAAAAGGTTAAAGTGTGATCTTACAACACTGCAGCTTTGCCTCAGATCCCTCACATGCTACGCTGAATCCTGTCAAAGTAAAGATGAATGCCATTAGACATGCTGCACACCTTTGTGGCTTTGCTTCACTTTTAGTTCCATGGACAAGTGTCACTCACTGGCTGCTGGGAGGCAGGTGTAGGTGGTCTGCAGATATTTGTAGATGCCAGGGCAGGGATCAGAAGCACCGAAGATGTTTGGGTTTATGTCACACACCTTCTTGCCATTACATCTACAGGGAGAAGAAAAAGCTTCAGCCTTCACAAACGTAATATGTGAAGCAATTTACATCATGCTTTGTATTGCTGATGTGTGAAGGGACTAATGTAGCTGATGGGGTACGGTCAGATGTCTTTCAACTGCATTTTTCTACAATATATATTTAATGTTCGCTAGTAATGGTTGCACATTGGATTGGTGTAATTTAGGATAGGAGAAAAAGGTTAATAGTTTGAAGACAATTGTGACCAAGTATAACATCCACCTCCAGGTGAGAACCAAGTTCCACAGCAGCGACACTGACAGCCTGCAGATGTGCCCACACAAAGGGTTTGTTAAACAGCATTGTGAGTGCAGGCATCAGCCGACGTCTATTATCTTAATCCTGATATTGGTCACCTGGTCTCATTTTTATTGAATCTAGAAAGACTAAGGGTCTACAGTCGTATTAGTGGCTCTATGGGGTAGTATTAATGTATTATGTGAATGCTAAATGTTTATTTTCCTGACGAGAGCCAATGTCCATGACCAAACCGTAAACAGTGCAGGAAGGGAAACTAAATGTCTGTTACATGCCATAGCAATCCATCCAATGGTTGCAGAGATATTTCCATGAAAGCCAAAAATGTCAACCTCATGCAGTGTTTAGGATTCATCCTCTGATGACCATGAATGTATAAAATCTGGTGCCAATTATCTATATGTTGAGTCACTTTATGGCAGGAATGAAAATGTTAACTTGCTGGAGGTGCTAGATTCTGAATTGTACCTTTTCCTCATGATGTCCAAGGCGCCCTTCAGAGAACACTTGGTGTTGGCAAGCTGCTGTGGAAGTTGGCCCTTACTGCAGGTCGTCTTGTCCGCACGTCCATACAGAGCGGTCTGCACACTGATCGCTCCATTGGGTGCTATATAAATGGCAGCAACAAGGACGGGGGAAATTGTCAGGGAGCACAAATGGACTAGATGAAAACTTGGTAATTTAGCTTGTTGCCTAAAAAAGTGCACTGTTTGAATTCAGTCATACCACAGCTCAGGCGTTGGACAGCGTCACCACATGTGGTCACCTTCACTGAGCGCAAGGGGGCCACAACAGTGGCTCTAGAAAGTCCTAGAAGGAGAAGTTTGGGCTATTATTTTTGCATCATGGAATAAGCTTTAATAGCTGAGATTACAGCTACAAACACTTGGGAAAATATAGTTTTAGAACAGTCCTTGGCAAAGGATGATCATAGGATAGAGACAGAAGACAAGACAAAAAGCAAGCTGTGACTCAGGTCTTTGTTAAATAAAAAGAATGCTGCATGAGAATCATGGATATCGAAGTGTAATTAAATTTGTAATACAAAATTCAATGATCCAGTTACCTGCTCTCATAAGCAAACATGTTGCTGCCAGCACTGGAAGTGAAACACATTTTTAAGGTTTAGTCTTGTATCTTCTGTGTAAATCCAGTTTAATGGCAACACTGAAATTTTTTTTTACAGGTCAATATTGTTTTTTGTCATTTGAACGTAAAAAAACCCACTGTAAATTCTGTATTAACAGAAGTGAAATTAAGGGGCTTTTTGATCTCCTCTTGGTTGTAGTCGACATGGTTCATCAAAAACTAGGTAGGCTAATTTAAAAAAAAAAGAAATCACCTTATGCTCCCAGGGCCTTAACCAAATTCCTTGTCCATAGGCACCAAAATGACAATCATTTAATCAAATGATCAAAGGAGGGAAGTCAAACATTGCTTTACCAACAGCAATATTAAACTTCTAGGTGGATGACAACTTTTAAGCTGATTTTACTGTACAGAATATAAATTGTGAGGAGCTTAAAGGGAACTACAACTTAATCTCATTATACAACCCTGTGCTGTAAAATGATGAATAAATCTACCTTGTAGTAAGTTAGTTGCGTACTTACACAGTGTGGTGCAGAGTCTGGAGCAGAGCATGGTGTCAGAAGAGCTGGTTTGAGTTGAAGTGATTGCAGTGAAACACACACCTGCTATTTATTGAGTTGAGAGGAAAGACCTGCCTCTCTCTGTGTGAAAAAGTCACCAATGAAAAACCTTGCACACATTGTAAATGGTAAAGCATAAACTTAAAGGCAAAGTATTCAAATATAATAATACATACTAGTATCAAATAGTAAAACTCGTTCTGCGTGTAAAGTGATGTAGAAATATTTGGTCAGTGTAATTAGGTAGCTGGTCACAGTAAACAATCGCTGAAAGTCATCTTCTCTATCCAAAAGTTATTCAGCAAAATGTTAAAAATGCCCAGAAATGTGAAAACATTTGGAAATATAGCCTACAACTTTTGCTGACTTTTGAGGATTACCAACTGATGTAGCTAGAAGGATACACAGTTAATGAGTAACGGATATTCATTAGTTGTTTTAAATAAAATGGCCATCCTTTAAATTAACACCAAGTGCACTGTTGAAGGGTTTAACTTTGCATAAATTTGCCAAAGAAACATAAGTTTGTTAAACGCTTTGAGGTCGGAAGTCGTGTATTTCAACTTGGAAATTTCCCAGTTCCGACCGGTCTGGAACGCGGCATCATTCCAGGTTTTGCATTGGTGGCTTGTTTGCACAGAGAGAGGCAGGTCTTTCCCCTCAACACAATAAATAGCAGGTGTGTGTTTCACTGCAATCACTTCAACTCAAACCAGCTCTTCTGACACCATGCTCTGCTCCAGACTCTGCACCACACTGTGTAAGTACGCAACTAACTTACTACAAGGTAGATTTATTCATCATTTTACAGCACAGGGTTGTATAATGAGATGAAGTTGTAGTTCCCTTTTAGCTCCTCACAATTTATATTCTGTAGATGAGTGGATAAAGAACAAGGCACACCAAAAAATAGCTATTTTGCATGGTGCAGTGCTGAGATTGAGTTTAGGGGTCTCACCTGCTCTGAAGAAGCTGCTCTGTAGTCTGGTGGACAGCAGATACTTGTGGCAGCAGGGTGAACAAGCTGTGGCTGGTGGGTTCTGTCTTTCAGTATCCTTTGGACTCTGCGCAGGCACTTCAGCTCCCCAAAATAACTGATCGGTGGATGGGTACTAATGATCTCCTGAGCAGTTTTAATCACCTGCAGCAGTCCCAATAATTAAAAGTAAAATGACCAATATCTAGCTCTGCATTTACAAGGATAAACAAGATGGCCGCCACTCCCTTTCTCTGTCCTGATTCTCCCTGAAATACAAAACAAAAAACAGCCTATTAAGTGTCGTCCACGTATTAGGCTGATGGTAATGCAATATTTGACTTCCACTTTTTTTTTTTTTTTTTGCTTTAATTTTATATTTGTCATTTTGGTGTCTATGGAAAAGTATTTTGGTTAAGGCCCTGGGAGCACACGTTGGTTATTTTATTAAGCCTACCTAGTTTAATATTAACAAAATATTGACCTGTGAAACATTTGTGTTCTGTGTTGCCCTTCACTCCCTGAACATTGTTAAACTGGATTAACACAGAAGTTACAAGACTAAACTTTGAAAATGTTTTTCTCTTCCAGTGCTGGCAGCAACATGTTTGCTTATGAGAGCAGGTAACTGGATGTTTGAATTCTGTATTACAAGATTATACTTCCAGAATGATCCATGATTCTCATGCAGCATTTTTAGTTTTTACAAATACCTGAGTCGCTATACACAGTTCTGTGATTACTTTAACAGCAAATGAATTGTAAAATTCCCACACATGGCATTTTTTTGCTCTTTGTCCATTGGTCTTTTCACAAACTCCTTTCCTGTTTTCACCTCCATCATTGACTTCACTAATCCTCCTCCTCTCTGCCTCTATTACACGCTCATCCTAACTGTAATCTCAGCTGTTGAAAAACTGATTCCTCAACCTGTGTATTCATTCCAATGTACAAGAATTATAGAGCCAACTTTTCATTCTAGGACTTTCTAGAGCCACTGTGACTCCAGTGCACGTGATCACATGTGATGACTCCACCCAACACCTGAGCTGTGGTATGACTGAACTTAAACCACCTTAAGAAGTTTTGGGGGTTTTTTTTGTTAAGGCAACAAGCAAAATAATTGATCCCTGTAAGTGCACTACTTGCACTTGTGTTTTGTTTCTTTAATGAAAGTACTGTAAATACTGCTGACTCAGAACCGAGAGGCTTTTGACTTTTTCTGTTGACAGTATAGAAAAATAAAACATTGTGTCCGTATCCTCTGTTCCCTTCTTGCTCCCATCTTTGTTGCCCTCTGTGGTGTATAGCACCAAATGGAGCCATCAGTGTGCAGAACGCGGTGTATGGACGTGCAGACAAGATGACCTGCGGTAAGGGCGGCCATCGAGATGACCGTTCAAATCACCATGGCAACACAAAGTGTTCTATGCCAGTCACCTTGGATATGGGGAAAAGGTACGACTCAGTATTAGAATCTAGCACCACCAGCAGGTCAACATTTTCATTCCTGCTGTAAAATAACTCAACATCTAGATGATTGGCAACAGATTTTATACAAACACTCATTACCAGAGGATGAATCCTAAAGACTCCATGAGGTTGACATTTGTGGCTTTTATGGAAATATCTCAGCAACTATTGGATGGATTCATTCAACCATTTTACTGTAGACAGTTGAAAGACATCTGACTAACTGTACCCCACAAGTTATGACAGGTCCTTCCCACATCAGCAATACAAAGCGTGATGTAAATTGCTTCACATAGTACGGTTGTGAAGGCTGAAGCTGGAAACGAGCTCCTTTTCTCCTCCCTGCAGATGTAATGGCACGAGGGTGTGTGGCGTAGACCCAGACATCTTCCGTGCTTCAGATCCCTGCCATGGCCGCCGCAGATATCTGGAGACCACCTACACCTGCCTTGCAGAAGCAAGTGAGTGACATGCACGTAACTAAAAGCAAAGCCACGAAGAAGTCTGACTGCAACATGTCTAATGTTAATCTTTACTTTGACAGTCATCAGCGTAACATGTGAGGAGTCTTCGGCAAACCTGCATTGTCGTAAGATCACACTTTCTCCTTTGTATATTTGGTGGATTAATGGGATAAGGTGTTGGGGTTGTGGTTCAACACAGATACTGAATATCTGCTCCTCTTTGTCAGCTGCAAAACAGGTTATATTCGTCTACAGTGCCCAATATGGACGCCGTGACTCCACCACGTGCTCTTCCCACCGACCTGCCTCTCAGGTCCACAATGTCAACTGCTTCCACCACATAAGCAAAGTTGGCCAAAGGTACAGCTGCCCACTCATCTTGTTCAACAATAGGGATTAATATCATCCACGTTAATCTTTCTCATGTGACATCCATATTTCCCAGGCTTCTGTGTACATTCAAACCTGTGTTCACTCTGTATCCGCAGCTGCAACGGGAAAAACAGCTGTACTATCAAAGCCAGCAATTCAGTGTTTGGAGACCCCTGTGTTGGCACTTACAAGTACCTGGAGGTGGCTTACACATGTAAAAGTAAGTACTTCAAAGGCCCTGTCGGGATGTTTCGCTCCACTGAAGCTGATCTGTGGTTGTGTAAAGCAAAATATCAGTATGTCCATATAATGTTAGCAGATTCCTGCTTATACATAAAACAAGGACGTGCCATTCAGTGAGGTCACGTTAATTCTTGGTCTATTTTCTTTAGCTTATCTAGGTCCGGGTCACGATGGCAGCAGGCTAGGTACAGTAGTCTAGAACGTAACAGTTGTGATGTGAACCCAACTTGAGTCTACTACCAGTTGTCCCTACATGAACAAATGGCATCTTATGATAGAATATTAAGATCAAAGATTTTCTAAAAAACCTTGTTTGAATTCTTAGCTTAAAGAGGACTTATGAGAATTTTTTTTTTTTCATTTGTATGGTCAAACAGTCTTTTCACTCAATAATTAAAGGGTGGTTTTTAAATTGTCAAATGTAATTCTGTTGTAACAAAGTTGGCTGGGGTTCTGGAGTGTCATTGTTATGGTTGCTAAACTGACTGAACTATGGCTGTGTTTAACAAAGGGTAAATGAAGGTATACTTACCAGACTTTATTATAGTGAGTAAAAGGTCGTAAGTGGAACTGGATTCAACATTGTCAAACTGCTATATCCTGGTCGAGGATTAACTTTGATGCTCAGTGTGTAAAATGGTGAATTCTTCAGTAACGGAACATATTTGAGCTCTTAGAAACTTAATTCGTCTGTCTAAAGTCAATGTGTTCTTGTTTTGCAGAGCCTGGGAATTAAACAACAAAACATGGCAATGTACGGAGTCACCGGATGAAATGAAGAAACCTTGAAACATTGAAATTCCAAATGGAGGATATAGCCAAAAGTATTTGGACACCTTTCTGTTATCATCTTGTGATCCACAAATAAAATTTGCCTCTCCTCACCTTGTGTTCTGGTTCATTACAATAAATGGTATAGTTCAGTTCCATAGCTAATATTTGTGTTGCAATAGTTCTTAACTCGTATTGACCTTTTCTTAAAACTAAAGATCTGTCTCTGCTGTGAGAAACGCAGACACTAATTTAAATGCACTTAGCCGTAACAACCGCCTTCTTAAACCGGACCTGCCTGACTTGAACTTCAAATCTTTGGGATTTGAAGAAAGCAGTTGCAGTAAGCAAATTCTAGAATATTACTGAAATGGAGGCCATTGCTCATGAGCAATGGGCCCGGATTCCTGAAACTGCAAGAAGCTGGTGTCTGGCTATGAATCTCATTTGCAGTAGGTCATAACAGTAAAAGGGTGCTGCAAGTACTAAAAATGCTTGACTTTCGAGACTAGAGATTATGCATGTTCTGCTGAATTTGGGGAACGGAACTACTAAAAGCATTCATTGTGTGGAGCTATTTCATTTACTTTGACTTAATTAAAAATAGCTGAAAGTCTGTGGAGTCGAGATTGGGTTAACAAGACTGAGACGAGATTTTTAACTCTTTGTAAAATCTTTACTGTTTATATAAAAATGTAAGCATTAAACGCTTCAATTCCCGCTTTCTGATTTTATTTTTTTTTTTTTGGTTTTTCTTCTGCACTCACTCATAGTGAAACTGTAAGACATACAATATTTAAGTGGCAGGTGACAATTCAAACTCTATAGCTTAACTCTACCAGAATCTAAGTCAGAATAGCTCTGTCATTCTGTGCTATCAGATCAGTTTCTCCTGTAGATCAGCTTATCATCCCTGCTGAGTCATGATTTAGTTTTCCCTCTTTTGTCTTTATTTGTGGAAGTAATCTCGTTAAATGTAACTTTGGCACCTTTTCACCATAATTTATTTAATTTTAATTACGTTATGAACAATAACATTTAACCATAAAGTCATATTACCACACTGTCATGATTTAATTTGAATTCTACCTGCCCTTTACTACAATGTATATATGCAAATGTTAGTGATGCCATTGGACAAGCCAAGGTGAAGGTGGTCTCCGGTAAGAGAGAAATGTCAAAAAAGACGGTGATAAAAAGCTGAGCTCAGGCGGCGGCAAACAAATCTCCAGGTTCATTATGACGTCTAGAAAGAGAGACTTTGCATTTATCATTTAGAGCTGAGAAATGTAAGGCGGTCCTTCTTCTCTGACATCACCAAAACACTAATAACGTAGGTGCCCTGGTTGCTACTGTCGCCAAGTTAACCGACCCTCCTGTGTCTGTAGCTTCTGAACTTCTATCCACCGGGGCCAGCAATGAATTTGCCTCCTCCTTCACAGACAAAATTCAAACAATTAGACAAACACCTGTGCCTCCATCTCAGTAAAAGGTTATGTGTTGCCCATGTGTCCAATTCACATAGCATGACGCAATTTCAATTCAATTCAATTCAATTTTATTTATATAGCGCCAAATCACAACAACAGTTATCTCACAGCGCTTTTCATAAAGAGCAGGTCTAGACCATACTCTGAAGTTATTTACAGAAGCCCAACAATTCCCACCAAGAGCAAGCACTAGGCGACACAGGCAAGGAAAAACTTCCTTTTAAGAGGCAGAAACCTCGAGCAGAACCATGGCTCAGGGTGGGTGACCATCTGCCTCGACCGGTTGGGGTGAGGGGAGAGAGAGAGAGAGAGCAAGAGAAGAGAGAGAGAGAGCAAGAGAGAGAGCAGAGGGAGGCAACCTACACAGTATACACATAGAGGTACAGACAATAAAGGTGATGGTGCTATAGACTAAATGAAAAATGGTACAGATATTTATAGTAATGTTAATGATAATAATAATAACAGTAATAATAGCAATAGGACTAGTAATAGCAATTGCAACTGTAGCAGAGGGCGTCGAGCAGGAACACGGGGGCAGCAGGAGACTCCCAACCACAGATCCAGACTCCACAGCTCCAGAGCCAGCAACACCCGCAGGGAAGTGACAGGAGGGAAGCACTACGACCACGGGAGAGGGAGAAAAAAATCGAGTTAGTAACATGCATTAATGGGATGAGGTTGCACTCAGAGAGAAAGAGAGAAGAGGAGAGAGGAGCTCAGTGCATCATGGGATTTGAGTATTTTAACCATAAAAAGCAGGAGGACATAACATCTGAAATCATCCTCTTGCTGCCTTGATATTCTGTCAACAGGTTTATTTGTCTCTTCTGTCAGGTTCCCCCCCCACAGGCCCTGGAAACTGCACTCATTAAACCACTCTTACAAAAGAGAAATCTAGACTCAAGAGCAATTTATAGGGCCATATCAAATCTCCCATTTTTAAGTAAAATAATTGAAAAGTGCTTTCTACACTAAATTGTTTTGACAGTGGCAGAATTTCAGCCTTAGTATTATAGGATCTCAGTTCTACATTCGACACAATCGACCACAACATTACTTTTGTAGTGAACCAGCCAGTGTTAGTTTAATTATTTTATATCAAAAAGGAATAATAGAAAATCTCTCTTTGTCTTTCCCCTGACAGAAATAGGGGGAGGAGGGAGTGAGATATCAACCCTCAACAGACAGCTGAAGTAACCCGAGGGAGGGGATGAAAGGTTTGCTCCACTCCAGAGTGCCGTTTGGGCAGTTCCGGCCATAAGGGGCAGGGTAACCATGGTAACGATGTTCCTCTTTCAGATTACCTCAGACCCCTCACATCAAAGAACCCCCTTTCTTCAGCCTTGAACCTCTAACCCCACCAAAGAGCTGATTTGGACTATTAACATGCGCTCTCCCTTTTCACACCCAGTATAATATTACTGGAAAAAGATAATGGTGAGAACGTCAGGGGAAGGCACAGATGGGACATTAGAGAGGAGGAGCCACATGAGACAACCTCAATCTGCAGCCACGGTGGAGGCTGATTGTTAATGTGCTACCAGTGTACTGTGGTGACCCACAAGTAAGACTAACCAAGGGACTGTACCTTTAAGGGAAAGGGGATGGTTAGAGCAGTTCCGGGTTAATGAGTTGTGCGGTTTGGATCTTGTACGCTGTACAGTGTGATATTGAACTGGAGAGTAAAACTGACCCGTCTCCGTCTCTTGTCTCCTCACTAATTGCACTCCACAGTTCTATGGATCAAATATTAGCGGCCCAGTAATAACATTAAAAGTTTGGCAGTGCTAGTTCACCCCTTTCTTTGGGGTTTTGTAGAGTATCTTTCCGAATGCTGGGAGGTTTGTTTGTTACATATGAACTGAGAGATCAAGCTGTCAAGTGAGTGGAAAAAACCTTTTTGGAATAAAGAGGGGTATAGATTGAAAGAGATAGAGGAATTAGGGAAGCGCTTTCATTTTAATACAGTTTATCCTAACGGTGGAAGTCTTGAGTCAGTCGAGCAAGCAGAGGGGAGAAATTACACTTGAATGAATGAGAGCAGTTTCTGGTTACACAGATACCTAAGTATTTAAAATGACTTAAAGACGTCTTAAATGGCAAGTCCGAAAGGGGATAGACTGCGGCTGCAGTATTAATGGGCGTAAGCTCACTTTTCTGAAGATTTATTTTGTAACCAGAAATTTGCCCAAATTCCTTCAGCATGGCCAACACAAAGGGGGACAGATCTGTCTGGGTCAGAGATGAACATTAACAGGTCGTCCGCATGCAACGAAGGTTTGTGCTCAGCACCTCCCCTCCACATGCCCTCTGGACCGACTGGACCTGAGGGCCACTGGCAAAGGTTCAATGGCGATGGCTAACGGGGAAAGTGGAAAGCCCTGCCGAGTTCCACGATTGAGGGGGAAATAAACAGAGTGACCATTGTTTGTGCAGACTCAGGTCAGGGGGGATGTCTAAGAGCTTTATCCGGGAAATAAATGTGTTTCCAAATCCAAAGCGTCTTAGTGCGTGGAACAGATAGGGCCATTCGACACGGTCAAATGCCTTCTCTGCTTAAATGTAAATGCTCCGTGGGGATTGTAACCATTCATTGAACACGTTTAGCAGAAGTGGAGACAGATCATCAGCACATGTTTTTAAAAATTCAGCTGGAAAGCCATCTGGGCGTGGGCATTTGCCACTTTGCATGGACAGCAAGGCTCCTTTAAGTTTGCCCTGTAAAGGGTTCATCCAGGCTAGAAGAGGTTTCAGGGTCAATGGAGGGGATGTTTAAGGACCCAAAAATGTTTTCAAATTGCGACTCATCAGATGAGCTCTCAGAAGTATATAACAAACTATAAAAGTCCCTTAATTGGTCATTAATGGTTTGCAGATTAATAGTTGTACCAGTGGCAGTATTAATTTGGGTAACATGCATTGACGAAGAAGATTGTCAGATTTGGTGGGCAAGTAGTACACTTAATCTCCGAATACATAATAATTATGATGTGATTTTAATAGAGATTTTGTTGCCTCATTAGAGGCCAGCATGTCAAAACTGCTTTTTTCATGAGCAGTTCCTTAAAAAGATCTGTGTCAGGTGAGTCTATGCATTTTGTTTGTAGTTCTGATATTGCACTGGAGAGACAAGAGTAGGATATGTCTTGCTCAGGCACACAATGGTGGATGGGTCACAGTGGGGGATTGAATCTGGGTCTCTCATACCAAAGGCAGGCGACTGATCCATTGCGCCATCACCACCCACAAATAGGCCTTGCATGTCTCCCAGACTGTTGCCGCAGACACAGCCGAATCAACATTAGTAGAAATAAAGAGTTCAATGCCACTGTTGATGGTATTAACAAAATTGGAATTGCGAAGAAGTAGTGAATCAAAGCGTCAGGGGGATCGCAACCTGGATCTACCAGGAAGGCAAATGTCAACTTTGACCTCTGCATGGTCTGAGATTACTATAGGACTATCGGAGCATGAGCTGACAAACGAGAGTAATTTGCTATCAATTAGAAAAAAATCAATACGAGAGAAAGTGCCATGGACAGGGGAGAAGAAAGAGAACTTCTTAGCTCTCCATTGCTCCATCAACAGCTGAATAACTTTGGATGATTTAGATTGTGAGACGAGCGGTCAAGTGAGGGATCAAGACAACAGTTAAATTCGCCTCCAAGTATGGGCTGGCAGGAATGTTAATCAGAGAGGGACGGAAAAAAAAGTTTTGAAGAAATCCTTATTGTCTCAGTTTGGACCATACACATTCGTCAACATCATATTGTTAATTGGGGTCCAATATGATGGATACAGAAAGCGAGTATAGCTGTGGCAGAAGAGTGAATAGAGGGATGAAGAAAAATCAAGGGGGGTGACTGCAATGTGAAGCAAGAGCAGTGATATGTTAACACCGGCCAAAACAATAGACACAACTTGGTCACAGACATCGAATATATATATTAAAAGTACAACAATAATGAGGCGCAAGGCAAAGCCACATAACTTGGTAGAAATGTTAAACGGATGGGATCAGTTGGCCTATATGGCGAGTGTCCTGGGCAGAAAAACAAAGTTTACAGATCAGGATGAAGCAAAAAACAAAACACAATAATACTCGTCACAGAGCCTTTAAAAATTAACAATATTGTTACGTCCCGGCGGCATCCAGGGGATGTGGGACTAACAATTAAATGTGTTCCCGGGTTGGGAAGTCAAGTGGCAGAAGCGGGTTTAAGTTTAACAGAAATTTTATTATAAGAAAGAACCAAAAAAAACAAAACAATCTCCACCGGAGACGATTAACGGGGAATTCAATCACCACAGAACCAAGGGAGCGTCTATTAAAACAAAAGGAAACAAAACACAAACAATCCCAGAACAGGACCTTACGGGACGTAACAAATATAATAAGAAAATAACAAAAGGTTAGAATAAAAAGAGGAAAATTTGCCAGTTCTACGGTGGCCCTGAAATGCAAGTGCACTGCAACTTAAGAAAACACATTCAAATTCATCACAACACAACACATTCAGATGGAAACATTCAAATTCATCACATCACAACACATTTAGACAACACAACACATTTAGACAGTCTAAATGTGTTGTGTTGTCTTAATGTGTTGTGTTGTCTAAATTTGTTGTGTTGTCTAAATGTGTTGTGATGAATTTGAATGTGTTTTCATCTTAATGTGTTGTGATGAATTTGAATGTGTTTTCATCTTAATGTGTTGTGATGAATTTGAATGTGTTTTCATCTTAATGTGTTGTGATGAAATTGAATGTGTTTTCATCTTAATGTGTTGTGATGAATTTGAATGTGTTTTCATCTTAATGTGTTGTGATGAATTTGAATGTGAAAGTTGCAGTGCGCTGGCATTTCAGGGCCACCGTACAGATCACTTGCTTAAGAATCTTTGTGTACACCTTGCAACCTTGAAATTTCCAACCTCCAACTAGAAAAAGTACTTTGGAACGCCATTTGAAGTCAGATATCCTACTCGTGACTCGGAGAAAAAATATGTAGCAGCCGAATGATGTCACACAACAATGACAGCTCCCGTGGAAGCACACATTGTAAATGGTAAAGCATGAACTAAAAAGCAAAGTAAAGTATTCAATTGAAATAATACATACTAGTATCAATCAGTAAAACCTGTTCTGGATGAAATATTGGTCAGTATTGATATATTGATATGAAATATTGATATGAAATATTTGGTCAGTGTAATTAGGTAGCTGGTTACAGTAAACAATCTCTGAAAGTCATCTTCTCTATCCAAAAGCTATTCAGCAAAATGTTAAAAATGCCCAGAAATGTGAAAACATTTGGAAATATAGCCTACAACTTTTGCTGACTTTTGAGGATTACCAACTGATGTAGCTAGAAGGATACACAGTTAATGAGTAATGTGTATTTCTCACTTGTTTTAAATAAAATGTCCATCCTTTTAATTAACACCAAGTGCACTGTTGAGGGTTTAACTTGAGGGAAAAAAGTTTGTGATGGTCAGTCATGTTTATTGTTTACATTTAGTGTCATGCACCACCATGCAGCTGAAACGCTTTGAGGTCGGAAGTCGTGTATTTCCACTTGGAAATTTCCCAGTTCCGACCGGTCCTGAACGCGGCATCATTCCAGGTTTTTCATTGGTGAATTGTTTGCACAGAGAGAGGCAGGTCTTTCCCCTCAACACAATAAATAGCAGGTGTGTGTTTCACTGCAATCACTTCAACTCAAACCAGCTCTTCTGACACCATGCTCTGCTCCAGACTCTGCACCACACTGTGTAAGT